>CM055268.1:2379468-2979468 GCA_029237695.1 Conchocele bisecta | reverse complement strand
CTGTCTGCCAACACTAAATCCCCAGGTAATAACTTGGACAGGAAGTCACTGTTCTCTGTCACAAACGTGTCACTCATACGACCACCCCATGCTTTCGATATGAAGGACACACTGACCTGAGGAGTAATTCTAATTAGAAATTTCACAGTGTGGTGGTGTTTGTATGAAGACCAGGTTTCTGCTCTGGCTTTCAAACCACTTGGTTTCTCAATAAATACCTCAAAACAATCAATTATCACTGTGGTGGTGTTTGTATGAAGACCAGGTTTCTGCTCTGGCTTTCAAACCACTTGGTTTCTCAGTAAATACCTCAAAACAATCAATTATCACTGCACACCTGCGGCCGAATCTCGCGCTCTGGCCATCTTATGAGTTTCTTTAGCCGCTTGTACATACAGTCAATTGTCCGTGTAAAAAGTCTAGATAGTGTTGATTGAGTAGTGTCAAATTCATAAACAAGAAAGAGATTTGACAAATTTAGTCACAATTTCACTAATGTCAATATCATTACCTTGAATTTGGGCATGACCAGACTGGATGGCAGGTGAGGCTCCAGAAAATTCAACAATATAGATAGAACTGTGAATGATGGTAATCCTGTTAAATGTTTCACCTTCTCGTCACTACCCTTGAAATAACTTGCAGTCAATTTAGTTTCCAAATGGGCCACTTTTTCCTTCAGCTCCCACATTGCCTCCATGAGTAGACAATCAACATCAGTCTGTGACTGAACACCGTCTTCATCAACGCTGTCACACATATCCATACCCGTCTCAGTGTCATCAGGTCCAACAATAGTTGTGGATTCAGCTGGCTTCATTCTCTTCTCTTCGTGCTACCGATCATATCTTGATGTAGATGATGCTCGCTTTTGTCCGCCAAGATTAACTGATGGTGCCCAGTTTCGGTTAAGATGGTCATACAACTCTGCCTTCTTTCCTGAAACATATACATGATATATATTAAAAACAAATAAATACATGTGTACTTGTCGGATATTGTAACTGCACATTTAGTTACAATATAATAACTTATTTTTATTATTTATTCTCGGAAGTATATGTTGCATACACCATCTGAACATTCTTGCTGAGACGGTTCAGATGAGTGATCACAACATTTAAATGCACTTTTGAGGAGAAATAAAAAAGAAAAGGTGTACTCTTATGAAATATCACTGAAATATTGACAATTTATGACAAATTTTATACATGACATGCGCCATGTGATTTTGCATGTACAAACATGTGAGCACTTTGATGAACAATATTTACAAAATTTACAATATCTTCCATAAATAACATTGAATGGTGACAACATGGTAACATTCTGCATTTGCTCTGAGAATTTCATCAACGTTTGGCATGATTTACAGAAAATATCGCAAAATCTGTAAACATTTTTCATGAAATTCCACACAAACTGCAATTTTTTATTGTCTGAGGTCCATCAAAATACACCATGTCGCACGTCTTAAGCATTTTAAGTACAGTGACAGCACGGGTGTCAAACATTATAATTCAGTGGGTGGCCGCAGGGCTCCAGATAAGGAATTAGTAATTGAGTATTGTTACTCCATCAGTTCTGAAGCAATTGGGTATTTCAAAATTTTAATTGGGTAAAATTAAATCACACTACTGTTTACACATCAACAGACAGCAATTATTGAATAATTTGTTTCGAAATGAAAACATATCTTGGTATGTCATTAGAATTGTCTCCTTGGATGTGTTTTCATGGAAAAATAAGAAATATATGCTATATTGTGGTCTGTTTATTGTTTTCTGCAGCATGATAAAGGTAACACAATTGTTTCATTGCTTTTTGATACTCACTACTTCTGATTTCAATTGGGTTTTTGGCAATTTAATTTGGGTATTTACGCAAATACGCAGCTTATCTGGAGCTCTGGGTGGGGTTCACCAGCTTACATTGTCTCACCAGCTGACAAGTAGAACTATCAGATTATTTATAATATCAAGGACTTTTCTTTTTTTTTATTAAATGTTTTTTATTCTCTTTGCTACATGTACATGTACAAACACAAGATATACAAACAGTACAATGAACAAAAGTACATGTATATGTCAGTTCATACGCATGGCTACATTTCAATGAACAGTCTGAATAATAACGTATTGATGCTTGTCTACATGTAACATTGAGTTTTTTAAATAAATAATAGGTTTTTTATAGGGCGTTTGGGAAATGAGACTGTTATAGGTCGTGTATTTTTATGAAAAAATAAAATAAAAAATACGTGAGAAAAAAGGTTATCAAAATGTTATAACAAACATAAAATATAGGAATGGACGTTTATTACATGTTTTGTGCTGATATAGGTATATCGATACATATAGCAGGTGAATGTTTACGTATTAATTTTCATAAAGTCACTTCATTTTGAATGGAAAATATCTAGTTTATTCTTGATAGTGGCAATAGTCTCTTCTATTATTATTTTTGCTTCAGATATATTTTAAAACGGCCTATCGATGGTTGCGTTTCATCATATTTGCACTTAAAAATAAAATATTTTGCTAGAAGAATTAAAAAGCTGATAAGCATTGTTTTATTTTTGCAGTCAACCCTCACGTTACAAAATGATATGTTTTCATATGTTAAATTACTATTATAGTCTAACCTACTTGTTTGCAATAGCAGGTTGATATCCGACCAAAAAGGTTGTATGACGTTGCATTCCCAAAACATATGTTTATTAGAATCCACATTCATATGACAGAATTCACATAAGTTAGATGGTTTTAATTTGCATTTGAATAGAAAGGCATTGTTTGGAATTAGTCTCATCAAATATTTGTACTGAAATGAAGTTTTGTACTTATTGTGTTTTTATATGACAATGAAAAAATGTATTTCCATTCTATATCTTGTTTATTTAGTTCGTTTTCCCATTTGATTATATGTTTTTTTATGCTAATCTTGATTTTCTAATCTGTATAGTATATGCTAATTTATTTATATGCTTCGATGACAAACATAAATTTATTGCATATTTGGGCGTTTCATTAGTCAATGGCTCATGTTTGAGTTATGCCACAACATTTCATGTGATATGTTAGCACATGAATGATTAAAATTTACTTTGCACCAAGATGTTAGTATATTGTTTAGGAACGTATATTGTTTTACAAGATGTTTGGTGTCATTTGAACTTAGATTGCTTTTAAATAGTATATCACCACCATATTTATTTAGTTCCTTATTGTATGCAAGTTTTAACTGACTCTGTTTACCCTTTAAACGTTTTATCCATGAACAGTTAAGTGAATTGATAAATGCATGGATATTAATCATTTTCAATCCACAATTTAAATAGCTTTGAATTATAGTTTTTCGTGCTGTTTTATCGGGTTTACCGTCCCAGAGAAAGTCCATGGTTAGTTATACAAAGTCCCAGAGAAGTTATACATCAACTCATTGATGTGTTTGATTGTTTCTTCAGCGGGATTCTCAAGCACTGTGTATATTAATTTAGGTAACGCGAAGGTGTTTACAACAGTTGTTTTGCCAAGGACTTACCATTGACAAAATGCGCCGAATACACCCGAACATTTTGGATATTCTTGTGCCCAAATTCTTGTCCAATTCAAGCCGCCATTCATGATTCCGATCCGAACTCAGTTTCTCGCATTCCACACCTTGATTTGTGATTACTGCAGGCAATCTATACTATTCCAGTATCCTTTCGCGATCTTTACGATGACTACATCCATATATACAACACTTCACAACCATTATGCGTCTAACTAACTGAATTTAGGTCAAACTTCGACGTGTTTTGTACATGCCGGAGCTTCCGGTTTGTGACGTCAAAACGTTTATTTATAGACAAATTGCAAACTGCCGAACTCTTGTAGTTAAAACGTTTATTTATTGTCAAATTGTGTTATTTCGCTATATTTAAAGTTTTAAACAGAAATAATGGCCAAAAATGAAAAATTATCCGGTTGATGTAGTTTGGAAGTGATACAACAAATTTCGCGTTTGTAGATTACCGCATATAGGAGAAAATGGTGGTTACAAACTTTTTCACAAACCGATGGATAACCAATATATAGCCGATCTATAAATAGATTGGCTAATAACAATGTGTACACTGTGTACAACGGTCCGTGATTACAGTACATGTACGTAATATTATGTGGGTGTGACTGGAGAAATGACGTGAATGGATTTGTTACAGTGAAACTCTTGATCAAAATATATCACACTCGTGCAGCCTGATAGCGATCTATATTGCTTGTTAGAAACATGCCGGGTGCTTCATTGATGGAATGGCGAACAGTGCATATCCTGAACAGACCGTGCGGATGCACGGGCTGATCTGGCTCTACACTGTTCGCAGAACCCATAAGCACCATTTCTCCAGTCACGGGATTATGGAAGGTTCTTCGAAAACTCGTACCAATACGACACATAAGGGGGTGAGGCGTATGCGTGTCCTTAGTGTGTGAGAAAAGTGAAGTATTGGGAAAACAACTGATGTGCTTGGCGACCATCATACCTCAGCATGTACTGACCACAGATGGAAGACTCGGACCTATAACACCAACAAAAATGGCTATTAAAAAAATTCCTATTACCCCACCCACTTGATCTCGTACATTACCATCTTATGTAAAGAAAGGTGGATAACATTGTGGCCATTATAGAAAGAGTCCTCTCGTTTCCGACTCGCACAAACACAATACACATCGATTAAATGTATGATTTCTGTCGCTGGCAATCGATAAAGGTATTAGGTGTGTGAATATATTCACTTCAAATCGCTCTTTCCAGCATTTATTGAGTTATTCGCATTTTGTATACCCCATCCAAAGCGAAATTTGCATGTACGAAAGAATCTCACACAGAATCGGAGGCCGTCCGGCGTGGATTAGCGGTCATATTTGACCAATAACTGATCGCCAGCTCAAACTAAAGTGGTGCACCAGGACCATATACATTAGCAACTCCAACCATACAGAGTTCGTCCAATTGTGATCGTTCACCGATCTAAAAAACACCTTTTTTCTACTTTCATTCATGATTCGCGTAATATCATATTATGTCTTCCGGAATCCCGAAATAGATTGAATGACGTCATACAGTTTAGATTTAGCCAATCAGAGATGTTCTTTACATAGACGCTTTCGGTTGTATTATGGAAGATGGTGCATTGACCCGGTTCCAGATAATGAACGAAATTAGACAAAAAAGTGTTTTTTAGATCGGTGAACGATCACAATTGGACGAACTTTGTATGGTTGGAGTTTCTAATGTATATGGTCATGGTGCACCACTTTAGTTTGAGCTGGCGATCAGCTATCGGCCAAATATGACCGATAAGCCACGCCGGACGGCCTCCGATTCTGTGTGAGATACTTTCGTACACGCAACTTTCGCTTTGGATGGGGTAATCAAAACGCAAATAACTCAATACATACTTGAAACAGCGATTTGAAGTGAGTATATTCACACACCTAATACCTTTATCGATTGCCAGAGACATATTTCAAACATTTAATCGAAGTTTATTGTGTTTGTGCGAATCGGAAAAGAGAGGGCTCTTTCTATAATAGCCATATTTATACCCACCTTCTATAAATAGAAGATGGTAATGTACGAGACCAAGTGGGTGGGGTAATGGGATTTTTTTAATAGGCATTTTTTTGGTGTCCTAGGTCCGAGTCTTCCACCTGTCGTACTGACCTGCTCAATGATCGAACCTGGGCCGCATTGACGAGAAGTACGTTCATTACTTTTTGGGCTAACGTTAACCGTTTCACCACTAACTGTAGTGGATTTTGATATGTTAATTTTGCAACCAATCCAAACGTCACAAAATGGTTTTCAGACTAGTCCATTTATGAAATGGGGGTATTTTTTTATTCTCAAAAATACATAAAGTACTTTCAAAAAGTGCAGATCCTGATGAGACGGCTCGCTACGAGCCGGTTTATCTGGATCCGCACTGTTTGCATAAACCGCTATAACTGGCTTTCATGTTCAAATGGTTAAACGTTAATAAAGTTACAGGGTTAATATATATATATTGTCTAAGTGAAAGTATAATATATAAAGAAAGTAATAACGCTAAGTTACAGGGTTTAAGGTTTAAATTAATACGTTAATAAGTATTGAAATAAGTCATGAAACCTGTAACTTAGAGTTATTACTTTCTTTCGGGCGAGTCGAAAAAAACGTTCCCAAATTTAATTTCCGATAACTGCTACACTACTGAAAATAAATAATTGAAACTTTGCATGATGGTTCATCAGGATGTTGTAGACAACTTGTAATAATATCGTGATAAACCAAACACTCTATAAATAACCAAGTATGCAATATGGTGGGTAGAAATGTACAATATCGGTACAGTTCAAATTGCTGTTAATCGTACCAACTTATATGCATGAAGTAACTAGACACACTGGTCGATCGGCCTACCGTTCTCTTCTGCCACAATACGCAGACGTTTCTTTCATGAAGAAATATTGCTTCTGATCTCAGCCAATGTCACCTTCTTCCTATATCTCTGAATCTCTCCTTTGAGTTCCGCTTCAATGAACTTATCTTATCGACGACTGTAAACTTTCTCACTAAGAGAATCCCACACCTAGTATTCATTGGATTACAGTCCGGACTTTGTGGCGGCCACTGTAATCTTGTTTGGTGAACTGGGGTAGCATCCTACAAATAAGATTTGTGTTGCCCTCGTGGTATGTGATGGTGTACCATCCTGCTGGAACACATACTTATAGTCATCATTTGGGTACAGACGCCGACAGTCACGTAACAAACCGATCTCTAATAACGACATGTAGCTATCACTGTTCACATTCTCCTTGTTGATAAAGTCAATATTTATCTTTCCATGCCAGGAAACACCGGCCGAAACCATTAGCTTCTTGAAGAACCTACATGTATCGTGGTAAAGACATACCTTGTGTAATGTTTCATTCTGGCACTGACCGACACTGACAGATATCATGCCGGGACTACAGGTTAGCCGGCAGAGAAAATCTGCTAGAGTCTTGCATCAATGATATAATGATATTGTCAGTTCCAGCCTGAAATTTTGCATGATTAGTTATTTGTACAGTATTCGGTCTCTCATGATCGAATTGATAAAGATATAGACAACATCCTGAACTATCACTATGTGAAATTGCAAACGTCTTCATAAAAATGTGTCTGAGTTAAAGGAACATAAATCTGGAAACGTTGTTTATGACTCACCCGATATATATATATATAGCACGTTAAAACACGAATATGTGTACGTTGTATGTTATGAGACTGGTAACTCACGACAGAATGGCGCAGTGGCCGCGGTGTCCAGGAAGTACTGTACGTGTGTGTCCCCGGGCTGTGGCTTGGCCCGGTCGGCATGGAAACCCATATATCCGCAGGCGCCACCGTCACAGGAGAGACACAGCCCGCGCTGAAAGACACACGGTATACATGCATTTATATTGGTGCTCAGTTCCTCTATACAGGAGGACATATGCATTTGAATTCATTGAAGAAACGATAGAAATAAATGATAATTATTAAATGGCTATGTCTATTCGCATGAACAATCGAGACAAACGTTTACATTCATATTATTATGATATGTATCAACACTGTCACACGTGTATAAAGTGTTTAAGAGCTTAACATATCATTAAAGTTGATTAACCCTTTCACCCCTAAGTAACTGGAATGGATTTAGATATGTTAATTCTGCAACCAATCCATCCGTCACAAAATGATTTTCAGACTAGTCCATTTATAAAAAGAGGGTGTCTTTGCTCTCAAAAGTGTGAAAATTACTTGCAAAAAGTCGATCTGGATCTGCACAGTTTGCAAACGCCGCTATGGCCGGCTTTCGGGTTCAAAGGGTTAATACCGAAAAGGAATAAGCCATGCTCTACGTTTATCTCCTGTTTTATACATAGTAGACTAGTACAAGGTGTATGTGGTTACAACAACAGCAACAACAAGTACTGAAACTCCCAGAAACCCTCCGATTTAAAGTACGTATTCATTTATTTTGTCCTTATTATGTAACGGATTGTGATGAGATATGGCGCATCAAACGCGTCTTGTTAAACTGTATTTGGTGGTCTCAGTACATTGGCAAAATCTTCTGTCGTTTTTGCGAAGAATCGATTTCCGATTTCCGTGTCTACTGACATGGAAATCGATTCTTCGCAAAAACGACACAAGTATGTGCCGAACTCTCGGGACCATCATATGTAGCTCATGAACACGCGTTTTCTGCTCCATATTTCATCAAAATACGTTGCCTATTAAGGAGAATATCAAATAATACTTACTTTGGAGTGGGTGCGCTTTCAACACGTTCAGCCATTGTTGTTGTTGTTGTTGTTGTTGTAATCAGGCGATCATGCACCTTGTAGTAGGAAAGAGACAAACTATCCGGGGCGAATTACTAACTCACGGCAGCGAGATACTAACTCGTTACATTGTTAGGTCGCTCTACGCCTACATAAATACATGTACTGATTTAGACTGCGCGGGTCCGGATTCTGGTAGTGAAGACATATAAGTTTAATATCGTCCACCGAAATCATTTTGCGGTTATTCCTATACATTACATGTGATTTCAAGATTATTCGACGACAATAAAATATATACACTTGTGCGAAGTTCTAATTAGTCACCCAATATTTGGGATGTTTTAGACAAATACCAGATGTCATCCGTATACAAGGTGATTTATATGTATTATTAATCAATTAACAAGGCAATGTAGAATTTGTTTTATTAATGCACTATGCGATCACTGTAAAATAGTTGATAAAAGTTGAACAAAAGTTTATACTGTAAATATCTATATATACTGTATATATTGTATTTGTCTAAAAACATCCCAACTATTGGGTGACCAAATAGAACTTCGTGCAAGCCAAGTGTAGGTCTCAATGGTTATTTTGTTGGATTTGCTTCTGGCCCTTTAGCGTCTATGTTTTGATACCTCGAAATCTGTGTAGCTTCGACACTTGAAGCCCCCAAACGGACATGGACTGTTGATGGACTCCGTGAAATATTTATATGACCGGAGATGGTTGCAGGCAGAAAATTCCTTCACACCTACAACACATGGGACAGCAGGTCATCGCCCGTATATGGCAGTGATCGCATTTGTATTAGAAAATTCATTTTATTTTGTAAATAAGAAGATTTGCGATATCTTATGAAATGTAGATACAATATTTACTATAGTATTCTTAAATGACGTCGAAAGTTGATGAAATGGCCATAGCAAATGCGGAATAAAATTCCGCATTTGCTATGACAATTTCGTCAACTTTCGCCATCATTTATAGAAAATATTACAGTCTCTTTAAACATTTTTCATGAACAATCGCACATGTTATTAGGTACAAAAGCACATTGCTTGTCTCATATGTGTATGATTTGATCTGGAACCTAGCTGCGCATTGACCAAATACACACTGGCCGATAACAAAGAACTGTATCAGGCACTAGCGCTGATACAAGGTCCCACAGGCAATATGGTATCAAGTACAAGTACAAGTACAAAACTCTTTATTCACCCAGTCCATACAAAATGGCATCATGAGGTTCACGTTAATATAAATTGATGCACGAGGCAAAACAAGAACGTTCATGACTAGATATTAAAATATACAAGATACTGATAATTATTGACAAACACTGCAGTACTCGATTGGACGGCTTGCTGCAGGCCGGCTCATCTGGATCTGCTGTTTTTATCCAACTGACCCTGTGATCTTACTTCTGCTATAAACTCAAGTTACAATTCCTGATACCATATTTCATAATATGAAATAAAAAACGAAGTCCACAAGGCCATCCAATTAACCTCTTAAGTGGTATACAGGCAAGTGCCCGTATTCCCACAATGCCGCACTTCCGTGCATGCGCAGACATATTAAAATCTGGAATTGGAAGAAATGGCCGACTAAAATTAGTCTATTTCATTTTTTCGTTTTTTCTGAGGTTATCAGGTTACTTTCCAAGTTTATTGTACAATACATGTTTACAGGTCGTATTAGACTTTTGGCGAAAGCTTTTCACAGTGTTCGTGTGTGTATTCGTATTTTTGTCACTTCGAGTTTTTGCCGGTAGCAATATCATTAGTTTTCGCGGCTTGGTCGAAGTTTGTTTTGTTCGTTCTGAACTGCGTTTCGGTGACGACTGGCACCGTTTTTTGTGGGTAATGAATGATATAGTATATCACTTTATTGGGCTCATTCCAGTGTCCGATTGAGTATTCTCGTTAATTTTTTTTCGTAAATTTGTGACATAGAATTTACGTTTTGCTTACATATCGTTTAGCACTCACTCCAGTTCGTCCCAAATGATTCGTACTTTGTAAGTTCGGACTAGTCATTTTTGTATTATTTTTTTGGTATTAGTGATACTTTCGTAAGGCCAATATACTGATTTTAATATCATTGCATACTTCTCGATACATTATGGCTAGCAGGCGAACTGGCAAAACTCGAGGGTTTGGTCAGTCACGCTTTACTTGCGGACATTTGGCGAGTTCTTTAGATACACATATCGCCAATTGCCGCAAGTGCTGTGGTTGTTCTCCAGCGAATCCGTGCGACGTATCGATTCTTTGGAGTGCAAACACATGGTCGACTTTAGATTCTGTAAGGACGTACCAGAAGAAAAAGAAAACTGGTATGTTTAAGTCCAAAACTCCCGTGGGGGAAGTTCACACCCCCACTTGCACACTCACACAGTCTGAGAGGGAGTCAGAATCTATTACAAGTCCTGACAATGTGAACCAATCTAACGATCTGAATATCTCGGTTTATAATGTCAGGCTATTGAACGGCAATACCGAATCTGGTAAAATCTCACTAGATCGGGGGTTAGTTGGTGATCTATCTCTTTTTGAGGCTGCGCAGGCTCCTACCATTGAGAATTGTGATTTGCCAACAAACTCAAAATCCGACCGGGAAACGGATACCGGACACAGGACCGGACACCGGACAGTACCGGACAGTACCGGACAGTACCGGACATCGGATATTACCGGACACCTGGTTTTACCGAAAATCGGATATTACCGGACAACCGAATACCTGGAAACAGGACACCGGGGGTTACCGGGAATCGGGCAATACCGGACAAACGAACACCAGACAACCAGACATCGAGTGTTACCGGGAACCGGACATTACCGGACTTTACCGAACACCGGACACTGGAAAATACCGGACACCGGACATTACCGGACACCGGACCAGATACCGGACATCCGGAACTGGATAATGGACGCGTGAGGAAAGCTAGGATGAGGCCTAGAGCTTATTTGACTAGCTCTTCATCGGGCAGTGACACAGACTCGGGGCGCTCCCACAGTAGGAGACGCAAGAGCTGCTCGTCATCAGGGTCCAGATCCAGTTCACCTCGTTCAAGGCGACGCTTCCAGAAGAAGCATAGACATAGCCCTAGTAGCTATAGCCGCCGAGACAGTCACGGTAGTTCAAGTCACAGGTCGATCAGACATGGTGACTTGACACACCGACGGGACAGATCCCCTATTAGGGACAGGGAACGAGGCGAATCTGAGACTAATCAGATGTTGATTAATCTGCAGAGAATGATGTCTGCGATCATGGACAAACAACCTCTCTTGAAACAACCGGAACCTGAACAAGTTCATGAGGCACCGGTGGTTGAGGAGACCACGAGGGACGATTATGAAGTTAATGACTTCAATGAACCGGTGGTGGAGGACTCAGAGATGTCCCACTATCATATGTGGAGTCAATTGAGGTTATATACAGGTATCTACCTGCAGAGCTGTGCCCTCCACAACCGGTGAGACCCTCGAGGGTTATGTCAATTTGGGAGGCTGACTCGGAGAGGGAGCCTCCCAAAGAGATGCCCATGTTACCTCAGTCACCCACACTAGGGAAGATTCTCGATGAGATGCCGATGGTACCGGGGTTTAATATGGAGAAATCGGGGGAACATGTTCACCCAAAGATTATCTCAAAGGTGCGGCTTCATTGAAGTTTTATAAAAATCACACTTCAACATGGCCGTTTAAGCCACCACCTTTGGACAAAGATGCCCAAGGGGTCGGTATTCAGAAGGTAGTGACTCCGAGTTTATCACCGTCTTTTACGGAGACTATTAACTCCCGCACGAGAGCCATAGTTACAATGGCATCTCAGGTGGATCTGGCCCTTGCAGCAACTAAGGTTGCAATTGACCACGAGGACTCTAGAGCAGTCCAGGCTCTGCTACAATCCACAGCAAGAACAAATAAGCATATTTTGACGACGGCACTTGCGACATCGTCAGATCTGCTTTTATCTAGGAGAGATGCGACATTGAGTGAATCCACTGTTCTACCGGGTCAGGGTAAAGAGACACTTAGAGCGGCACCTCTCCAGTCAGAGACACTGCTCGGAGGGAAGTGTACGCAGGTCTCGGAGGCTGACCTGGCAGAAAGGCAGAGACAACAGTTGGCCAAGCTAACTGGCGCTCAGACATTTCATGGCCGTACCAGACCGCCTTTTAGGGCAGGTAGGGGGCAGGGGAGGTAAACTCCCAAAACCCTCTCCCACTCATAATTATCAGTCCACTAAGCAAGTGGCTGAGGAGTTTAAGAGACCCACACCTCCCATGGACGATAGGGATAGTCAAGAAAGGGTATGTTATGCCCTTCCATTCAACCCCACCCCTTCGGAGGACTTGTCCAGATTGGGACCCTCCAAAGGACTTGCTCAAGAGAAAAGCATTAGGCAAGGAAATTACAGATCTCTTGAGAAAGAATGCGATCGAAGAAGTCATCGGACAGGATTCAGAGTACCTTGAAAGCAGTATTCAAAGCTCTGGATTCGGTTCGAATGTCTGCCAGGGGCGTTCTGTCATTACTGGGCACTCTGGGCTCAGCAGCAGATCTGATTTGTCCAGGGAGGCTACACATGCGTCCCCTACAAATATATCTGATGTACCATTGGAGACCACACTTGTATCCCTTGGACATGACTATACATTGTACTACTGTCCGGGGATTTCAAGAGGCATCTCAGGTGGTGGGCCAGGAAATCACGCTACCTTCAGGGCGTTCCAATGGTAGAGAAGGAACCGGAAATGTTTCTCTCCACAGACGCCTCCAACACAGGTTGGGAAACATGATGAAGGGGAGTTGGGCAGTAGATATGTTGGAGAAGCATATCAACATGTTGGAACTCAGAGCTGCTCCCAGTGACACAGAAACTTCTGACACAGCACGAAGGCAAGACAGTTCATCCAGGATTGCAATAAACCTTCACGCCTGGAGGTTATCCGGCAATCCATTAGAGCAGATAAATTTTCTGACAGGGCTACCGAGATCATCGCCAAGGCTAAGAGAGGATCTACTGCTAAGTGATATGATCAGAAGTGGAAAGTCTGGACCAATTGGTGTGGTGGAAGGCAAGTTAATCCTAGCAGACCAGCTCTAGGAGAGGTGGCAGATTTCCTTATCTATCTCTTCCAGGACAGGAAACTATCTGTTCAAACCATAAAGGGTTACATATCAGCATTGTCTAGTTCACTCAGGTTTGGCAAGAACAGGGCCAGGTCCATCGGAACCGATATAAGATTATCTCAGATGAGTGTCAGCTTCGGAAGGGAGAGACCAGTAGACAGATCTATTACGCCAAGGTGGAACCTATCAGCGGTGTTGTGTTTTCTATCAAAATACTCATTCGAACCTATGGAAGGGGCCAGTGTCGCGAATTGGACAATCAAAACGTTTTTTACTTGCTTTTGCTACCGCGATGCGTAGAGGAGAACTTCAGGCGCTGATTATTAATGATCCAGGTTTGAAGGTCGGTAAGGATTCCATGACCTTAATTTACGAGACAGGTTTTTTGCCCAAAACACATGCACCTGGTGAGGTGACTCTCCCTTTTGTGGTCCCGGCTATTCAATCCGGGCGTACGGGGCGCCATGCAGGACAGGTTAATTATGTGTACAAAATTGAGTTTTGTAACACTAAAAATCACAAAATTCAATTCTGTGTCACAAAATTCAATTCTGTGTCACAAAATTCAATTCTGTCAATTCTGTGTCACAAAATTCAATTCTGTGTCACAAAATTCAATTCTGCATACGTTTCGTATACAAAATTCATTTTTGTTATAAAGGATTCAATTTTGTAAGACAGAATTGAGTTTTGTGAAGAAAATTCAGTTTTGTGGGACAGAATTCATTTTTGTCCACAAAAATTAGTTTGCGTAGGATAGTCTATGTCATCTCTACGTTGATTGGTTGAGATCGGTCTTAGTCCATTTTACTAGATGGTGGAGTACACTTGCAGGTTTAAATATTTCAATGCGAAAATATAACCCAATATATCAATATTATACTTCTTTATGGACAGTTATTTTGGTTATATTATGATTACAAATGAGTGGTCACACCATATAAGCATATATACTTTGAAGGAGAAATAAGAAAAATATTCAGAATTTTCCCTCAATTATGTAAACAGGGTCAAACATAAAGTAGCCGGGATATAGCTAGACCTGAGAGCATGCCCATATATAGAGAATACCACCAGGCTAGTGTATTTTGATATCAAGTTTATCAGGCAAGGCTAGGAAACGCGTAGGAATTCCGAGGCTTGCCGAGGGATTCCTACCGTTTCCGAGCCGAGCCTGATAAACTTGATATTAAAATGCACTAGCCTGGTATTCTATTTATCAGGTAACGTTTTATGCTCGAAAATGACATTAGATGACGTCGTATTGTAACAGTAGATCTAACCTTGTGAAACAAATGGTATTGGATCTGTGTCTACTAGTTGCGAAGTTACGTGTTCGCAACTATGTGTCTACATGCATTATTTACAGTATGCACCATCTTAGTATCCATGGTATCTACACAAATACTACAAATGGTTTCCTCAAATGGCCCAATACACACATTCTGTTTATAAACACAGACAGCAGTCAGAACACAGGCCACAGCGCGTGTATTATTGATTTAACTGGGGCAGATGTACCTTGCGATACACAATAAATGACGTCAGTACTCGCGGGAGATCTACATGTACATGAATTATGTGTACAATTATAACGCAAATGAGCTTAAATACGAATGGGTTTGTCAACGTTTGACTGTTTGGAGATAGTTGAAGCAAAATGGCAGAATGAGAAATGAATCATCGGCAGAATGAGAAATGAATCATCGACATTGAATATGTAGATCGGCGACCGTGACCCATTTCTCCAGTGCAGTTTCTGACCAATGGTCGTCCTTCTTACATGCGTGTGCAGAATTGACAGAATTGAATTTTGTGACACAGAATTGAATTCTGTGGCACACAATTGAATTTTGTGACACAGAATTAAATTTTGTGGCACAAAAATGAATTTTGTCATGTTCCACTTGGCGCCCCGTAGGGCGAAGGGTATCGAGGAATGATATCAATCTTTGCCCGGTGAGAGCGGTCAGACATTACCTGAAAATTACAAAAGAAAGACTAGGAACAAAAGAACAAAACTTTTTGTTCCCATTCATGGTAGTCACGATATATCCAAAGCATCAATTTCAAAATGGATCACGTTGGCTATCAGGCGTGCGTATGACAATGTCTCAATGGAAGACAATAAGAACCTTAAGATCTCAGCCCATGAGGTTATGGCAGTGGCAACCTCATGGGCTTTCCAAAACAGAGTTCCATTAGCTCATATAATGAAGGCCGCTTCTTGGAAGTCACAAACTACCTTTTCAAAGTTTTATCTCAGATCTATGTCGGAACAGTTTGGAGACATATACAAATTAGGTCCCTTGGTTGCTGCAGGAAATCTTCTTGCAGGAACGGGGAACTAATTTGTCAAGCATTGAATAAGTCAGTAGTAAAGATGTACACTTTATGAATACCGTTTGTGATTTGGGATGTGTACGGACTATATCTCCCAATGTGAAGGTGGTCATTACTCATTAGGTATTTTTGTATATTACTAGTGTTAGAGTTGTTACTCTATAATTGTTTCACTATGACCATATGACGGTTTAGTACTAGATATTGTATAGTTAGTTTGGTAGATGTGCATTTATCAAAGTTTGAGCATTACTCTATAGTTGGGATATGCATTGACTTTTTCTGCCAATATTATAGAATTTTGGCATATATTATTAGTTGGCACTTTACTACTATCTGTAATCCACATTTACTATATCTTATTACCATGATCATTAAATTGTGAGTGTAATCGTGGTATAAGACTTGAATATTGTGAAACATTTCGGTGCAACTCAGTGTTATCTTGAGAATCATGCTGCTGATTCCGGATTCCACGAGAGCGACAACTGCTACATACGGGATGAACGGTTATCGACGCCACAACACAGAGCAGTGGCAACTAGAACAGTCCTGGAGCACCAACCAGGACATCAGAACAATAGGTAGGAAACATTGTATACTTTGTTCTGAGGGGTACCGAAATGTCGCACGTAAGATCTGAGATAATACGTGTCTAGTGTCTTTTGTGACCAAAAAGAAGGGGGGGGGCGCATTTTATTCATGTGCATAGACCCAATTAAATAAAACAGGTGGTACAAGTGATTATTATGGTAAGATTAGGTAGGTTGGAAGTCCCCATGGAATAAGATTTAGATAGGTACGTTTTTTGGGATATTGAAAGTTTAATCGTAAGAGTTCTAACGGTTAACTATCTTACCTCCCGCCAGTGTGACAAATTATGTAGCAGAAGTAACATCACAGGGTCAGTTGGATAAAAATTAAGGATTTTCATAGAGAAAATATGTTTTTATCTATACTTATGTTACTTATTAAAGGGCCTGTTATAAAGTTGTATCTTTATCCTCCCGCCCCGCTACAGACAGTCAATTGAAGCCTAGCTTCATATGACTACAAGGTTACTACTATAGGATTTTAATATGTCTGCGCATGCACGGAAGTGCGGCATTGTGGGAATACGGGCACCTGCCTGTATACCACTTAAGAGGTTAATGGGATGGACTTGTGGACTTCGTTTTTTATTTCATATTATGAAATATGGTATCAGGAATTGTAACTTGAGAGCTACTTTATAGCAGAAGTAACATTACAGGTAAGTATAGATAAAAACAGATTTTCTCTATGAAAATCCTTAATGTTTGCACATTTTCGTTGTGAACAGTAGGGTTGAAAGGGTTTGATCGTCTCTGTTTTACTGATTTGCGCTTTCTTTTGAGTTTTCATTGTAATATGACTAATTTATTTAGGAGGAGGGGTTGAATTACATGACCCAGTGTGATACAGTGTGATGCATGAAATATCGGTGTCGTAAACTTAACATCTGAAACAGGAAGACCCCAAATGTTCTCGATTTCCATTGATATGGAGACATAGACTGGGGGATCGTATTGTTTGTAATTGTCAACTTGTTGGCTTCCTCGCGGTAAAGATCGAAAGCGAAAGTTCACGAGGAAGTCATCCGAAACCTACCTTCACGGACGTTCCATTGGTCGGATGATGTCACGTGAAGAACCTAAGAACACGAGTATGATGACGCAACATACACGTGCCTTTTCAATGAAAACAAGATTATACTTACCAATTACGTCCCATGAAATGTTACCAGCCTATTTCACCAAAATAGCAAAGAATACTTATCTTGCTAAGTACACTTTGAGGGATAAATTTTCAATTTAAGGTAAAATGTATTATTTTTTATTATATTGAATTTATTACATTATCACAGCATACTTTTAATCATCAAATATATGCACTCGTTAGTTTTATATGAACTAATGAATTTCGGGAAAAATAATAGATTACTCCCTCGACGTACACTTTGCTAGATAAGTATCCTTTGTAATTTTGGTGAAATAGCCAACAGTGATAAATAGAAAACCAGGTTAGTGTCTGTCTTGTCAGGTTCGGCTCGGAACACTAGGAGTTGCTCTGCTTGCCTCGGAATTCTTTCGCGTTTGTTAATCGTGCCTGATAAACTAGAGATCAAAAGACACTGGCTTGGAGTTCTCTATATACAGGTAATTACCATCATATAAATTGCCCTCGGTGAAGACTTGTCCTATGGGCCCCTTGTCACAGCCCGGCTGGTCGTGCCCTTCGTTCGGGAAATAGTCCACATGCCCACACGGCTGCTTCATCCCGAAACCTGCATGCCGAGGTAAAACGCATTCAAAGTACGTTAACCAGATTATGTTAAGACTTTATCTATCTTGAAATGGTAAGCTGACACAACCAGCTTGTGATATATCAACTTAGTGGTACACGTCATTTCAAGATGAAAGTTTACATGCATAGCATGTGATTTTGTACATTCGGATATCTGCGTAATTTCATTAAATAAATTTTTTACAAAATTTACAATATTCTCCGTAAATGGCGTCAAAAGTTGACAAAGTGTTCAGTGTACATGCGGAATTATATATTTCGCATGTACCTGAAAATGTTGTCAACTTTTGACTTTATTTATGAAAAATATTGTAAATTTTGTATTTAATTGAATTACGCAGATGTCCGAATGTACAAAATCACAAGGCGTGTATCAACTGGTTTGTTTCTCCATCATAGAATGGACGACGGCATGCAACTTCTTAGAGTCCACTTATAACGCTATAACTCGCCTCGAACAAACGGCTGTCCGGTTAGTACGGAGCGCCCGTAGGGGACATAGAATTATATTTTTTATTACAATTAATTCGTTGCCACGAAATAACAATTCGTTCCCTCAATTTAACAATTCGTTCCCACGAATTAACAATTCGTTCCCTCAATTAAACAATTCCTTCCCACGAAATAATAATTCGTTCCCACGTTATTCGTGGGAACGAATTGTTATATCGAGGGAACGAATTTTTAAATTGAGGGAACGAATTGTCATTTCGTGGGAACGAATTGTTAATTCGAGGGAACGAATTGTTATTTCGTGGCAACGAATTAACAAAACAAGGTTAGCGCAATGATAACGAGCGTTATTTTCACAAATATTGCTCATGTCCGATCCTCTACCGGGACTGTATGTGGCATCGGTCAAGTGGATGTCTTCCGGGTACCCCAGTTCCCTCCTATATTAACTACCACTCGTGCCAATGAAAGCATTAACATAAGTTATCTGGCTATTGTTTTAATCGTTGTGAAAGAAATAAGATTTATTGTTTATTAATTCATAAAAATGTCTGGTTAATTTGTCGGTCGATGACCCAGTTCAAGTGAATTACTCGGAACTAGGACATTGAATATACTAGTTTCTCATTCAAAGTATTACCCCATCCACCGACCTTGATTAGAAAACTTACCACACCCACCCACCCACGTTGAATGATACATATGTATCATTCAACGTTGGTAGGTGGGGTAACTTTTTGAACCAACCATTTTCTGAGTACGGGGTCCGAGTTTTTGACATGAGAATATAGGTGGATAAAACGTGGCGGAGATAATGGTTACACAGTTTCAAATTGTATGCCTTTAGAGGCGATTGTGTTTTAATTTTCATGACATTTTTATTTCTCTGACTTTCTGCTCGTTTCTAGACATACTGGACACGCGATAGTCTTTGTGTGCGCACGCGATAGTTTAGCTATTGAAACGACGTGCACCAGTTTACCAGGGTTGTCTCCACTGTCGGAATTTAATTGCCGTTTGCATTGTCGGTCAATCGCGTGCGCACGCAAAGCATATCAAAGCATATAGCATATGTCCATGTCCCCTCTGTGCCACCGTACAAACCAGGTTTCCGGTCGACTACAGACTTACCGAGCTTGAGGATACTGTTGTCGTCGGTGTGTATGACGTCGACGAATGCGGCGTCAGTCGGGTCCAGCCGCACGACTATGTCCATGTACTGGAAGTCGGGGTCAGCCGGGTCCATGCCTGCAAACAGATATTGACAACCACAAAATGGCCAGATTTCCAAGTACCTCTTGTGTTACATCGCCGTATTCCACGCATGTCGAAAAAAGGTGATATATATATGTTCGTTGTTTGGCGTGGAAAGTTGAAAGCTCTGAATTATGTTTCAACTTTCCGGTGCCATGTTCGCACTTCTTCATCATGAAAGGTAAGTCATTAGCCATCGTCACTGGGAATACCAGGATCATACAGTCCAGCGGCGGATCTAGATGGGGGTTTCGGGGTTGCACCCAACCCACCCCCCCCCCCCCCCCCGTTCAGCCACGGTGTTTACATAGATCACAGTTTACCACCAGTCGCAGTCTGAATATAAATGCCGTAAAACACAGGAAAGCGCATTTCGAAGAGCTCAAAAATAGGACAACCTCCTTGTTGCGAAAGGTAACTCTTGCAATTAGTACGGGAGTAGATTGCAAGAGTTACCTTCGCAACCAGGCAACCCTCCCCCCCCCCCCCGCCGGTTCCTCAAATGCTGGATCCGCCCCTGCACTCCACAACCCCCTTGTTGCGAACGGTAACTCTTGCAATTACTCCCGTACCGTCCGTAGCTAGCTACATATAGTGCATGTACTGTACTGTACACTAGATAACAACTATATAGTACACACATGCAACTCATCCCACAGAAACCCATCTACTTAAATATGGCTAATCCACGTGAGTTTATGAAAATCTCTTATTTGTACTACCTGTATTTTTTAGTACAGTATATTATCTATATTTTAGATATGGAACAGGCGGCAGGGGCGGATCTGGAGGGGGGGGGGGTGTTCCAGAGTTGCACCCTCCCACCCCCGTTCAGCCACGGAGTTTACATAGATCACAGCTTACCACCAGTTGGAGTCTGAATTTAAATGCCGTAAGAAATTGACCGTAACACAGGAAAATGCAATTCGAAGAGCTAAAAAATAGGACAACCCCCTAGTTGCGAAAGGTAACTCTTGAAATTACACCCGTACCGTCCGTACGGGAGCAGATTGCAAGAGTTACCTTCGAAACTAGGGGGTTGTCCTATTTTTTAACTCAAAATTACAGTTGTATAGGATGACATGATGCCTTTATATTGAGTAGAAACGTCCTGTATAATTATGTGGCAGTAACTGGAGAAATGGTACTGATGTCTTTCGCGGATTCTGATCAGGGACTGCACTATTCGCCATACAACCAGGCATGCTAGCAACTATCGATATTGATCATAAACATGCTTCGAACGTGTGCTAACAGAAGAGGAGCTAAACTGGCACAAAAGCCGCCCGCATCATTTCTTCAGTCGCAGCTACATAACACGTGACGTTCAGGGCGACGGCGACCGTGTTGCTATGGAGACGCACCTGTGATGCGGCCGAGGTTGAGTGTCCGCTCGCCGGCGTACCCGGCTACATGGGCGCCGAGGCTGTGGCCCATAATGTGCACGTCCTCCGGCCGGACACTGGACTCTTCCTGCGGGGTCAAGGTCACAGGCGGTCGGCAATGTCACGGAGGGGAATCAACAATAATGCAGGTGCGTGTTTTTGGATATGTCAGCCAAAACAGGCAGGGTTCGTTTCATAATTGAGACACGTCATGTGATTTTGTACCTTCGGACATCTGCGTAATTTCATAAATAAAGTCAAAAGTTTACCAAATTTTCAGAGTACATATTTTTGTTTCGAAGTGTTTGGCGGACTGGCTGGAAAGATCAGGAAACGCCCAGCAGTCACGGTTTCTACACAATTATCCGCCCTCCGTGCACTGTATTTGACCATCGTTGTAATAATAAGAAAGCTATAATAAAAATAATGCCCGAATCTAGCCGAAATTGGTCTGTTTGGCAGCTAAAAAAATATAACGCGCAATGCAATCGGGTTGGTTCCCCTCGGTGAATTTGACATGATGGTGTAATATACTGTTTACGACATGTCTAAAACAGAAACATGTACAGTGTAGTCATCTTATGGCCACTGCGTTGTTCAAGCAAGACAGCGGATATGCAATGATTACATATGTTTTTGTTTCTACATGTCTAAATGAGTATATTACACGATGCTGTCAACAAGCTGACTGCCAGTGTTCAAGGTAGCACATGTAAGTTTAGCTATCTCGGCGCCGACGACGTGGGTGTTGGCTTAGTGACACGGACCTAGGACCCGTGTATAAACTTACGGCCATTACCTGTATGAGTTTGAATATCTCGGCACCGACGACATGAGTGTTGGCTGAGTGACACGGACCTAGGACCCGTGTATAAACTTACGGCCATGACCTGTATGTGTTCGGCTATCCTGGCGCCGGCGACGCGGTTGTTGGCTGAATGACACGGACCTGCGACCCGTGTATTACTTACGGCCATGACCTGTATGAGTTCGGTTATCTCGGCGCCGACGACGCGGGTATTGGCTTAGTAACACGGAGTTGGGACCCGTGTATTACTTACGGCTATGACCTGTACAGTTCGGCTATCTCGGCGCCGACGACGTGGGTGTTGGTTTAGTGACACGGACCTAGGACCCGTGCATTACTTATGAGTATAGCTATACCGGTATGAGTTTAGCTATCTCGGCGCCGACGACGCGGGTGTTGATTTAGTGACACGGACCTAGGACCCGTGTATAAATTTACGGCCATGACCTGTATGACTTTAGCTATCTCGGCGCCGACGACGTGAGTGTTGGCTGAGTGACACGGACCTAGGACCCGTGTATAAAATTACGCCCATGACCTGTATGTATTTGGCTATCTCGGCGCCGACGACGCGGGTGTTGATTGAGTGACACGGACCTGGGACCCGAGTATAAACTTACGGCCATGACCTGTATGAGTTTGGCTATCTCGGCGCCGACGACGTGAGTGTTGGTTTAGTGACACGGACCTGGGACCCGGGTATTCCTTCCGGCCATGACCTGTATCAGTTTAGCTATCTCGGCGCCGACGACGCGAGTGTTGGCTGAGTGACACGGACCTGGGACCCGTGTATAAACTTACGGCCATGACCTGTATGAGTTTGGCGATCTCGGCGCCGACGACGCGGGTGTTGGCTGTGGCCTGGATGTAGGGCAGCCCCGACCCGCCGCCCCAGTTCACCAGGATCACGTTGTAGTCGCCCTGCTTCAGTAGTTCGTCCTTCATTTCCTGTACGGGTGTATCCATATTAGAACAAGGTATTACGGGGCGCCAAGTACGGGGCGCCATGCAGGACAGGTTAATTATGTGTACAAAATTGAGTTTTGTAACACTAAAAATCACAAAATCCAATTATGTAAAATTGTGATACAAAAACCAATTTTGTCCAGACAAAATTGAGTTTCGTAACATTAAAAATCACAAAATCCAATTATGTAAAATTCTGATATACAAAATTCATTTTTGTTATAAAGGATTCAATTTTGTAAGACAGAATTGAATTTTGTTCACAAAATTCAGTTTTGTGGGACAGAATTCAGTTTTGTCCACAAAAGTCAGTTTTGTCCACAAACATTAGTTTGCGTAGGATAGTCTATGTCATCTCTACGTTGATTGGTTGAGATCGGTCTTAGTCCATTTTACTAGATGGTGGAGTACACTTGCAGGTTTAAATATTTCAATGCGAAAATATAACCCAATATATCAATATTATACTTCTTTATGGACAGTTATTTTGGTTATATTATGATTACAAATGAGTGGTCACACCATATAAGCATATATACTTTGAAGGAGAAATAAGAAAAATATTCAAAATTTTCCCTCAATTATGTAAACAGGGTCAAACATAAAGTAGCCGCGACATAGCTAGACCTGAGAGCATGCCCACATATAGAGAATACCAGGCTAGTGTATTTTGATATCAAGTTTATCAGGCAAGGCTAGGAAACGCGTAGGAATTCCGAGGCTTGCCGAGGAATTCCTACCGTTTCCGAGCCGAGCCTGATAAACTTGATATTAAAATACACTAGCCTGGTATTCTATTTATCAGGTAACGTTTTATACTCTAAAATGACATTAGATGACGTCGTATTCTAACAGTAGATCTAACCTTGTGAAACAAATGGTATTGTCTACTAGTTGCGAAGTTACGTGTTCGCAACTATGTGTCTACATGCATTATTTACAGCATACACCATCTTAGTATCCATGGTATCTACACAAATACTACAAATGGTTTCCTCAAATGGCACAATACACACATTATGTTTATAAACACAGACAGCAGTCAGAACACAGGCCAAAGCGCGTGTATTATTGATTTAACTGGGCAGATGTACCTTGCGATACACAATAAATGACGTCAGTACTCGCGGGAGATCTACATGTACATGAATTATGTGTACAATTATAACGCAAATGAGTTTAAATACGAATGGGTTTGTCAACGTTTGACTGTTTGGAGATAGTTGAAGCAAAATGGCAGAATGAGAAATGAATCATCGGCAGAATGAGAAATTAATTATCGACATTGAATGTGTAGATCGGCGACCGTGACCCATTTCTCCAGTGCAGTTTCTGACCAATGGTAGTCCTTCTTACATGCGAGTGCAGAATTGAATTTTGTTACACAGAATTGACAGAATTGAATTTTGTGACACAGAATTGAATTTTGTGACACAGAATTGAATTTTGTTACACAGAATTGAATTGTGTGACACAAAATTGAATTTTGTTACATTGAAGTGAATTTTGTCGCACAAAAATGAATTTTGTGACACAGAATTGAGTTTTGTGGCACAAAAGTGAACTTTGTGACACAGAATTGAATTTTGTGACACAGAATTGAGTTTTGTGGTGAAAGTGAATTTTGTGACACAGAATTGAATTTTGTGGCACAAAAATGAATTTTGTTGACAAAATTGAGCCATGTCCCACTTGGCGCCCCGTACCAAGTGGGACATGGCTCAATTTTGTCAATACAATTCATTTTGGTGCCACAAAATTCAATTCTGTGTCACAAAATTCACTTTTGTGCCACAAAACTCAATTCTGTGTCACAAAATTCAATTCTGCGCCACAAAACTCAATTCTGTGTCACGAAATCACGAAATTCACTTTCGTGCCACAAAATTCAATTCTGTGTCACAAAATTCAATTCTGTCAATTCTGTGTCACAAAATTCTGCACACGCATGTAAGAAGGACTACCATTGGTCAAAAACTGCACTGGAGAAATGGGTCACGGTCGCCGATCTACACATTCAATGTCGATGATTCATTTCTCATTCTGCCGATGATTCATTTCTCATTCTGCCATTTTGCTTCAACTATCTCCAAACAGTCAAACGTTGACAAACCCATTCGTATTTGAACTCATTTGCGTTATAATTGTACACATAATTCATGTACATGTAGATCTCCCGCGAGTACTGACGTCATTTATTGTGTATCGCAATGTACATCTGCCCCAGTTAAATCAATAATACACGCGCTGTGGCCTGTGTTCTGACTGCTGTCTGTGTTTATAAACATAATGTGTGTATTGGGCCATTTGAGGAAACCATTTGTAGTATTTGTGTAGATACCATGGATACTAAGATGGTGTATACTGTAAATAATGCATGTAGACACATAGTTGCGAACACGTAACTTCGCAACTAGTAGACACAGATCCAATACCATTTGTTTCACAAGGTTAGATCTACTGTTAGAATACGACGTCATCTAATGTCATTTTCGAGCATAAAACGTTACCTGATAAATAGAATACCAGGCTAGTGTATTTTTAATATCAAGTTTATCAGGCTCGGCTCGGAAACGGTAGGAATTCCTCGGCAAGCCTCGGAATTCCTACGCGTTTCCTAGCCTTGCCTGATAAACTTGATATCAAAATACACTAGCCTGGTATTCTCTATATATGGGCATGCTCTCAGTCTAGCTATGTCTCGGCTACTTTATGTTTGACCCTGTTTACATAATTGAGGGAAAATTCTGAATATTTTTCTTATTTCTCCTTCAAAGTATATATGCTTATACGGTGTGACCACTCATTTGTAATCATAATATAACCAAAATAACTGTCCATAAAGAAGTATAATATTGATATATTGGGTTATATTTTCGCATTGAAATATTTAAACCTGCAAGTGTACTCCACCATCTAGTAAAATGGACTAAGACCGATCTCAACCAATCAACGTAGAGATGACATAGACTATCCTACGCAAACTAATGTTTGTGGAGAAAACTGACTTTTGTGGACAAAACTGAATTCTGTCCCACAAAACTGAATTTTGTTCACGAAACTCAATTCTGTCTTACAAAATTGAATCCTTTATAACAAAAATGAATTTTGTATATCAGAATTTTACATAATTGGATTTTGTGATTTTTAGTGTTACAAAACTCAATTTTGTCTCGACAAAATTGGTTTTTGTATCAGAATTTTACATTATTGGATTTTGTGATTTTTAGTGTTACAAAACTCAATTTTGTACACATAATTAACATGTCCTGCATGGTGCCCCGTAGGTATAGTATTCCATGGTTTTATTCCACTTACAGTGTCGCTCCCTTCACCATCTAGAGGCGAAGTAACATCGTAGCGGAAAGTCATATTTATTTGACACGTATCCATAGGAGACAGGCCATGTACTTTTGTACCTAAGAACATGTATGATTTTTCATAAAAAAATATTGACAAAAACTGTAATATTTTCTGTAAATGACGTCGAAAACAGCATTTGCTCTGAAAATCTCAAGTTTCGAGGTCATATACGGAAAATGTAACTTTTGTAAATATTTTTCAGGAGTCATCGCACATGTTTTTAAGTACAAAATCACAGGACATGGCTCATGTGCGGCTGTGACTGAAGACATGGAGCTTATGGGATGTGCGACCAGTGTAGCTCCAGATCAAATAGCAGACTCCTGGTAGCCTGATAATGATCTATATTGAGCTGAAATAGCGTGTCCATATGTGGCTGCGACTGTATCACGTCAAAACAAAGCACAGTTTCCTCGACAAGCTGCTACTCAGCAATACCGAGAGATATATGCATCAACGCATTTTCGTCTAGTAACCGGGGCAAATTTCTTGCGCCGGTTACTAGACGGAAATATGTTTATGAAGCATCTTCTGCATGTAGCTCAATGGTAATTTGTCAGGAATCCGCCGTGTATTTCGACGTGAAACATTTTACGCTGGCGCGGAGTGCAGCACCAGTGATATTTGATCGTATCCATATGTGTAATTCCATTAAATACATTTACAAAATTACAATATTTTCCGTAAATGACGTCAAAAGTTGACAAATATTTTGCAGAGTATGTGCTCTGAAAATTTTATCACATTTTGACTTTATTTATGAAAAAATATTGTAGGTACAAAATCACAGGGCGTGTCTCACATGTGGCTGTGACAGGAGAAATGGGGCTTATGTGGTGTGTGGTCAATGTAGGTGCAGTCCAAATATCAAAACTCGACTTATGGGTACAAAAGAATATATAGAATGACTGATATCCTATAATCAAAATGAATTATGGATATTCAAAAATAGAATTATGGATATCCATGTGTATACTGAACAAATAGCAAAACGGCGCCACATAGTACACAGTACGATGCAATGCTATGGAAACGTGAGAAATAAAGTATTATACCTAGACAATGTTTTACTTACTGCCATCCAACCAACAAGTCCGTTGTCTATAAACCCGTGAGTGATGATCTTGGTTGGTCTGGACGAATTCAGGAACGATGTTCGGATACTGTCAAAGTTGTTCGCCTTTAAAAACGCCATATCGCCCTTAGCGGGGTTTTGGCGCGTATGTAGCATGAATTTTGTGTTTATTGTCTTCGGAGACTGTGGGGGGAGGTTGACTGGTCTATATCTGGACACCCAGGGGCCAAGCGAGCCGAAACACCCCAAGTCGCTATAGCACACCAGTGCTCCTACAGAAGGACGATAGTCTCATCACTATACATGGCAGTCACCAGCATTTTTGAAAAGGGGGCGTTCATCTGTGAAGCAACCGAAATATGTAAGGGGTACAGGGTACCTCTTACATATTTCGGTTGCTTCACAGCACTGTAAGGTTTATTGAGTTCTAGAAGCCATATGTTTGGACAATAACTAGCTCCTCGGTAAGGAGTTTGGAATATTGTAATACGTTTGGCGTCGCTTGACTGTGCTTTGTTAGTAGAGCATTATACTAGTATAATGCCCGCTCATTCATGCACTGAAAACGGCTATTGCGGACCTCATTTGATGAACAAAATCCTGCCGGCTCCAAAAGGCCTCCCCTGACTACGTCATTGCTATATATTATGTAACAGTATATTATGAATAGGTTACAGAACTCGGAAACCGACACAAACCGCGCATTTGAAAGTGAATAGTGTCCCGGAAGTTTTTCGAAGGGACGTTACTCATGATTTTGAAAGGTAACTCTATTTATAATTATTATAAGACTTGAATATACACGTTATAATTCTGAGGTGCAGTGGCCCAAATAGACTTACGTTTTTCCTTAGGCAGCGACTCGGCAGACACGACGGCTAATCCAAGCGCGAGACAAAACACGACGAAAGTCTCCATCCTGCAGACGCTCATGTGCCGCTGCGGTGTGACAAGTGATGGACCGCGTGACATTCCCGCCGTTGTTATATAACCCGCCGGCTCGTTATCGAATAGTGCATGCACGCACACGCAGATAGCTTATCTCTTAGACATCTACCGACATGCCGAACGTCTGGATTTTAGTTCACGAGGGAACTACATGTAGCGCCAATATTTTCCAAGAAAGATACATGTATGTTGACGTTGACGATTTGATTTTTAAGTATAAAATATTTTAAGTATATCTAATAAACTGTTACCCGTATTGGCGTAAACTTCGGTTCACTTCAGCATACCAGTAGTCTAATTTCACACAAATTCAATAACATAAGTATATGATCTATCGCCAAATGCCAAAAAGTTGCGGTAGACTATTTTCAAATCTGCACCAAAGACGAAACATGTACATGTGGACGCTGGTCAAAGGATGAGTTGCAATGTTTGTTACCGGTCGTGCGTGATGACAATAAGCTACATCGAACATAACAGCATTGACCACGATTACACCATAATACGCACATCTTGGTTTCATCTCACACACAATACATGGCACGTATAACTGCGTGACCGACCTTCCTACACAGTAGACAGGGACAAGCGAACTACCCAGGACCGTCCCCGTGACGATCAACCGCAGCAGATCCGCCGGCTGACAAAACGGACCTTATAATATTTACAGCAACTGTATATCCTGAGCATCATGAATGAATTTCAGATGGCATCATGCTGGCAATTAACCCGAATTATCTGTTTGTAACGCATGGCGACTTGTAAGTCACCCTGCGTTACAGACAGAGAATTCGGGTTAGCTGGCACTATTTGTACATCAGTGACTGAATGGCGAATACCGTGGCCCCTGATCAGGACAATATCAAGTTACTCTGAACGCATACATTGTAAGGTGCATTTTCTCAGCCGGTTTCCGGTAGTTTCAACATCGTCGATGCCCTATATTTCAGTTGTTGATTTTTTTTTCGTCAAACTATCTATCCAAAATATACAACTGGCGCATTATTATCAGATTGTTCTTTTTTTTCATTTTTCACTGAATGTCGTTACTCAACCAGTAGTTACGGGCAGATTCTCTGCAAAACTCCAGGGGGCCGTTTCACTAAACTTCGTACATGTAGGACTAAAATGTTAGTAAGTTCAAAATTATGATATTTTGTAAATTTCATATTAACAAATTTTTGTAAACAATTATTGGATTTAGATTTATTGAGCTTAGTCTGCATCATGCAGTCTATGCTCAATAAATCTAAATCCATCAATTGAAATCTCTAGACGATCCTAAATTTGCACTTACGAACATTTTAGTCGTACGAAGTTTAGTGAAACGGGCCTCAGCACCGTCATATGCTACGATACTGTAAATTTACAGGGTTACTGCCCGCTACTACTCAGCCAGGAACGATGGAATGTAGTAAGGTCGGCGTTTTACAGGCAGATCTATATGTGAAAGATAACAGCAGGGAGGAGTCTACCGTCAATGGCGCTTATCGACCTTCCGGAGAATATGCCAGCACGACACTTGGGTTTGTGTTTGGACAGCCGGCTGAGAAAAGTTACCTTATGTCATTTTCAATATTTGAAATTATCAACTTGCAAATTTACCCCGTTGTAATAAAAGAGACAAGGGAAAACCACGGATGCCGGGTTTTCTTCAAGGCATATACAATTGGATAACATATAGTTGATCAAAAGGGACAACTGCCAGTGGATTAAGATAGCAAAAGAAGCCAGTGTATGAGAAAACCTACATGCAGTTGCAGGCTGGTATACATTTATTAGTACAAGATACAAGTGAACATCTGTGCTGTCTGATGAGTGTTGTCCAATTTCACAAAATGGCTCAGACGCTAACGCGGAAAAAATAGGCCAAAGTAAAACAAAAGATCACATGATGGATAGTGGTATGTGGTGGGCACGCGTTGGTTATGAAGGTGTACACGTACGGTGGTACTTGGTGGTACAGTAAGTGAGAAACGGATCTAAACGCGAAAACATAACGTTGAAAATTGCTTTTTGTTATTACGTGGAAATACAGATTAAGGTAAAAAAAAATGTCTCATGTTGGATAGTGGTATAGGTTAGAGGATACCAAATGGTGCGAAATCGCCCAGGGGGTAAGCAAAATTAGTCCGGTATAAAAAATAGTGCGGGTGTTTTTAGGTCACAGACACCGTTTGCTTGCAAATCTTGATCCATTACTACCCAGTTTCACTTGAGGAACATATTGGGATGCTTTTAACACCAGTGTTCAGCATATTTGTAGCATTTAAAAGAAAACACTGAACCTGTCACGTGATGTAAACAGAGATTCCGTGGGCAAAAAATGTAAACACTATTGGAGGATATGACAAGGTTTGATTTTTCTTTCTTAGGAGTAAGTGAACCTATTATTTAGTTCATGCAGAACCAGTACAGACTGGATGCACGTCATGTACAAATGGGTCCCACAGCATCCATACGAATAGTGAAAATAGGAGAGACTGGCCTTATTTGATGGCATTCGGTTAAATTATATAGTAACACTATTTGGAGGTGTCTAACCTATACGGATGGGCACCTGTTGGTTATGAAGTTGTACAAGTATGGTGGTACTAGGTGGTACAGTCAGTGAGAAACGGATCTAAACGCGTAAACTGAACATTGAAAATGTCGAAGTCGATTACACAAACAAATTAGGTCAAGGCAAGCAAAAGATCACATGTTGGATAGTGGTATGTGGTGAGCAACCGTTGGTTATGAAGTTGTGAAAGTATCGTGATTCTAGGTGGTAGAGTAACAGAGGATTGGACCTAAACACGAAAACTTAACATTGTGGTTGCCGCCTGCCCGGCTTTCGCCGATCCAATAGCCGTGATTTGTTTTCCAAAACCCGGTTAATAATTAATTAAATCTACACCAGTGGCTAACTGGCAACCAGTGTAGGCACACGACCTCGAGTGGGACAGCATATTATGCAGTTAGATCGCCAAAGTTGGTACACCGTTCTCCATATGTGTCAACGAAAACGTGTTTGTAATCGTTGTAGAATAGTTTTTGTTTGTATATAGTTTCGCAAGTTACAAGATGAGCGGCTGCTTACCAAGCGTGTGTACCAATACCGTCCAATTCCCGCCGATTCATCTTTCGTGGTTGCGACTTGATTTTACGTCAACAGAACGGGCATACACACACGAGAAGGCATCTGTATGCGGAGTACCATACGTTCAGCACTCGAATTACAATTGTTGACTTTGTTCCATTCACCCGAACTACACCGGATAACACATTCGCCGTTAATATATGAATCCAAGAGGAGCAGCGACGGAACGACATGAAAGTTGGTTGTCATTCAAAAACACGTTGAAACCAAAGAAATTGGGCTTGTGGTATTTGTGATCAGTGTATACCCAGATGAGCAAGCATGTTCGTCAGTAATATCAGGGTGTACAATTTTCACCATTCTGTCATGAAATATTAAATATAAGTTAGATCACGGTTCGTCCGCATGTACGAGGAGATAATCCGCGCGGAATATCACTCGTACATGCGGCCAAACATGATCTAACTTATTTATCACATCCTCATGCACATACCTTGCACACGACCTGTGTTAATAAAGAAAAAAACACCCGGAACTGTGTCAAAGATGTGATAATCATAGTTGTAACAAACACAATTGATGCCAATACTGCAGGAGTGTGCCAGAAAATCGGAGCCAAATGTGCCACAGCTGCCATAATCCCCAGCTCTCCAGCTACATATGAAATGACCATTATTACGTTACTCAGCATAGGTGACTGTGACTGGAGAAATGGGGCGTATTGGATTGTGACCAGTGTAGCTCCTGATACCGATATATATTACATAAAGAAGTATGATGGGTGTTTCAATGATGGAATGCCGAACCGTGCAGATCATGATCAGACTGTGGGGATGCACAGGCTGGTCAGGATCTACACTGGTCGCAAAACCCATAACCACAAGTTCTCCAGTCGGTCACATAGTATGAAGCTCAAGAAAAGCAAACACTGGATGGTATATTAAATTAGTTGTATTTATTACTATTTTATATGGGCAAATTTACATGCTCATGATAACATGGCCTGCGCGAGGCTGGAATTACACGTACCGGTCCCCATGTTATACTATCACTCTAACCACAGCCTGTTCACTGTGGGCGAATTTTCCAAATTGGTGTGTAGAACTACCGGTACATTTTCTGTCCAACACTAATTTATAACATTCTTGAACATTTTGTTTCTTGTTTGTTGGTGTTTAACGGCCTATCAACAGCTAAAGTCATTTAAGCTGCTACATTTGGTAGGTCCCAAAATCTGAATGGAATAGTTACATAAAAATATATACTAGTATATATTCAGCCCTGAAATTAGAATAACCGGACCTGGTGTCAGGTCCATACCACACCAAAGCCATTGAGTACAGTATAATATTTATTATCTATAGTTTATATATGGGACAGGAATTAGGGGCGGATCTAGAGGGGGGGGGGTGGGGGGGGGGGGGGGGGGGGGGGGGGGGGGGGGGGGGGGGGTGGGGGGGGGGGGGGGGGGGGGGGGGGGGGGGGGGGGGGGGGGGGGGGGGGGGGGTGGGGGGGGGGGGGGGGGGGGGGGGGGGGGGGGGGGGGGGGGGAGGGGGGGGGGGCGGGGGGGGGGGGAGGGGGGGGGGGGGGGGGGGGGGGGGGGTCGGGGTTCCAACCCGTCGAAGTAACCTAATAAACCTGAAGTAGCATAATAAACATGAAGTGCCGTTTTTGCCTTTTATTGTTCACCTTTGTCCACAGACCGTTGCCTCAACCCCTAATAAAAATACGATGACAACTACCACTACCGTAATTGTTCTGCTTATAATGGGTGTAACCGGATTCAACTGTCACATTCAAGACAACTTTAATGTAATTGTGGGTCACGGGGTGCCATGCAGGATAGGTTAATTATGTATTGACTTTTGTAACACTAAAAATCACAAAATACAATTCTGTGTCACAAAATTCAATTCTGTGTCACAAAATTCAATTCTGTCAATTCTGTGTCACAAAATTCAATTCTGTGTCACAAAATTCAATTCTGCATACGTTTCGTATACAAAATTCATTTTTGTTATAAAGGATTCAATTTTGTAAGACAGAATTGAGTTTTGTGAAGAAAATTCAGCTTTGTGGGACAGAATTCATTTTTGTCCAATAAAATTAGTTTGCGTAGGTTAGTCTATGTCATCTCTACGTTGATTGGTTGAGATCGGTCTTAGTCCATTTTACTAGATGGTGGAGTACACTTGCAGGTTCAAATATTTCAATGCGAAAATATAACCCAATATATCAATATTATACTTCTTTATGGACAGTTATTTTGGTTATATTATGATTACAAATGAGTGGTCACACCATATAAGCATATATACTTTGAAGGAGAAATAAGAAAAATATTCAGAATTTTCCCTCAATTATGTAAACAGGGTCAAACATAAAGTAGCCGGGACATAGCTAGACCTGAGAGCATGCCCATATATAGAGAATACCAGGCTAGTGTATTTTGATATCAAGTTTATCAGGCAAGGCTAGGAAACGCGTAGGAATTCCGACGCTTGCCGAGGAATTCCTACCGTTTCCGAGCCGAGCCTGATAAACTTGATATTGAAATACACTAGCCTGGTATTCTATTTATCAGGTAACGTTTTATGCTCGAAAATGACATTAGATGACGTCGTATTCTAACAGTAGATCTAACCTTGTGAAACAAATGGTATTGGATCTGTGTCTACTAGTTGCGAAGTTACGTGTTCGCAACTACTGTATGTGTCTACATACATTATTTACAGTATACACCCTCTTAGTATCCATGGTATCTACACAAATACTACAAATGGTTTCCTCAAATGGCCCAATACACACATTATGTTTATAAACACAGACAGCAGTCAGAACACAGGCCACAGCGCGTGTATTATTGATTTAACTGGGGCAGATGTATCTTGCGATACACAATAAATGACGTCAGTACTCGCGGGAGATCTACATGTACATGAATTATGTGTACAATTATAACGCAAATGAGTTTAAATACAAATGGGTTTGTCAACGTTTGACTGTTTGGAGATAGTTGAAGCAAAATGGCAGAATGAGAAATGAATCATCGGCAGAATGAGAAATGAATCATCGACATTGAATGTGTAGATCGGCGACCGTGACCCATTTCTCCAGTGCAGTTTCTGACCAATGGTAGTCCTTCTTGCATGCGTGTGCAGAATTGAATTTTGTGACACAGAATTGAATTTTGTTACACAGAATTGAATTTTGTGACACAGAATTTAATTTTGTGACACAGAATTGAATTTTGTGACACAGAATTGAGTTAATTTTGTGACACAGAATTAAATTTTGTGGCACAAAAATGAATTTTGTTGACAAAATTGAGCCATGTCCCACTTGGCGCCCCGTACAACCAGGGACATCAGCATTCTGGTAAGGATGAATACCATCGTTAAATTACCTTCACATAATCCCAATCTTCCGGCCGCTAGAAGCTAGAAGCAATCATTAGCCAACAACAGCGCAGGATGACCACAAACACTCGAAGGTCCCTATATAACTGGCCATCTAGGCTGCCTGCTAAGAAGAGGTTCTTTATGGCGTTTGCGACCGGCATAAGCAAAACGATGAGACGAGAATCATAATGTGTGATCAGAATATACAATTGTTGCAAATGCCAAAAGTTACCGTTTGTCTTGTGACAGCCCATATACGGAGACTTGATGGAATGTAACAGCTGGCACTGGCAATCAGTCGGCCACAAGGCCAGTGTGCAGCAAGGTGTGAGCCTGCGTGCCGTGTCTGTGTCGTCTCAGTTCACTGACCTGGTCGCATCAAACCAGTAGTACATTTCACCAATATTGCTAAAGTATACTAATCTAGCTAAGTATACTTTGAGGGAGTAATCATTTATTTTCCCCGAAATGCATTATTTCATATAGAACTAACGACTACATATATTTTATGATTTAAAGTATGCAGAATTATTATACTGATTTCATTACATTATCACAGCCAAAATAAATTCAGTATAATAAAAATTAACAAATTTATTCTTAAATTGAAATTTTCCCCCTCAAAGTGTACTTTGCAATGTTGGTGAAATCAGCTACAGGGCCCACAATGGCAGCATGACACTGCATCAGCATTAACTTGACCATCAAGATACTTCTGCGACAGTACCATGCTGATTGACCGTGATATTTTTAATTATGTTATGTCAACCAAGATTAGTTTTGTTTGTTTGTTGGGGTTTAACGGCCTATCAACAGCTAAGGTCATTTAAGGCCGGGTCAATGGGCTTAGTACTAAATCCCATATATTACCTGTACAAGTACATATACATGTTAAAGCACATGTACAAATGGGGGGGGGGGATTCCAAAATCAGAACTGAATATTTACAATAAGAAAACTATATATTCAGCCCTGAAATCAGAATAATCCTGATCTGATGCCAGGTCCTCGCCACACCAGAATCACTTGGCCCCTCCCAAAAGCAGTAGGATCAGTAATAATCTTACTACTTTTATAATGGGCAATAACCCAATTCAACTCCCAGGTAACTAAAGAGCCAAAGATAAAAACGTACCTGAGGGCCAAACCAGGAAAATAGTGATTCCTATAAGGAGGAACCCATACCGTTAATTTACGCCGTCTCATTCGCCCGACCACCACCCACAACTAAGATTAGTGTATGGACCGGCTTTATACCCATTACGAATGCCAAGTGGACCGTTATTGCATGCTAGCCATTGTACTACACCAAACAAATGGTAAATACTGCCATTGTATGTCAGCGAGAGCCAAACAAAGTCTGTCTCCGGCAATAACCTTTAACTCTTTCACCCCTAAGTAACTGGAATGGATTTTGATATGTTAATTTTGCAACCAATTAAACCGTCACTCCTTTTACAAAAAGCGGGTGCTTTTGTTCTTAAAAATATGAAAAAAACCTTCAAAAAGTGGAGATCCTGATGAAACGGCTCATCACAAGCCGGCTCATCTGGATCCACACTTTTTGCCAATACCACTATACAGGCCTGTGGTGTTGAAAGGGCTAATCTAGTCATCCAGACAAACACAACACAGGAACACATTCAATATGAATGATAAAAATGTATAAATGCACAAGAAATTGTAACAAATATCCCACATAACCGTCGCATAAGTGGCAAAGTCTATCTTTGGTCTTTTTCTTTGGATCATATATCTGTTGTAATTATTTTATATTTGTACTTGATCAAAGCAATTTGCCACCATTCACCTGTCATAATGCTCCGAACGGAGCGAGTACAGTATCAATAGATAGATAGATAGATAGATAACCTTCAGGTACCTGCTCCTTTCAAAATTCCTACACACGTGAATATTCGGTGGACACACTCACAGAGACGTAAACTGGTTTTGAGCTTGCATACAGTGGAACCTTTCTAAACTGGACACCAAGGAAACACCCGTGATATTATTTTTGACAATTTTCTTGGTCATTTATCTCAGGTGATAATGTATGTTCGTGATCGCATAGCACACAACTGTGGCTCAGACTAATCAAATGCCTGATTTCCAGTGAAACTTCTCTAAGCCGGACACCCTGGGGACCTCACAGGGTGTCCCGTTTAGAGAGGTTCTACTGTACATACATCTACATGTATTGGCATTGCATGCAATAGTCTGCCTTATTGCAGTGTAACCACAGATCATTCTACAATCAAGTCAGGTCATACATGGCTGTGTGTAATTAGATCAGAGTCTGGTATCCAAATATGCAAGCGCGACAAATATGTAAGCATTGGTCACACATTCAGAGTGATCCGTTGGCAAGTCATACCTGAAGCAATTGATTCAGAAGCCGACTGCTGGCATGATGAGTGAGACGACACTGATGTCATTCTGGAGCTATGCCATATACAGAAAATGTCAATTTCAGATACAATATACTCTACAGTTTGATTAGACCGCACAGAATCAGACAGTCCGCACAGAATATGTGTCACAACTCGACTCGACGAGGTAACGGTAACAAATCCTACCCAACATTGACGCACCATTTTATATGGACCCCAATCCGACAGACCAGGCTCATTGTCGTAGCGGTGTAAACCCAGACCAGCATGTGCACAGTCGGATCAAGGATAGCTTGCTCGCTATTCATCAAAGAACCTTTCATTTGGAATAGCTGGTAAATAATGTGAACCATTTTCAGGCTACGCCAGTGTGCAGACGGATGAGGATCTACATAAGAGCGGCTGTCAGACCGAGCTCCCTATTGTACATATAAGACAGTATAGAAATACATGTGGCTACAGTTTATATAAGATATATTGAACGCGCTTACATGGTAATTTGAACACATTTAGCTCGGTAATGCATAATGACTATTACATATAATATACCATGTGCACACGTACATACAAGTAAGTAGTAGACATTTATAATGTATATGGAATTGTATAGTAAAAGTTATTATTATTATTATTATACTACGAGTGAACATTAATATCAAACAAGAACTTGATTATTAAGTTAGTCCAGAATTGTAATTATCTCTCTTATCACATCTCCCGACTATGTGCCAATACTGATTTTAAAAACAATTTATATATTCTGTTTCTGACATCTCAGATCAGAGTTACTACTAATGGTAAAGTCTGCAGGTGTTCTGTATTCATTGCAAATTTCTGAAAAAAATCTGATTTGCCAAATCATTATTGAATAGACAGAGATAGAACAGGAGAGATAATCGAAAGTCAAGGCACAAATGTGGCCGTCATCGGAGAAATGGAGCGTATGGCCGTTGCGACCAGTGTAGTTTGGTTTGTTTCTTTATTGGTGTTTAACGGCCTATCAACAGCTAGGTCATTTCAGGCCGGGACAACAGCTTCAATCCCGCATATAACCTGCTGCATTGGTGGGAAATCCCAACATCAGAACTGAATATTTACATCGAGATAAATATATATTCAGCCCTGAAATTAGAATAACCTGACCTGGTGCCAGGTCCATACCACACCAAAGTCACTTGGCCCCTTCCCGTAAAAGTAATAGAATCATATTACTCATACAAGAGCAGCATGCGCTGACTGATCAGGGTCTGCATTGTTCACCAAGACTTGCCACACAAGCTACACGCCTCACTTGTCGAGTGACAGTCGGAATGGAGTGCCCGCAGACCGCAGGAACCATACAATACTGGCCTTCTGTAAATGAAATTCTATGACTATATCCCAAACAGTGTATACCGTGATCACTGTGCAGATACACAGACAGATCAGCAGCTATGCCTGTCACGAGCCTTGCAAGTATCCTTATGCCAGCCGGGCACCTAAATATCATTCAGTCAATGAGAAATTTCCTCAGCGCAAAAATGTGGCAATGTTTCCAAAATCGTGAAATCTTGAGAAATCTTGAGAAACAACGCTAAATTCTGGGTAAAATGTATGGTAACGGAACATTCTGATTCAGTTCTGAAGATAGAAATCTCAATGTTTAATCGGCTGAGGCTGAGTTGTGCTCTGGAAGTTACACATTCAAACCATTCATTCAAGGCCAATTTCTCCAAGACTGAAATCTCCTCTATAGTGTGAGGGGTTGTGTCAGGATCACACACATGTACATGTATCTCTGATACAACAGTTACACAGAACCCTGATACCAGGAGCCTATTTCATCAACATTGCAAAGTATACTTATCTAGCAAAGTATACTTTGATTTATTATTTAAGGATAAATTTATTAATTTTTATTATACATGTACTGAATTTATTACATTATCACAGCCATTTTGGCTGTGATAATGTAATAAATTCGGTATAATAATTCTGCATACTTTTAATCATCAAAGATGTGCAGTCGTTAGTTCTATATGATATAATGTGTTTCAGGAAAAATGAATGATTAATCCCTCAAAGTATACTTTGCTAGAAAAGTATACTTTGCGATGTTGGTGAAATCGGCTACTGGAGCCCTCTGCCATATATCAACAAATATGAGACATACAATTGAAATGGCACTACTTGTTCTTTGCAACCAGTTTCGATTCAATTGATCCTAATGGAAACTGCAGATTTGTTTGTTTGTTTATTGGTGCTTAATGGCCTATCAACATCTAAGGTCATTTAAGGCCGGGCCAACGGGTTCCATCCCGTATTTAACCTCCTGCTGCATTGGGGGGAAAATCCCCAAATCAGAACGAAATATTTACATCGAGAGAGAAAAAATATATTTAGCCCTGAAATTAGAATAACCCGACATGGTGGCAGGTCCATACCACACCAAAGTCACTTGGCCCCTCCTCCCCCCCCCCCCCACCCCCCACCCCAACTAAAAGTAATACGAATAATCGTAATACTCACATAAGCGGTACAACCAGATTCAATTGTCACATACAAAATATGCCAAACATGTACGTCAGGTCTCCGGTCGGGATTCTGGTAAGGATGAACCTCGATCGTTAATTACCCATTGCATTCTCCCACCTGCCACCCACGTCGAAGAAGTTAGTAAGTGCATTAGCTGAACATTTTGAGAACTTCTTGGTGAATCTGTTCAGGGGGCCGTTTTACTAAACTTCGTACGACTAAAATGTTCCTAAGTGCAAACATGTGACAGTCTGTAAATTTCACATTGACAATGTTTTCTTGTAAACAAGTGTTGGATTTATATTTATTGACCATAGGCTGCATATGCAGCCTGCAGCCTATGCTCAATAAATGTAAATCCATCAATTGACATTTCCAGACGATCCTAAATTTGCACTTATGAACATTTTAGTCGTACGAAGTTTAGTGAAACGCCCCCCAGGTGCAATGACCCCAATGTGTAGGTGTATATGATAGCACCAGTGAGACACATTGATGTGTTAAGTAAAATTATAAAAATCTTCCTACAAATATGTTTATCGTACATAGTTTAGTGGAAACCTAGCATCCGGTCAGGATAATGGCAATTTTTGGATAGATTTTTCAGTATGTGTTGCTGAACAGACGTAAAACCCCACTCAATCATCAGCCAAAATAATCTTGCCTTTCTACTGATTAACCCTTTCACCCCGAAGTAACTGGAATGGAATTTGATATGTTAATTTCCCCACCAATTCAATCGTCACAAAATGATTTTCAGAGTAGTCCATTTATGAAAAGGGGGATTCTTTTGTTCTCAAAAATATGAAAATTACTTGCAAACAGTACAGATCCTGATGAGACGGCTCGTCACGAGCCGTCTAATCTGGATCTACACGTTTTGCCAATACCACTATACAGGCATGTGGTGTTGAAAGGTTTCGTCACGAGCAGGCTCATCTGGATCTACACGTTTTACACCGGCCTGTGGTGTTGAAAGGGTTAGGGCCCAACTATCAGAAATCTCTGCTGGAAGTGAACTGGTTACACAGAGAAAGAAGCACCATTTTGATTGTTACGACCCAGATCATTAACTCCATAAATTATTTTGAGACAATCAATTATGCTAAACATAGCAGATATAATACACGTGATTAACATTGGCAAACTCTGTTATCCAACCCCTATTATTGTATATTATTGTTACCATGACCACAAGTATACTATTCTTAGACAGGTACATACAGAACTACTGTGTGTTCCACGTTTTACTGCCAACAAACACATTAAATCTTAAAAATATATAAATGTAAATAGTTTTTCACCAATAACAAAAAAGTCACCCTCCCTAAAAAAAAATATTTGCAGAAATTCAATTTCTGATATTTTTAAAATATTTTTTTATTTGAGGACCGATTTTCAAAATCTAACTTTAAGAAGTGACCGTGGTGCATTATACCAGCATCACTGTCTGACACAGCATTGCGTGACCGCTTAGTGTGTATACAGTCACCATGCAGCAAGTTACCCGACAAAACAAACATGGCTGTGATAGTGTTTTATATATTTTACATGTAGCAAGTAATACAGCTATATATATATATATATATGTGGTAGTGACTGGAGAAACGGAGTTTAAGGTTTTTTCACTACCAGTGTAGATCCAGATCAGCCTGTGCATCCGCACAGTCTGATCAGGGCCTGCACTGTTCGCCATTCCATCAATGAAACCCCAGTCATGCTTATACTATTTATATAACTACATGAGTGTGCTATTTGACACCGGTCACAAAATCATTTCTCCAGTCACAGCCAGCTTTAATCTATAGTTATTCATCAACAGGTAGCTGTCTTCACAATAAAATCATTTCTCCAGTCACAGCCACATTTAACCTATAGTTATTCATCAACAGGTAGCTGTCTTCACAATAAAACAATGACATACAGTAATACAAATATTGTGCTCCATACACTACAACATTTATCTGAAGAAGAAAAAATAGTAATTTTGTCAAATGATGAAATTGCAGCCAATGAATGATAGTGGTTGACCGGTTCAGACGGAAAACTAACGTATATGCGTATATACATAAGTAATAAGAGCAACAAGCATAAGCTATGATGGTCCTAATTACTGTAGCACTAGGCGGCATAACAAGCACAAGCTTAAGTTACAACTGGAATGTTTCACGGGATAGCTACACGTCACGGCATACATGTATTCTCACTCCGGGGCCCGTTTAATAGGTAACAGCAATATGTGGCTGTGACAGGAGAAGTGGGGCTTATCAGATAGGTGACCAGTGTAGCTGCTGATCAAATAGCACACACATGCAGCGTGATAACTATCTGTATTGCTTGTTAGAAGCATAACGGGTGTTTCATTGATGGAATGGTGAACAATGCAGATCCTGATAAGACTGTGCGGATGCACATGCTTATCTGGATCTACACTGATCGCCATTTCTCCAGTCACAGCCACAAAGATGATTTACAATTTGGAATCTTGGTCTCTATCTACTTTGTATCTTCTGTTTTTAACAACATTGGCCAAAACTAAATGTACTCGCATCAACAGTTAGGAATACGCCAACTAAACAAGGGCATCGTTATCACTCAGTTAATCCCCTCGCTGGCAGCCTTGCAATAATTATCAAAGAAAAAGCAAAAACAAAACTTGTAACGCATTTGTTAACATAAGTCCTCAGTGACCATGGTCATGGGCGGTCCGACGTGGGTCGTATGTAAAACAGAGCACCATCCCTAGACACACATTGTGGCCAAATATTATAACAAGAGCTGTATGAGAACAGCATATCTCGACTACGAGGGTTGTCGATGGACACATAGCTTGACAAACAAGGTGACTGCGGCCTGCATGAAAACCTTAACCAATGTTGAGTAAAAACCTTAACCAAGGGAAATTAACTACGTAATTCAAGGTTAAATGTAGGTCAATGTCATATATATGTCAGGGGTTATTGATGTACATCACTAGGAGATGAAGTTGTCCAAGTATGGTTGCTGTAGGCCCAGTAGTATTCCATATACAAGCTTGACTAAAAACCTTAACCAAGGGGAACTAACTAAGTAATCCAAGGATAAAAGTAGGTCAAGGTCAAATATAGGTCAGGGATTATTGATGTACATCACTAGGAGATGAAGTTGTTCAAGTATGGTTGCTGTAGGCCCAGGAGTATTCCATATACAAGCTTGACTATAAACCTTAACCAAGTTTGAGTACAAACCTTAACCAAGGGGAAATAACTAAGTAATTCAAGGTTAAATTTAGGTCAAGGTAAAATATAGGTCAGTGGTTATTGATGTACATCCCAATGAGAAAAATTTATCCAATTATGGTGTCTGTATGCACAATAGTATTCCATCTACAAGCTTGACAAAACAGCTTAACCACGGTTGACTAAAAACCTTAACCAAGGGGAATTAACTAAGTCATTCAAGGTTAAATGTAGGTCAAGGTCAAATATAGGTCAGGCGTTGTTGATGTAAATCACTAGGAGATGAAGTTGTCCAAGTATGGTTGGTGTAGGGCCAGGAGTATTCCATCTACAAGCTTGACTAAAAACCTTAACCAAGGTTGACTAAAAACCTTAACCAAGGGGAATTAACTAAGTAATTCAAGAGGAAATGTAGGTCAAGGTCAAATATAGGTCAGGAGTTATTGATATACATCCCTATGATAAAAGGTTGGCCAAGTATGGTGTCTGTATGCACAATAGTATTCCATGTACAAGCTTGACTAAAAACCTTAACCAAGGTTGACTAAAAACCTTAACCAAGGGGAATTAACTAAGTAATTCAAGGTTAAATGTAGGTCAAGGTCAAATATAGGTCAGGCGTTGTTGATGTAAATCACTAGGAGATGAAGTTGTCCAAGTATGGTTGGTGTAGGGCCAGGAGTATTCCATCTACAAGCTTGACTAAAAAGCTTAACCACGGTTGACTAAAAACCTTAACCAAGGGGAATTAACTAAGTCATTCAAGGTTAAATGTAGGTCAAGGTCAAATATAGGTCAGGCGTTGTTGATGTAAATCACTAGGAGATGAAGTTGTCCAAGTATGGTTGGTGTAGGGCCAGGAGTATTCCATCTACAAGCTTGACTAAAAACCTTAACCAAGGTTGACTAAAAACCTTAACCAAGGGGAATTAACTAAGTAATTCAAGAGGAAATGTAGGTCAAGGTCAAATATAGGTCAGGGGTTATTGATATACATCCCTATGATAAAAGGTTGGCCAAGTATGGTGTCTGTATGCATAATAGTATTCCATGTACAAGCTTGACTAAAAACCTTAACCAAGGTTGACTCTAAACCTTAACCAAGGGGAATTAACTAAGTAATTCAAGGTTAAATGTAGGTCAAGAAGGTCAAATATAGGTCAGGCGTTGTTGATGTAAATCACTAGGAGATGAAGTTGTCCAAGTATGGTTGGTGTAGGGCCAGGAGTATTCCATCTACAAGCTTGACTAAAAACCTTAACCAAGGGGAAATAACTAAGTAATCCAAGGATAAAAGTAGGTCAATGTCAAATATAGGTCAGGGATTATTGATGTACATCACTAGGGGATGAAGTTGTTCAAGTATGGTTGCTGTAGGCCCAGGAGTATTCCATATACAAGCTTGACTATAAACCTTAACCAAGTTTGAGTACAAACCTTAACCAAGGGGAAATAACTAAGTAATTCAAGGTTAAATTTAGGTCAAGGTAAAATATAGGTCAGTGGTTATTGATGTACATCCCAATGAGAAAAATTTATCCAATTATGGTGTCTGTATGCACAATAGTATTCCATCTACAAGCTTGACTAAAAAGCTTAACCACGGTTGACTAAAAACCTTAACCAAGGGGAATTAACTAAGTAATTCAAGGTTAAATGTAGGTCAAGGTCAAACATAGGTCAGGCGTTGTTGATGTAAATCACTAGGAGATGAAGTTGTCCAAGTATGGTTGGTGTAGGGCCAGGAGTATTCCATCTACAAGCTTGACTAAAAACCTTAACCAAGGGGAACTAACTAAGTAATCCAAGGATAAAAGTAGGTCAAGGTCAAATATAGGTCAGGGATTATTGATGTACATCACTAGGAGATGAAGTTGTTCAATTATGGTTGCTGTAGGCCCAGGAGTATTCCATATACAAGCTTGACTATAAACCTTAACCAAGTTTGAGTACAAACCTTAACCAAGGGGAAATAACTAAGTAATTCAAGGTTAAATTTAGGTCAAGGTAAAATATAGGTCAGTGGTTATTGATGTACACCCCAATGAGAAAAATTTATCCAATTATGGTGTCTGTATGCACAATAGTATTCCACTATGATAAAAGGTTGGCCAAGTATGGTGTCTGTATGCACAATAGTATTCCATGTACAAGCTTGACTAAAAACCTTAACCAAGGTTGACTAAAAACCTTTACCTAGGGGAATTAACTGAGTAATTCAAGGTTAAATGTAGGTCAAGGTCAAATATAGGTCAGGCGTTGTTGATGTAAATCACTAGGAGATGAAGTTGTCCAAGTATGGTTGGTGTAGGGCCAGGTGTATTCCATCTACAAGCTTGACTAAAAACCTTAACCAAGGTTGACTAAAAACCTTAACAAAGAGGAATTAACTAAGTAATTCAAGAGGAAATGTAGGTCAAGGTCAAATATAGGTCAGGGGTTATTGATGTACATCCCTATGATAAAAGGTTGTCCTAGTATTGTGTATGTATGCACAATAGTATTCCATCTACAAGCTTGACTATATACATCAGGGGTTGTTGATGTACATCACTAGGAGATTAAGTTGTCCAAGTATGGTGGGTGTAGGGCCAGGAGTATTCCATATACAAGCTTGACTAAAAACCTTAACCAAGGCGTGACGGTGACGCTGACGATGACGGCGACGCCGGGGTGATTACATAAGCTCTCACTATTCTTCGAATAGTCGAGCTAAAAATCAGTGAAGCGATGCACGAGTTATTGAAAAATGTTACTAATGTACGTACGTGCAAGGACTAATGCTAACAATGGAAGGGATCGCAGGAATTAGGGGATCAACTCCCATGGGAAATTCTCCACGGACCCTTTCGATTTGATCCTGAAACAATAAACTGTATTATATCGGAGTTCATTTCTGACCAGTGTAGATCGTGATCAGTGTGATAGCAACCTCACAGAACACTGTATTGTTGTTTCATTCACCAAATGTAACTAGATGGCTGCGGCCCGCATGTCACACCCGCCGAGGCTTTGAATAGTACAAACTTACGCCAAATTGCCGACTATATAATATTGCGCTGTCTGCAAGCGGGCGCAATAAAAACGGCATAGATCTTGTTTAGCCAGTTTGGATATACAGGTGAACAGGCTGAACTGGTCACACAGAACACAAGATGGGCTGGGCTGCTCTTGGTCAATAACAATATCTGTCATGGTCAGTCATGCCTAGATCCTCCTATGGTACACAGCTCAGGCTCAGCCAATCAAGCAGCTTGATTTCAAGCGCAATATTCCAGTACAGTGGAACCTCTCTAAAACGGACACCAAGAAAACACCTGTGATCCTTTGTTTTGATGAGTTTCTTGGTCATTTATCTCAGGTGATAATGTATGTTCGTGATCGCATCGCATCGCACACAATTATGGCTCAGAATGATCAAATGACTGATTTACAGTGAAACCTCTCTAAGCCGGACACCCTGGGGACCTCCCAGGGTGCACGGTTTAGAGAGGTTTCTCTGTATTTTGAAATAAAGAAATTGTGAAATATTGGCGAGATTAGCGCCGGCAGTAGTGTACCAGTCATGGTGAGTGGCACCCGGTATAGATCCAGATCTCTCGTTCATTGGCAGTGCAAGATGAGAGTTACTTAACCCTTTCACCCTTAAGTAACTGGAATGGATTTTGATCCGTTAACTTTGCAACCAATTCAGTTGTCACAAAATTATTTTCAGACTAGTCGATGTATGAAAAGCTGGTATTTTTTAAATATTTAATGAAATTCCAAGACATATTCATGACATTTATAAGGAGAAATAAAAGAAAATATAATGAATTGTCATCTGCTATTTTTGAACTATTTATAGCCCACAAATTTCCCAGCATGCAACGAGTTAATGTCAGTATTGACATGGTATCAATTACATTTGGCATGATTTTGTCTGTAAACTCAGTCAGGTGTACATTGACAAATACATTGGAGACGATTCTCAAGTGCTGTGAAACCCTGTTTCTTTTTAGAAATAGCGAAAATAAGGAAAAATAGCAGATGAAATATTAACTGATCGCTATAATCGTTAACATCCCACCAACACGACACAGTGCAATCATTCACATTTTACAGAATAATGATCACGGCTACACCAGGTTTTATGTTGGTCACAAAACATTCACACCCTGTATTGTAACGAAGTTCGTTTTCGTCTTTGACTGATAAAAAGTCACGACACAGTCACAAGATGGATGTCTTTAATTACAAATATGTTAAATAATATATCTAATAATATGCAAAATGTACATTAACTAGACAAACCAATGGATACTGCATCTACAGGTGACATATGCTATATATGGGACCTGTCAAGAGGCGATGGCCTTCTCGTAAAAGCAATATTATTCACAAAAATGACCTGGAAGTTTTGTAATTTTTCACCAAAATGATGTTAGTGAAAATAATAGTTCAAACGAGGAACCTGTCATATCTGTTTTGAAATATTCACAAACTTTCAATTTCACTTATAAATGAATCATGGTCTGGCAAAATCAGGGATATTTCATTTCCGTATAATTCCTGATCAATCTCTAAAGCACAGGCTTATCTGGATCTTCACTGGTCGCAAACGTACTAAGCTACATCATGGTCCAAATATTACAATTTTGGTGAAATATCGCTCTAACGAAAAGGCTGTTATCTCCGAGACTGGCTTATATATAAATTGAAGGGGCCAGTGGAAGAAAGGAGCGAAGTCCACTATGGACTTAGCTCCCTTCTTTCACTGACCCCTTCAATTATGCTGTATTATACGTGAATTATGCTGTAACATGATTGGCTCATTACCCGGCGACTGTTCCGGTGATTAACTGGGAAGTAACTACGTCACTAAATGAGTTCCGGATATATACCAACGCTATTGAAACAGTAGGTTTGTCAGTCTATAACAGATCAACTAAAGTCTTCAACAGGATTTCTATTTTTTCATAGATTTCGCCACAAAACAAATAATTTGGGTGATCTCCAAACATGCCTGTGGACGAATAGGAAAAATAACGATAGGTCACTGATCAAAGCACCAAAATATTCATAAACTATACTAGGAGAACCCACACAGTGTGTTGTCATGTGGTCACTTTGTATATTGAAAACACACAAACACATACAAACGGTACAACTGGATAGTCAGCAACCAGTGTAGACACAGATCAGTACATCTTGATTTACATTGTCAACAGCAAAGCGAGTCTTACCGGATGCGCAGGCTGATCTGGGGCTACGCTGGTCGTATATGTCGTAAGGTACATTTGTTTCAGCCAGGGGCCTACATGTACTGTATTCTAAAACTCTGACCGAAAAATTCATCAAAATATTAGACATTAATTTTGTCCTCTGGTCTGTTGCTGAGATAGTTGCTACTAAGCACTATTGTAACGTCCACGCTAAAATAAATGTGAATATAAAATGGATATGAAAGACTTGAATATTCGTGGAACCTGGCACTACCCCTACGCCACCCCGCCATGGCACCGTCAGTCTGGTTCACATTTTGGAGTACAAGCTCAGGAAAAAGCTTGGAATTTCCGGGCCACGTTGATACCAATAAATTGTGGAACCATTGGCAATTATTCATAAAGCCAATGCTCTTACCGTAAGACTGTTCCAACCAAACCCCAATATGTTTCCTGAACTCTCTGGGTAAGTCAGTAGATTGTCCATGGTCTTGATGGTAAACCATACAGATTGCCAGTGGAACTGTTCCAAACCGGACACCCTTTGACACGCCACATCCCAGGGTGTCTGGTATCCACTGTATACAACATTGTTCGCATGTGTTTCTTTGACTGACAACAACCAGGAGCGAACATTAAAAGGCGTTGCACCAGTGATTATAATTAACCCATTAAATACGGGATACAATTATCGTAGTATGAAACGTTTTAGGGGAAAACATCCTATTTTCTTTATTTCATCTCGAAAGTATATGTTGTTACCACTCATTTTAACCGTCTCGAGGAGAAATAAACAAAATAATGAGATTTGTTCAAGAAAAACTGTTATCTGAGCATTACACTAGATAATGTGTTCAAAATCAAGCAGTTTGATTGGTTGATGCTCATGCATGCTTAGGCTCAGCCAAGCAAACAGCTTGAATATGAGTATACATTTATGAGTAAATGCTGAGAAACTTAGAATCGCCGACTGTGGGTGGGCACACAGGTTGATAAATGTGGCACCGATGGTAAAATGGTTACCAGCAGAAAATCGAAGAAATAAAATTTGTCATCAATTTCTCCGACTTGCTGATGGTTTCTAAACATAATTAGGATTTCTTAAACCATTTTACCATCCGTGCCTCGGTCTATCCACCTGTGGGTGGGAACTGACTACAGAGGTGGCGTTGTGTGTATTGTGAGGCATGAGATAACTCAGTTTGGTCGAGTCTTCGGAGGTAACGTGACTGATGAGCCCGATCTGGCTGCCGGCCGCGACTGACCAAACGATGAATACTGCTTCGTGTTTCTGGTTGTGGGACTGAAAGGAAACATAAATATATATATAAATCATGATTGCTCGGTTGTCAATCAATGTAACGGTAGTGAAAGTGGGTTTAACGTCCCAGCAACAGCTAAGGTCATATAGAGACGGGATCACGGTTTAAAGTCTCATCCAACAGACCAGTGTGATGGAATAGTATGAAAGTATTTTGATGCCTAAGGCGAGGTTTGAACACACAACCTCTGGATTCGAAGTCAGTTGTTCTCACCCCTAGGCTGTACACGTATTCCCACAGAACATCCACTTTGATTGAGCCTATATTCACGATAAATCATAACCAATAAAGACTAACTTGTGAAATAGTATCTACCACACAACTAACATGTAACATTTAACATCATAATTATATTATCAACATTTTGACAAATATATTGTGGCCCATGTTCTGACAAACATCAATACAAAATATTCAGGGTATACACCATATGGAAATGCAATATAGCTGTGAGAACATGGCTGAAACACGAGCATTCACACAACATAGACACAGAACAGGCAAACAACACAGACAGCTTCATAGCAGAAACAACACAGGCTGTGGAACTGCTGAAACACTATACGAGACACGCCATGTGTCAAAAGTCAAAAGTGATTTATTTTGAAAAATATTGAAAACGTATTTAATGAAGTCAAAAATTGACAAAATCTTTTGAAAATTGGTCAACTTTGTCAACTTACGCATTTATTTTGAAAAATATTGTAAATTTTGTAAACGTATTTAATGAAATTACGCAGATGTCCAAAGATACAAAATCACATGGTGTGTCTCATATATGTGGCTGCGACTGGAGAAATGGGACTTATGTGTTTTGAGACCAGTGTAGATCCAGTTTAGCCTGGGCATCTGCAACCATCAAAGAAACACCTGCCATGCTTTTAACAGGCGACACGAGTGCTCTTTGATGAGGTGCTACACTGATCACAATTGCCATAAACCACATGTCTCCAGTCACAGCCACAAATATGTGACATGCCGCTTAGCCAGTCTCCGAATGGTGATCAACTAGCGCTCTTCTAGCAAACAGTGTAGGCCCTGATCAGACTACGTGGATATGTCACATGATCTGGGGTTACACTCAATAAACCCCATTATTTGTGGTGGGCAACACGTTACAAACTCGATGGTCGGTAAATCCGACAAATGCTCCCTGATGACGCCTGGGTTGAAATTAAAAGTCCTTGAAATGTTTATTAGTCACAATAAATATTTGGATGCTAATTTGAATTTGAAAAACTTTAACTTTTCGTTGATGATTCAAAATCTGGAAATCAACATGCAACATGCCACCAATGGCAGCATACAGACGAATCATGGTCTGCACTGTTGGCAAATGTGTTAATGATATCTGGATCTACACTGGCTGGACATATACCTGGTGTTGTCAGATCATGGCTGATGCTGGATGCCTATACGAGACATGTCGCCATGTGATTTTGTACCTTTGGACATCTGCGTAATTTCATGAAATATGTTTACAAAATGTACAATATTTTTCATAAAGTAACCCTTAGACCGCTACTCACAACAATTGACGTCTGCTGTTGCTTTTATATTTTGCCTTATTTCTCAATAAAAACATGGTTTGACAGCACTTCAGAATCATTTTCAATGGAAATGATTCTCAAGTGCTGTCAAAGCATGTTGTAAATTATTCTAAAGTGCTGTCAAAGCATGTTTTTGATGATAAAAATGGAAAATAAAAAATAAACAGCAGACGACAAAAAAAATAAGATACCGGTCTAAGGGTTAAGTAAAAAGTGGACAAAATGTTCACAGTACATGCGGAATATAAAATTGTGTCCACTTCTGACGCCATTTGCGGAATTATTGTAAACTTTGTAAACGTATTTCATGAAATTACGCAGATGTCCGAAGGTACAAAATCGCAAGACGTGTCTCATATATCTCGCATTGCTAGAGTACAGAACATCAACATGAACAAACATGGATGTACAGACAGACACATGCACACTGACATTCACTACAATATGGCAGTGTCTGCAGCAGAAGGCGAGCATCAGATCATAAGCCATAAGCTGGGGTCACAGATTTGGGCCATAACAAGTACGTTGGTTCTCAGAAATCGTCGCGTCAGGGTATTTTATCCTCATGGACAAATAAAAATCTGTAAAAATATTCATCTGCCGAAACAATCAGAGACGATGATCTCATAAAAAAATAAATATTAAAAAATCCACTCTCCCGCGTCCTATATATTCTGAAATCCACTCTCCCGCGTCCTATATATTCTGAAATCCACTCTCCCGCGTCCTATATATTCTGAAATCCACTCTCCCGCGTCCTATATATTCTGCAAACCCTGTGTCTGAGAACCAGAGTACTTTTTGTATGGCCATATTGCCAACGTTTGGGTGGCTTAGACCTTTCGGGGTTTCAAAGACTACATCTGGAAAGTTGGCCTGCCAACATTATTGGCCTTCAGTAAAGCACATATATATATATGAGGGATGTTCAAACAGTTCTGATACAGAGGCTATAACAATGGCATGTATTAACCCATTCCTTTCGGACGGAATACACCTTTAATTTGCAGGTATGACATTTATTAAATATTTTATTTTTGTTGTTTCTCAATGAAAATATATGTTGTGACAACACATTTACGACGAGACGGTTCAAATGGTGGTCGCAACATATACTTCATAGATGCATAGAAGAAAACTATTTAGCATTTTCTGCAAACATAATGTCGTATCCTTAGCATGAAAAGGGTTAAGGAATCAAAATCATTTCTTGACATGGGTTTAATGCAGAAGTTGTTCAATAAGTTTCCTTCAAGATAGCTCATTTATATATACATCTGAAACACTGTTATTACAGCAACCAGTATTTGTGCAAGGCGGCACAACTCCATATTAAGTTGCCATGTGTATTGGTTTCACAAATTCTGGTGGTGTAAAACAACGTAGTAGAGGTGAAGTGGGTCGTTGGATATGTTTGGAGAAGAAAGAAATGCAAATTGGTCAATATACCAATCTTAACTAAGAACCTTATGGAATATTAAATTTAAGTCACTGACAGCCGAACTAGCACGAACGGTCCATCATATGAGGCAGACTTAATCAATCTTGCTTAAAAAAACAAGGTTAATACATTTGCCCATATGGTTGAAATTTTATTGAACGTAGATGGTGCCCAATGTAACATTATTGAGCTGACATCAAACTCATACAGTAGATTTGTGTTTGATTTGTTTATTGGTGTTTAACGGCCTATCAACAGCCAAGGTCATGTAAGGCCATGCAAAAGGGTTCGATCCCGTTTATTGGGGGGAAAATGCCAAAATCAGAACGAAATATTTACATCGAGAAAAATATATTCAGCCCTGAAATTAGAATATCCTGACCTGACCCCACATTAGAACCGGACACCAGTGATCTCATTTTGAGAGGTTTCTTGGTAATGCATCTCAGATCAAAAATGTATGATTGCAAAAGACATACATATGTCCCAGAAATGTCATATGCCTGATTTACAGTGGAACATCTCTAAAATCGGACACCCTCCCAGGGTGTCCGATTTAGAGAGGTTTCACTGTATATATATTGTCCATATATGTGTAAGAAGTCTGCATGATTTAATGTCCCTCGTACATAGTCTAAGGACACAAGCTATAATGGTAAAATATAAATGAATTAAATATCTACTATGCTTCTACAAAGTGCATAAGAAATAAACAAATAACTAGAAGGGTTCTCCTATTTTGTAAGAAAATACTAAATCCTTAACCATACGCTAAATAACTACATGTACTGCCAGTCGGCAAGACAAACCAACGCCATAAACTAAGCTTATTTATAAATTATTACTGAAGCAAAATGTTTCCACCTAAACGGTGGCAAATTTGTAACAGGTGGTGCTGAAAGCATAGCTCAACTATTCAACACATCTAAAGCTAAAGGCTAAACCCAAACGTATAATCAATTGCCAGCATGAATGCATTGGTGGTCAAATAAATTCTCCATATTTGTTTGGCAGGAGAAGCTAACTGAAGAGAAATGGACTAGATAGTAACTACAACCATCGGTTCTAGGGCAAGTCATCTGGTTATTACTGTGCCTGTGGACTGCATAGATCAAACAAACAGTGGTTAATGAAACATGGCATGCAAAACACACACTAACCCATTTCAGTCTAAGGATACATTATATTCTGTTGGAAAAAATATGATAATTCTGTTTATTTTTCTATTAATGTATATGTTGTTACCACCCATTTGAACCGTCTCATCGAGACGGTTCAAATGAGTGGCAACAACATATACTTTCAAGAAGAAAATAAGAAAAAAATTGTTTGGTTCTCTCAAAAGTTTCAAAGTATTGTTATTTTATCCTGCCTGGAATTGGTTAACACTCAACAAATTGTGTGCTTTGCAATCATGAACATACACAATACTAACAAACAGACTACAGTGGGTCCCATTTATGGAGGTTCTACTATAGTTGTATCTGTATTACGATATATAGATCCAGATCGAGGCCAGTGTCTTTTGATATCGAGGCTCGGAATGACTAGGAATTAACAGGCTTACCATTAAATACCGATAATTACCCAGAATATTACTTGTCAGGAATGTTTATGCTATGAAAAGTACATGTACGAATTGACTGTTATACATCAGCGTCAATACCCGATACATCATTGGGCTATTGTATTTGGTCAATACATCTAGGTCCCTGATACCAACAAAACAGATGTGGCTAACAAAACAGTGTACATCGCAGATTCTGTATATCTTCCAGAACTTAGTTTTATAAGTGTATTGGTACATGTTAAATGTCATAGAAATATGGCGCCAAACGGCACAATGTCATGACGTTGCAAATTTTACCCCTCTGCCAGAAATTGGGCTTATGGGATTTGTCACCAGTGCGACTCCTGGTCAAATAGCACACTCCTGGAAGCCTGATAACGATATATTATGTATAATGTTAAATTGTACACTGGTGGTAAAAGCCCCATTTCTTCAGCCACAGCCACGGCCACAGCCACAGCCACGGCCACAGCCACATCCACATTATGTAGCCTATGTGTCAGGATGCACATCTGTACACCTGTAGTTTGTCACTCAGTCAATAAACCATCATTGCTGTTCAAACAAAGTAGCGCTTTAATCTATCATGTACACAAGCTGGTCAAAACCCTCAATAAATCATCATGGTCTGGGGGCATGGATTCTCAATTGAAAATGAGGTTCCCATGATCGTCAACTTTTCTAAAATATAAATCTTTTTTTCTGCATTTTTCTCGTTCCTCATCAAAAGTATATGTTGTTTACAACATACACTTTGTGTGAAAAATAATCACATCTAAACTCGACACAAATTTCAATCTCTACATGAATGTGTGCTGTGTTTGTGCAATATAGTAAGCTGAAATACACAATAAATGCTCAAACTTGTCTCACTAGCGGCAATGTCAAACGGAAGAAACTGTGATTGAGAGAAGCATGTTTGACGGTGTGCATACAGAAGTATACAATAGTCTACAGTGTAGCATACACACACAGCTAGTACAACCTGGTCACCAGCGGGACATGAACGTTACGGATCGCGGGCCCACTACATGTGTTTCTGGTGGCAGAATTGCCAGAATCTGGGAACGGAAAACCAACGACAATAAATGGCGCTAGTCAAACGAACAATGTCAATAAATGGCACAGTTTATTTAAATAGCGCCATTTTTTAACTCGACACGCCCGGAGAACTAGCATGTACCAACATGGTTGATAATTGCTGTCAACATAATTCGATCATTAGAACGGTTGGCCGATTATCAATGAGATTTGCTGATATTGATGTATTAATTGATTGGATCTATTAACCCTTACACTGCTATCTTAATTTTTTTGTCGTCTGCTGTTTATTTTCTATTTTCCATTTGTATCATTCAAAACATGCTTTGACAGCACATTAGAATAATTTACAACATGCTTTGACAGCAATGGAAATGATTCTGAAATGCTGTTAAACGATGTTTTTACTGAGAAATAAGGTAACATATAAAAGCAACAGCAGACGGCAATGGTTGTGTGTAGCTGTCTAAGGGTTAAATAACTTCCTATCTGCCCATGTTATAGGGGGAAGTTTCAATCTCAGTGTTGCCAACACCAAATCATTAGTACACCAACATCCAAGTGTCTCAATACAATATTCACCAGTGAATTATACAATTTGGCATAAAAGTAGATTATGTATATAAAATATTGTTTATTTAAAGGTACATGCCCACTCTGTAGGCACAAACTGTTCTTTATAGGAATTAAATAAGTGAATAATTGTGTCACTATTCTACCAGTTCTAAAAATTACGAGTGCCCGCTATCCCGATATAATCATTTAGTAATATTTATTTTGCTGATAGTAACTCGCGGTGGTATCAGGCTATTTTCATATGCAAATGAGGCATGATATTTTATAATTATTTATTCTAATTAAATGCGTCACCTGAAAATATAATATTTTCGACATATTATAAAGAATGCTCATTGCACATCAACAAATAAATACAGAGAATAAATAGTATTGTCCATTAACATTTCAAGGAAACAGACAATGTCTCAGATTATGTCTCTGATATAAAGAACATGTTGTGCCTACTGGGTGGGCATGTACCTTTAATGTTAAAACTTAAACATATATTGTGTTAGCGTATAGATATGTTGTTTAGAAATTACAAACCACATGCCCTTGTTACGGAGCCCCGCAGGGGATGTAGAATAATTTTTCTTATTAATTAGTTCCCACAAAATAACAATTTGTTCCCTCAATTTAACAGTTCGTTCCTACGAATTAACAATTTGTACCCACAAATTAACAATTCGTACCCACTAATTAACAATTCGTTCCCACAATTAACAATTCGTTCCCACGATATAACAATATTTTATCTCCTAATTAGGATATACTAACTCCTAATTAGGAGATAAAACTCCTAATTATGAGATGATAATAAGTCCTAATTAGGAGTTAATAAGTCCTAATTAGGAGATAGTAAGTTCTAATTCGGAGATATATCTCCTAATTAGGAGTTACTATCGCATAATTAGGACTTACTATATCCTAATTAGGAGTTAGTATCTCCTAATTAGGAGATAAAATATTATAACATTGGCACCAGGACGCTTCCATACGTTCACGAGGTGGTAGCTAGCACTGGATCATATCTTGGTTCTTATACAGTTTCAGATTCGGGTTTTATTATATGATTTCCATACATCATTCTAAATTGCATTGGCGTGTTATATACGTGTTTATAGACGAGGAAAATCCACCAAAATCGAAATGAACAATCCGTCGATGATAGGCTCATCGTGTATATTGGTCTAACTGTCCAATCAATAGTCGTCGTTCCCATCAGCAGCGCGAGGTTATTGTTCGTGTGACGTCATGGTTAATTTCAGCATTGAATCCACAGAACCGGTGTCTGAAAATGGAAACGTTTACCGATTCAGAAAATATTCTGAGGTATTCGGCCAATTAAGTAAAGGTGTAGACACATGAAAGCAAGCTAGAATTGTTGGTTCACAGGATTTAGGGAAATCATTTGTGAGTGCAACGTGACAATCAATGCTAGTAGTATTCTGAAACGCGTGCTCGTCACAGGTAAAATACTCGGACCTTTGACATATAAAACGCCCATTGAAATATATAGCATTGTCCAGATCACCAGTTGTCGGACTATACGTTAGGTTTCTATAGAAACGTAACGTACAGTACGACAACTGGTGTGGATCGAATAATGCAAGTTTGTGTCTATGTGCATTTTTCATGTCACATGTCCAAGTATTTCGCTGGTGGTGTTCGTATACGGTTAGCCTGTGGGTCTGACACCGTTTTCTTGCTGCCGCTCATGGTCGGTCTTGGGAAATAGATAATACCGAGTTAGTGTATTTTGATAATTAGTTTATCAGGCAACACTACGAAGCGCAATGTGTCATGCGACCAATGCAACGTTAATTGTGACCAATATATGAGTATCTAGTCAAGGCAGGATTCGACAATTGATCAGTCGGCGTGTATTCAGTCAATGCAGGATTCGACAATTGATCAGTCGGCGTGTATTCAGTCAATGCAGGATTCGACAATTGATCAGTCGGCGTGTATTCAGTCAATGCAGGATTCGACAATTGATCGGTCGACGTGTATTTAGTCAATGCAGGATTCGACAATTGATCAGTCGGCATGAATTCAGTCAATGTAGGATTCGACAATTGATAAGTCGGCGTGTATTCATGCTATGCATAGTGAGTTACCTGATAAATAGAGAATACCAGGGTAGTGTCTTTTGATATAAAGTTTATCAGGCAATGCTATGAAACGCTCGCCGAGGAATTCCTACCGTTTTCGAGCCGAGCCTGGTAAACAAGATATCAAAAGACACTAGCACAAGGTGCATGATCACGTGGTTACAACAACAACAACAATTACTGAAACCTCCAGCAGCGCCTCCGATTAAAGGTACGTATTCTGTTATATTGTCCTTATTATGTAACAGAATTTGATGAAATATGGCGCATCAAACGCGTCTTATTAAGCTGCATTTGGTGGTCTCAATACTTTGGCCCAAACATCTGTCGTGTTTGTGAAGAATCGATTTCCGTGTTTACTGTCAATACTGACACGGAAATCGATTCTTCGCAAAAACGACAGAAGCATGTGCCGAAGTCCCCAGACCACCAAATGCAGCTCACGAAGACGCGTTTGCTGCGCCATATTTTATCGAAATCCGTTGCATATTAAGGAACATATCAAATAATATTTACTTTGGAGTGGGCGCGCTTTCAACACTTTCAGACATTGTTGTTGTTGTGGTAACCACGTGATCATGCACCCAAGTAGCATGGTATTATATTTATTAGGCAGTTTTTGTTGGCTACATGATGAGCTATGATGACATTTTTTTGGTAGAAAATAACGCGGACTTGTTCCCGTGACGTCATTCCACCGACGTAATTCGGTAACGTCATGTGACACCGTTTGACCAATGAAACGTCTGTTTTCAATTTGTTGTAAGCCGAGATATTCGTATCAGGTCGATGACTGATACAGCAATATGTTATCATTCAGTACGTATTCGGCCAATACAGGGCAGCTTACCTGATAATCTACATAATGGGGTTGGACTACACTGATCGTTAACGCCCCACGGTCAGTATTGCCATCCGTCTGTCCAAAAACTTACGTATGTTGTGTTTCACCGTTTACGACATTGACCGAGTTTATCCGAACACTGTGATGACGTAGGAAGTTGGTCAAGTGAAAATCGAGGTGCCAGCGGAACGCTATCTCGGTGAGGTCGCCGATGTCGTGAGTTGACGGCACCAGGAAGGTGTAGGTGTGGCCTGGCTGCACGTCGATCTTACTGAAATGGTGACACGTGACATGCCATGACAATTGCAGATGTTGGTTAAACATGTCGGTCCTCAGGACACTTACAAGAATAATAGTTAGTACATGTATGTATTGCTTCACCTACATTTAATGGTACATACATCTATCGCTTTCTATTAAATGTACATGCAAGTATACATACGAAATATATATGCATTGTTAGTCAGGCAGCCAACAACGGATTTGAACTATTTATTTGGTCATGGTGAAGCATTGCATATACGTGTATAGGATTCATTGATTTGTTAGAAATACAGTCAATATGGAAGTGCTTGTCTATAGTTTCATCCTATTGATGGGGCCAGCCAGTGTTTATGTGACACTCTAATATGTGAGCTTCAGTACTTCCCAATTCCTCTCCTCTATGTACAGCATCGGGCAGGTCGACAATTTGTACCATTGTTAAAACTAGGTGGCACGGCGATTTGGACATTCGATCTCCCAGTTACAAGACGGATGCTTTAACCCGAGGTTTAGAGGTGTATGTGTCACAGGGTGAGAAAAATGTTCTCCGGGACCTCTGTAGCCTATTTCATCAACATTGCAAAGTATACTTTACTAGCAAAGTATACTTTGAGGGAGAAATTTTCTTTTTTTTAATTTTTTTTAAAAATTTATTAATTTTTATTATACTGAATTTATTACATTATCACAGCCATTTAATGGCTGTGATAATGTAATAAATTCAGTATAATAATTCTGCATACTTTTAATCATGAAATATATGCATTTGTTAGTTCTATGTGAAATAATGCATTTCTGGAAAAATAAATGATTACTCCCTCAAAGTATACTTTGCTAGTAAAGTATACTTTGCAATGTTGATGAAATAGGCCCCTGGTCTACCGTACCATCGCTCTAACCGACTGAGCTAGCCGGGCACGAATACACATTTCCTCCCCACAGTAACTTACGTACCGTGACATACTTCCCCGCCAAATTGGAATTCGTCCCCGAATTCTATATTTAATTCGTCTCTGATTTCCATATATTTGGTACATTTTGGGTAGTATATATATCAATCACGGTCCCTCGTTGGGCGCCAAATGTCACAGGGTGAGAAAAATGTGCTCCGGCCCGGGGCTCGAACCCGGGACCTCTGGTTTACCGTACCATCACTCTAACCGACTGAGCTAGCCGGGCACGAATACACATTTCCTCCCCACAGTGAGTTACGTACCGTGAGATACTATGTCACGGTACGTAACTCACTATGGGGATAATATGTGTATTCGTGCCCGGCTAGCTCAGTCGGTTAGAGCGATGGTACGGTAAACCAGAGGTCCCGGGTTCGAGCCCCGGGCCGGAGCACATTTTTCTCACCCTATGACATTTGGCGCCCAACGTGGGGCCGTGACTGATATATATACTACCCAAAATGCACCAAAAATATGGAATTCAGAGACGAATTCAATATAGAAATCGGGGACGAATTCCAATTTGGCGGGGAAGTATGTCACGGTACGTAACTCACTATGCGGAGAATATGTGTATTCGTGCCCGGCTAGCTCAGTCGGTTAGAGCGATGGTATGGTAAGCCAGAGGTCCCGGGTTCGACCCCGGGCCGCAGCACATTTTTCTCACCCTTTGACATATGTATATGAATATACGTTAGAAGTCTACAGCTTTATTTGTATTATTAGGAATTTCGTCAATGTTGATGTACCATGATAACATATATACACATATATGACTGTGACTCGAGAAATGGGGCTTATGATGTCGCGACCAGTGTATATCCAGGTCAGCCTGTCCATTCGCACAGTCATGCTTCTTACAAGCAATATATCTCGTTATTAGGCTACAAGAGTGTGCTATTTGATTAGGATCTACACTGGTCACAAATCTCATAATCACCATTTCAGTCACATATGAGTTGTAACCGGATGTGGGCAGAACGTGTGGTTCTTTAGAATACATAGTGATAAAGGTATAATTTACTGGGTGGACAATGCAGTGTCGCCGAGTTGTCCGTTACTGCCGATCAAGTTCATGTACAAGGTCCCACTTTCTAATCTGGACCCAGGTAGCTGTGCAAATGCCACCTTCACTTGGTAGTGATAACCTGTAAGTAAATGGTATAGACTGTCAGCAAATAACAAAAACAACATGTTCTATCAAGCAATTGATGTTCAAAGAAGACACCACCATTTAACTGTTATCATTTTTGAAAACAGCAATGTCAAAGGTTTCTTCATAGCTGAAAACGGAAAGATCGATGCATTGTATCCGTCTGCAACCGTTGCCACCTGTTTAATAAATAATACATTTGGTGGTCATTTCAAACCGTTACCAGTATGTCTGAAGTAATAAAACAATGTGTACAATGTGTACAACGGTCCGTGATTACAGTACGTAATATTATGTGGGTGTGACTGGAGAAATGACGCTTATGGAATTTGTTACCAGTGAAACTCCTGATCAAAATATATCACACTCGTGCAGCCTGATAGCGATCTATATTGCTTGTTAGAAACATGCCGGGTGTTTAATTGATGGAATGGCGAACAGTGCAGATCCTGATCAGACCGTGCGGATGCACGGGCTGATCTGGATCTAGACGGGTCGCAGAACCCATAAGCCTCATTTCTCCTGTCACGGGATTATGGAAGGTACCAATACGACACATAAGGGGGTGAGGCGTATGCTTGTCCTTAGTGTGTGAGAAAACTGAAGTATTGGGAAAACAACTTGTGTGCTTCGACCATCATACCGCAGCGTGTTCTGTGCGGTTCAAGGATCGAACCTGTGCCGCATTGACGAGATGCACGTTCATTAGTTATTGGGCTAACGTTAACCGTTTCACCACTAACTGTGGTGGATTTTGATATGTTAATTTTGCAACCAATCCAAACGTCACAAAATGGTTTTCAGACTAGTCCACTTATGAAATAGGGGTATTTTTTTGTTCTCAAAAATACAAAAAATACTTTCAAAAAATGCAGATCCTGATGAGACGGCTCGCTACGAGCCGGTTCATCTGGATCCGCACTGTTTGCATAAACCGCTATAGCTGGCTTTCAGGTTCAAATGGATAAACGTTAATAAAGTATATATTGTCTAAGTGTAAGTATAATATATAAAGAAAGTAATAACGCTAATCTACAGGGTTTAAGGTTTACGTTACTACGTTAATAAGTATTAAAAAAATCATGAAACCTGTAACGTAGAGTTATTACTTTCTTTCGGGCGAGTCGAAAAAAACGTTCCCAAATTTAATTTCCTATAACTGCTACACTACTGAAAATAAATAATTGAAACTTTGCATGATGGTTCATCAGGATGTTGTAGACAACTTGTAATAATATCGTGATAAACCAAACACTCTATAAATAACCAGGTATGCAATATGGTGGGTAGGAATGTACAATATCGGTACAGTTCAAATTGCTGTTAATCGTACCAACTTATATGCATGAAGTAACTAGACACACTGGTCGATCGGCCTACCGTTCTCTTCTGCCACAATACACAGACGTTTCTTTCATGAAGAAATATTGCTTCTGATCTCAGCCAATGTCACCTTCTTCCTACATCTCTGAATCTCTCCTTTGAGTTCCGCTTCAATGAACTTATCTTATCGACGACTGTAAACGTTCTCACTAAGAGAATGCCACACCTAGTATTCATTGGATTACAGTCCGGACTTTGTGGCGGCCACTGTAATCTTGTTTGGTGAACTGGGGTAGCATCCGACAAATCAGATTTATGTCGCCCTGGTGGTATGTGATGGTGTACCATCCTGCTGGAACACATATAGTCATCATTTGGGTACAGACGCCGACAGTCACGTAACAAACCGATCTCTAATAACGACATGTAGCTATCACTGTTCACATTCACAACCCATAAATCTGGAAACGTTGTTTATGACTCACCCGATATATATATATATATAGCACGTTAACACACGAATATGTGTATGTTGTATGTTATGAGACTGGTAACTCACGACAGAATGGCGCAGTGGCCGCGGTGTCCAGGAAGTACTGTACGTGTGTGTCACCGGGCTGTGGCTTGGCCCGATCGGCATGGAAACCCATATATCCGCAGGCGCCACCGTCACAGGAGAGACACAGCCCGCGCTGAAAGACACACGGTATACATGCATTTATATTGGTGCTCAGTTCCTCTATAAAGGAGGGCATATTTAGACATATGCATTTGAATTCATTGAAGAAACGATAGAAAAAATGATAATTATTAACTGGCTATGTCTATTCGCATGAACAATCGAGAAAAACGTTTACATTCATATTATTATGATATGTATCAACACTGTCACACGTGTATAAAGTGTTTAAGAGCTTAACATATCATTAACGTTGATTAACCCTTTCACCCCTAAGTAACTGGAATGGATTTTGATATGTTAATTCTGCAACCAATCCATCCGTCACAAAATGATTTTCAGACTAGTCCATTTATGAAAAGAGGGTGTCTTTGCTCTCAAAAGTGTGAAAATTACTTGCAAAAAGTGGATCTGGATCTGCACAGTTTGCAAACGCCGCTATGGCCGGCTTTCGGGTTCAAAGGGTTAATACCGAAAAGGAATAAGCCATGCTCTACGTTTATCTCCTGTTTTATACATAGTAGACTAGTACAAGGTGTATGTGGTTACAACAACAGCAACAACATGTAGCTCATGAACACGCGTTTTCTGCTCCATATTTCATCAAAATCCGTTGCCTATTAAAATAATACTTACTTTGGAGTGGGTGCGCTTTCAACACGTTCAGGAATTGTTGTTGTTGTTGTAACCACGTGATCATGCACCTTGTAGTAGGAAAGCGACAAACTATCCGGGACGAATTACTAACTCACGGCAGCGAGATAATGTCAAATTACATTGTTAGGTCGCTCTACGCCTACATAAATACATGTACTAGACTCGCGGGTCCGGATTCTGGTAGTACATATAATTTTAATATCGTCCACCGAAATCATCTTGCGGATATTCCATTACATTACATGTGATTTCAAGATTATTCGACAACAATAATATATACACTTGTGCGAAGTTCTATTAGTCACCCAATAGTTGGGATGTTTTAGACAAATACCAGATGTCATCCGTATACAAGGTGATGTATATGTATTATTAATCAATTAAAAAGGCAATGTATACTTTTCTTTATTAATGCACTATGCGATCACTGTAAAATAGTTGATAAAAGTTGAACACCCCCCCCCCCCCCCACACCCCACAATTACAACATTACCGAGTATATTAGCCATTCTACTCGGAAATCAATGGTTATTTTGTTGGATTTACTTCTGGCCCTTTAGCGTCTATGTTTTGATACCTCGAAATCTGTGTAGCTTCGACACTTGAAGCCCCCAAACGGACACGGACTGTTGATGGACTCCGTGAAATATTTATATGACCGGAGATGGTTGCAGGCAGCAAATTCCTTCGCACCTACAACACATGGGACAGCAGGTCATCGCCGGTATATGGCAGTGATCGCATTTGTATGTGAAAAGGCATTTGATTTTGTAAATAAGAAGATGTGCGATATCTTATGAAATGTATATACAATATTTACTATATTATTCTTAAATGACGTCGAAAGTTGATGAAATGGCCATAGCAAATGCGGAATAAAATTCCGCATTTGCTATGTCAATTTCGTCAACTTTCGCCATCATTTATAGAAAATATGACAGTTTCTTTAAATCTTTTTCATGAACAATCGCACATGTGATGAGGTACAAAAGCATATGGCTTGTCTCATATGTGTATGATTTGATCTGGAACCTAGCTGCGCATTGACCAAATACATACTGGCCGATAACAAAGAGCTGTATATCAGGCACTATCGCAGATACAAGGTACCCCAGGCAATATGGTATCAAGTACAAGTACAAGTACAAAACTCTATATTCACCCAGTCCATACAAAATGGTATCATGAGGTTCACGTTAATATAAATTGATACACGAGGCAAAACAAGAACGTTCATGACTAGATATTAAAATATACAAGATACTGAGGTGTTAAACAATAACATGAGGTATGTAAATTGACCCTTTCACCCCTAAATATGGACATTGATACTTTTGTAATATTTTGTGAAACGTTTAGTTGTTCTGATAGGGAATTGTTAGAAAAGCAATATGTGAAAAATTATTTACAAACACTGCAGGACTCGATTGGACGGCTTGCTGCAGGCCGGCTCATCTGGATCTGCTGTGTTTGTACATTTTCGTTGTGAACAGTAGGGTTGAAAGGGTTTGATCGTCTGTGTTTTACTGATTTGCGCGTTCTTTTTAGTTTTCATTGTAATATGACTAATTTATTTAGGAGGAGGGGTTGAATTACATAACCCAGTGTGATACAATGTGATGCATGAAATATTGGTGTCGTAAACTTAACATCTGAAACAGGAAGGCCCCAAATGTTCTCGATTTCCATTGATATGGAGACATAGACTGGGGGATCGTATTGTTTGTAATTGTCAACTTGTTGGCTTCCTGCGGTAAAGATTGAAAGCAAAAGTTCACGAGGAAGTCATCCGAAACCTACCTTCACGGACGTTCCATTGGTCGGATGATGTCACGTGAAGTACTAAGAACACGAGTGTGATGACGCAACATACACGTGCCATTTCAATGAAAACAATATTATACTTATCAAGTACGTCGCATGAAATGTTACCAGCCTATTTCATCAAAATTGCAAATAATACTTATCTTGCTAAGTACACTTTGAGGGAGAAATTTTCAATTTAAGGATAAATTTATTATTTTTTATTATACTGAATTTATTACATTATCACAGTATACTTTTAATCATCAAATATATGCAGTCGTTAGTTTTATATGAACTAATGCATTTCGGGAAAAATAATAGATTACTCCTTCAACGTAACTTTGCTAGATAAGTATGCTTTGCAATTTAGGTGAAATAGCCAACAGTGATAAATAGCAAACCAGGTTAGTGTCTTGTCAGGCTCGGCTCGGAACATTAGGAATTCCTCTGCTCGCCTCGGAATTCTTTCGCGTTTGTTAATCGTGCCTGATAAACTAGAGATCAAAAGACACTCGCTTGGAGTTCTCTATACACAGGTAATTACCATTATATAAACTGCCCTCGACGAAGAGTTGTTGTATGGGCCCCTTGTCACAGCCCGGCTGGTCGTGCCCTTCGTTCGGGAAATAGTCCACATGCCCACACGGCTGCTTCATCCCGAAACCTGCATGTCGAGGTAAAACGCATTCAAAGTACGAGAACCAGATAAGACTCAAGGTGCATGATCACGTGGTTATGACAACAACAACAGTGACTGAACGTGTTGAAAACTTGAAAGTATTATTTGTTATTTTCCTTAATATGAAACGGATTTTGATGAAATATGGCGCAGAAAACGCGTCTTCATGAGCTGCATTTAGTCGTCCATGGAATTTGGCACAGACTTCTGTCGTTTTTGCGAAGAATCGATTTCCGTGTCTACAGAAATAGATTCTTCGCAAAAACGACAGAAGTTTGTGCCAAGGTACAGAGACCACCAAATGTAGCTTAACAAGACGCGTTTGATGCGCCATGTTTCATCAAAATCCGTTACGTAATAAGGACAATATAAAAGACTACGTGCTTTCAATCGGATGGATTCTGGAAGTTTCAGTACTTGTTGTTATTGTTAGTACCACGTGATCATACACCTTGAGACTTTATCTGTCTTGAAATGGTAAGCTGACACAACCATCTTGTAATATTGCATATCAACTTAGTGGTACACGTCATTTCAAGATGAAAGTTTGCATGCATTGAAAACTGAGGCACCGTCATGTGATTTTGTACCTTCGGACATCTGCGTAATTTCATGAAATACGTTTACAAAATTTACAATATTCTCCATAAATGGCGACAAAAGTTTTCAGTGTACATGAGGAATTATATATTTCGCATGTACTCTGAAAACTTTGTCAACTTTTGACTTTATTTATGAAAACTATTGTAAATTTTATAAACGTATTTAATTGAATTACGCAGATGTCCGAAGATACAACATCACAAGGCGTGTGTCAACTGGTTTGTTTCTCCATCATGGAATGGACGATGGCATGCAAGTGCTTACAGTCCACTTCTAACGCTATAACTCGCCTCGAACAAACGACTGTCCGGTTAGTACGTAGCGACCACAGTGGACATAGAATTCTATTTTTTATTACATGTAATTCGTTCCCACGAATTAACAATTTGTTCCCACGAATTAACAATTCGTTCCCTCAATTAAACAATTCGTTCCCACGAATTAACAATTCGTTCCCACGAAATAACAATTCGTTCCAACGGGAACGAATTGTTATTCGTGGGAACGAATTGTTACGTATATCGAGGAAACGATTTTTTAAATTGAGGGAACGAATTGTCATTTCATGGGAACGAATTGTTAATTCGAGGGAACGAATTGTTATTTCGTGCGAACAAATTAACAAAAAAAGGTTAGCGCAATGAGAACGAGCGTTATTTTCACAAATATTGCTCATGTCCGATCCTCTATGTGACATCGGTCAAGTGGATGTCTTCCGGGTACCCCAGTTCCCTCCTATATTAACTACCACTCGTGCCAATGAAAGCATTAACAAAAGTTCTCTCGCTATTGTTTGTAATCGTTGTGAAATAAATAAGATTTAGTGTTTATTAATTCATAAGAATATCTGGTTAATTTGTCGGTCGATGACCCAGTTCAAGTGAATTACTCGGAACTAGGACTCTGAATAGTTTCTCATTCAAAGTATTACCCGATCCACCGACGTTGATTAACAAACTTACCACTCCCACCCACGTTGAATAATACATATGTATCATTCAACGTTGGTAGGTGGGGTAACTTTTTGAACCAACCATTTCCTGAGTATGGGGTCCGAGTTTTTGACATGTGAATATAGGTGGATAAAACGTGGCGGAGATAATGGTTACACAGTTTCAAATTATATGCCTTTAGAGGCTATTGTGTTTTAATGTTCATGACATTTTTATTTCTCTGACTTTCTGCTCGTTTCTAGACATACTGGACACGCGTTAGTCTTTGCGTGCGCACGTGATAGCTTAGCTATTGAAACGACGTGCACCAGTTTACCAGGGTTGTCTCCACTGTCGGAATTTAATTGCCGTTTGCATTGTCGGTCAATCGCGTGCGCACGCAAAGACTATCGCGTGCGCACGCAAAGACTATCGCGTGCGCACGCAAACCCTATGGCGTGCGCGCGGAAAGTCTATCGCCTGCGCATAAAGCTATTTCGTGCACGCGAAAGTAAACATATTTCCATGTCCCCTCTGTGCCACCGTACAAACCAGGTTTCCGGTCGACTACAGACTTACCGAGCTGGAGGATACTATTGTCGTCGGTGTGTATGACGTCGACGAATGCGGCGTCCGTCGGGTCCAGCCGCACGACTATATCCATGTACTGGAAGTTGGGGTCGGCCGGATCCATGCCTGCAAACAGATATTGACAACCACGAAATGGCCAGATCTCCAAGTACCTATTGTGTTACATATCCGTATTCCACGCATGTCGAAACAAAGTGATATATATTTTTTGGTTGTTTGGCGTGGAAAGTTGACACAGAATTCAGCTCTGAATTATGTTCCAACTTTGCGGCGCCATGTTGGCACTTCTTCATGAAGGTAAGTCATTAGCCATCGTCACTGGGAATACCAGGATCGTGTACACTACAGGGGTGGATCTAGAGGGGGGTGGTCCGGGGTTGCACCCCACCCCACCACCGTTCAGCCACGGAGTTTACATAGATAACAGTTTACCACCAGTTGGAGACTCGAAATTAGGACAACCCCCTTGTTGCGAACGGTAACTCTTGCAATTACTCCCGTACCGTCCTTAGCTTGCTACGGACCGTACGGGAGTATATTGTAAGAGTTACCTTCGCAACTAGAACCCCCCCCCCCCCCCCCCCCCTGTCCCCCCACACGTGTTACTTTATCTTTTTATTGAGTAAAAATTACAGTTGTATATGATGACATGATGCCTTTATATTGAATAGAAACGCAGGCGCGGATACAGAAATAATTGCAGGGGGGGGGGGTCTGAAGTTCCAAATCGGCGTAGTTGACCTCCGCGTGCGCGAAGCGCGATGCGCATCGGAAAGTCGGGGGGTGTGGGGATCCTCCCCCAGGAAATTTGTAAATGCCAGATCGCCGCAGATGCGATTTCCTGACACCTAGGCCACGAAAAAAGTCGGGGGGGGGGTCCGGACCCCCTGGACCCCCCCCCCCCCTGTATCCGCGCCTGAAACGTCCTATATAATTTTATGTGGCAGTAACTGGAGAAATGGTACTGATGTCTTTCGCGGATTTTGATCAGGGACTGCACTATTCGCCATACAACCAGGCATGCTGCCAACTACCGATATTGATCATAAACATGCTTCGAACGTGGGCTAACAGAAGAGGAGCTAAACTGGCACAAAAGCCGCTCGCCTCATTTCTTCAGTCGCAGCTACATAACACGTGACGTTCAGGGCGACGGCGACTGTGTTGCTATGGATATGCACCTGTGATGCGGCCGAGGTTGAGTGTCCGCTCGCCGGCGTACCCGGCTACATGGGCGCCGAGGCTGTGGCCGATAATGTGCACGTCCTCCGGCCGGACACTGGACTCTTCCTGCGGGGTCAAGGTCACAGGCGGTCGGCAATGTCACGGAGGGGAATCAACAAGAATGCAGGTGCGTGTTTTTGGATATGTGAACAGCCAAAACAGGCAAAATTCGTCTCATAATTGAGACACGTCATGTGATTTTGTACCTTCGGACATCTGCGTAATTTCATAAATAAAGTCAAAAGTTGACAAAGTTTTCAGAGTACATGCAATATTTTGTTTCAAGATGTTTGGCGGACTGGTTGGAAAGATCAGGAAACGCCCATCAGTCACGGTTTCTATAATTATCCGCCCTCCGTGCACTGTATTTGACCATCGTTGTAATAATAAGAAAGCTGTAATAAAAAGAATACCCGGGTCTAGGCGAAATTGGTCTGTTTGGCAGTCCAAAACAAAATAACGCGCAATGCAATCGGGTTGGTTCCCCTCGGTGAATTTGACATGATGGTGTAATATACTGTTTACGACATGTCTAAAACAGAAACATGTAGTCATCTTATGGCCACTGCGTTGTTCAAACAAGAAAGCGGATATGCAATGATGACATATGCTTTTGTTTCTACATGTCTAAATGAGTATATTACACGATGCTGTCAACAAGCTGACTGCCAGTGGTCAAAGTAGCACATGTAAGTTTAGCTATCTCGGCGCCGACGACGTGGGTGTTAATTTGGTGACACGGACCTAAGACCCGTGTGTTACGGCCATGACCTGTATGAGTTTGGCTATCTCGGCGCCGACGATGCGAGTGTTGGCTGAGTGACACGGACCTGGAACCCGTGCATAAACTTACGGCCATGACCTGTATGAGTTCGGCTAGCTCGGCGCCGCCGACGGCTGTTGATTTAGTGACACGGACCTAGGACCCGTGTAGTACTTACGGCCATGACCTGTATGAGTTTGGCTATCTCGGCGCCGACGACGCGGGTGTTGGCTTAGTGACACGGACCTGGAACCCGGGTATTACTTACGGCCATGACCTGTATGAGTTTATCTATATCGGCGCCGACGACGCGGGTGTTGGTTTAGTGACACGGACCCGGGACCCGGGTATTACTTACGGCCATGACCTGTATGAGTTTAGCTATCTCGGCGCCGACGACGCGAGTGTTGGCTTAGTGACACGGACCTGGGACCCGGGAATTACTTACGGCCATGACCTGTATGCGTTCAGCTATCTCGGCGCCGACGACGCGGGTGTTGGCTTAGTGACACGGACCCGGGACCCGGGTATTACTTACGGCCATGACCTGTATGAGTTTGGCTATCTCGGAGCCGGCGACGCGAGTGTTGGCTTAGTGACACGGACCTGGGACCCGGGTATTACTTACGGCCATGACCTGTATGAGGTTAGCTATCTCGGCGCCGACGACGCGGGTGTTGGCTTAGTGACACGGACCCGGGACCCGGGTATTACTTACGGCCATGACCTGTATGAGTTCGGCTATCTCGGCGCCGACGACGCGGGTGTTGGTTTAGTGACACGGACCTAGGACCCGTGTATTACTTACGGCCATGACCTGTATGAGTTTGGCTATCTCGGCGCCGACGACGCGGGTGTTCGGACCCGGGACCCGGGTATTACTTACGGTCATGACCTGTATGAGTTTAGCTATCTCGGCGCCGACGACGCTGGTGTTGGCTGAGTGACACGGACCTGGAACCCGCGTATAAACTTACGGCCATGACCTGTATGAGTTTGGCGATCTCGGCGCCGACGACGCGGGTGTTGGCTTAGGGACACGGACCTGGGACCCGGGTATTACTTACGGCCATGACCTGTATGAGTTCGGCTATCTCGGCGCCGACGACGCGGGTGTTGGTTTAGTGACACGGACCTAGGACCCGTGTAGTACTTACGGCCATGACCTGTATGAGTTTGGCTATCTCGGCGCCGACGACGCGGGTGTTTGCTTTGTGACACGGACCCGGGACCCGGGTATTACTTACGGCCATGATCTGTATGGGTTTAGCTATTTCGGCGCCGACGACGCGGTGTTGGCTGAGTGACACGGACCTGGAACCTGCGTATAAACTTACGGCCATGACCTGTATGAGTTTGGCGATCTCGGCGACGACGACGCAGGTGTTGGCTTAGGGACACGGACCCGGGACCCGGGTATTACTTTCGGCCATGACCTGTATGAGTTCGGCTATCTCGGCGCCGACGACGCGGGTGTTGGTTTAGTGACACGGACCTAGGACCCGTGTAGTACTTACGGCCATGACCTGTATGAGTTTGGCTATCTCGGCGCCGACGACGCGGGTGTTTGCTTTGTGACACGGACCCGGGACCCGGGTATTACTTACGGCCATGACCTGTATGGGTTTAGCTATCTCGGCGCCGACGACGCGGTGTTGGCTGAGTGACACGGACCTGGAACCTGCGTTTAAACTTACGGCCATGACCTGTATGAGTTTGGCGATCTCGGCGCCGACGACGCGGGTGTTGGCTGTGGCCTGGGCGTAGGGCAGCCCCGACCCGCCGCCCCAGTTCACCAGGATCACGTTGTAGTCGCCCTGCTTCAGTAGTTCGTCCTTCATGTCCTGTACGGGTGTATCCATTTTAGAACAAGGTATTCCACGGTTCTATTCTACTTACAGTGTCGCTCCCTTCACCATCTAGAGGCGAAGTAACATCGTAGCGGACAGTCGTGTTCCCTGACAAGTTGCTACTAAGCAATACCGAGAGCTATATGCATCTACACATTTTTGTCTAGTAACCGGAGCAAATTTCTTGCGCGGGTTACTAGACGGAATATGTTTATGAAGCATCTTCTGAATGTAGCTCAATGGTAATTTGTCAGGAATCCGCCGTGTATTTCGACGTGAAACATTTTACGCTGGCGCGTAGTGCAGCACCAGTGATATTTGATCGTATCCATATGTTTAATTCCATTAAATACGTTTATAAAATGTACAATATTTTCCGTAAATGGCGTCAAAAGTTGGCAACTATTTTGCAGAGTATGTGCTCTGAAAATTTCATAAAATTTTGACTTTATTTATGAAAAAATATTGTAAATTTTATAAACGTATTTAATGAAATTACGCAGATGTCCGATGGTACAAAATCACAGGGCGTGTCTCACATGTGGCTGTGACAGGAGAAATGGGGCTTATGTGGTGTGTGGTCAATGTAGGTGCAGACCAAATATCAAAACTCGACTTATGGATACAAAATTGTCACAATATTGATTGTTGGGTATATAGGTATATATGGTTTGCTGGACACTGGACACATAGGTGGTCAAATTCGGTAGTGTACATGTATGTATGCAGTGAGTGAATATCTACTGTGAGATACATGTTGACATTCCTGTGTATTGGTTTTTTGAGTGGTCAAGCAGGTTACCTGTGTGTTTGGATATGTGCATTGTACATGAGTTGAAGTGGGGTCATTGTGGACAGTGGACATTTGAATCTCGACTAGGCAACAACAATACTTGTATTAGAGACAGCAGACTGAGTTATCCAACTGTAAGTACATGTGCATTAGTTTTAGTGACATGTAGTTTGTGTGTGAATTGTGTGAATTGTGAATATGTAGATTTTTACTAGTCAAAGGCTTTGTGTAATTTTATCTGAAGTTCAAATGTGATTATTTTTACTAAAGTGTTATTAATATCCTCAAATAGGCATTCGCCTAAGATTGTGAAATATTATACCAGACTTCACAGTAAATGAATTGTTCATTCATTGACACTTTAGTAGAGTGGCTAAGTGACAAATATCTGAGGATTTTGTTTTTTTTTTAAAGATATTTTCTTTTTGGACATACATTGTAATTCTCGAATTTTTGCTAGAAGATAGTTTTGTATTGTACAGGTGGTTTTTGGGTGTGGCCGTGCTACGGGCATGTGGGAGCAGCGAGGCGAGGAAGCGAGCCTGCATGTGCATTGTTGAGACCGTTTGTTCCTGGGCTAATATGTAAGAACTTTCCATTATTACGTTTCCATGAGTGGGGGACTATACTCTGAGGCCTGGACCGTACACTACCTGCGTGGAACATTACGTGTCCTGTGTGGACTGTGAATGGCCTGCGTGGACCATTCCTTGTCAGATGTGGAACAATATTTGACCTGTGTGGAACATTGTCCTGTGTGGACCGTTACTTGTCCTGTGTGGAACATTGTCCTGTGTGGACCGTTACTTGTCCTGTGTGGACCATTACTTTTCCTGGGTGAACCAATACTTGATATGTGTGGAACATTACGTGTCCTGTGTGGGCCGTGACTTGTCCTGTGTGGACCATTACATGTCCTGAGGTGGCCGGGTGTATTATTGAGTACTATCGTCCTGTATATTCACACTCACTGACAATGGAATCTAGAGAGAAGTTAATGCAGTTGCTAATGTAACACGTATGATCCTGTGTGTGGATTTATACACTTATGAACTGTGTGGGATTTAGACACTATGTGGGGAATCAGACACATATGAACTTATGTGAGGAATTAGACACTTATGGACTGGTGTGGGACTTAAGACACTTGTGTGTGGATTTAGACACTATGTGGGGAACTAGACACTTATGAACTGTGTGGGATTTATACACTTGTGTGGGGAATTAGACACTTATGAACTGTGTGTGATTTGCGCACTTGTGAGGAATTAGACACTTATGAACTGGTGTGGGACTTAAGACACTTATGTGGGAAATTAGACACTTATGATCCTGTGTGGGAATTAGACACTTGTGAACAGTTGTGGGGAGTTGACACTTGTAACATTATGTGGGGTAATGAGACACTTTGGAATTGTGTTATGAAATGATACACTCATAAGCAGGGTGGTTATTTGACATGTGTTTGTGTTGAAGTGTTGAGGGGTTCACTTGTACTTGTGTGTAAAATAGTAATCATATTTTACTTGACGACGTGTTTTAACCATAATATACATGCTACACCTAATCCAACTGTGTTCACTAGTCTTAGCCATCAGATCCATCTGCCGACCTATCCAACGAACTCGTCAATTTGTGACTAATGGTGGAAGCGGTGGGATAGGTCATTGCTCGGAAAAAGGTATATGGATATTGGCAATAGGACTATTGATATTAATTGGATTTAGGCTTGTAGGTGAAGGTTCATTGACGAGAAATATGGATTTTGAAAGGTTAATGGAACTTGGACAGGGGTTTGGTTATCAAGGGGATGAATTGCTAGCATTTATCGAGAAGCGAGAGGAGCTTACACGTGAAAGAGATGAGAGAAATAGGGAGCGAGAGAGTAGGAAGGAATTAGCCTTGTCTGAGGAAAAACAAAAGCATTTCGAGTTAGAGTTGTCTAAAGAGCAGACTAGGTGCAAGTTAGAGCTGTTAGATAAGGAAATTGAACTTGAACGAGTTAGAAGTAGGGCATCAGGTGATATGTCTTTAGCAGATGATAATGCAGGTAATCACTCGTACAATAACGGTGGTGGGGCAAAAATGAAATTACCCAGATTACCTCCGTTTGAAGAAGGAAAGGATAACTTAGATGCATACATTCAAAGGTTTGAGCGTTTTGCTGAAATGGCTGGTTGGTCTGAAGATATATGGGCTGTGAATTTGAGTACATTGTTGAAGGGCAAAGCTTTAGAAGTTTATTCACGATTGTCTCCAACAAATGCAGCAGATTACAAAACTTTGAAGGACTCACTGTTGAAACGCTTTCAATTGACTGAAGAAGGATTCAGACATAAATTCAGAAACAGTAAACCAGAGTCTGGGGAAAGTAGTTCGCAATTTGTTGCACGATTATAAAATTATCTTGACAGATGGATGGAACTTGGGAATGCACCAAAAACTTATGATGGGCTAAATGATCTGTTATTAAGGGAACAATTTATGATGGCAATGGGTAAGAATTTGGCTGTTTTTCTAAAAGAACGAAAACCTGAAACCGTTCATGAAATGTCGGTACTGGCAGAACAATACAACGAGGCTCATGGGGGGTTTGATTGCAGTAGCAAATTGAATACAGGTAGAGACAGTCGCAATGTGAATCATTCCAGTAAATTTATTCCATCAGGAGTAGATCGCGTTCGTGAAGTTGGTAGGAAGTGCTATGGCTGTGGTAATCCAGGTCATATGGTTAGAGACTGTCCGGCTAAGTCGATGGGTAGTGGATCAGGGTTTAAGCCATTTGATAAGTCAAGGGTAGGATGGAGTGGCCGAGGTCGAGACAGGGGATATGGTAGGAATTTTGAGTCAGGAAACTGTGTTGTAGAACAAGAGGAAACAAAGCCCAAGGTCATTGTTAGTTGTTTAATTCCAAATGAATCTACACTTGAACCTTGTTGCATTTCAGATTGTAAGGTACACCTTCAGTGTGGCCATGAACTCCCTATTGTTAGTGCAGCCTGCAAGGCAAATGCAGACCGAAAACCGTTTAGTGGGATGCCAGTTTCAGAGGGTTATGTAGGATATACAAAGGTCAAGGTCCTTAGAGATAGTGGTTGTAGTAGCGCAGTAGTGCGGAAAGATTTAGTGAATACACACGAGTTCACGGGGAGAACTCGTCTTTGTGTATTGGTTGATGTAACTGTTAGAAAGTTTGATGTGGTCGCAATTGATGTTGATACCCCTTACTTGGTTGGACAAATTGAGGCACTCTGTATGGAAAACCCGGTCTATGATCTCATATTGGGTAACATTCCTGGAGTTAGAAATCCTGGAGATCCTAATCCAGATTGGATGGGGCATGAACCACATTGTTACAAATTGACGAGTTCGTTGGATAGGTCGGCAGATGGATCTGATGGCTAAGACTAGTGAACACAGTTGGATTAGGTGTAGCATGTATATTATCGTTAAAACACGTCGTCAAGTAAAATATGATTACTATTTTACACACAAGTACAAGTGAACCCCTCAACACTTCAACACAAACACATGTCAAATAACCACCCTGCTTATGAGTGTATCATTTCATAACACAATTCCAAAGTGTCTCATTACCCCACATAATGTTACAAGTGTCAACTACCCCACAACTGTTCACAAGTGTCTAATTCCCACACAGGATCATAAGTGTCTAATTCCCCACATAAGTGTCTTAAGTCACACACCAGTTCATAAGTGTCTAATTCATCACATAAGTTCATATGTCTCTAATTCCCCACATAATGTTACAAGTGTCAACTACCCCACAACTGTTCACAAGTGTCTAATTCCCACACAGGATCATAAGTGTCTAATTCCCCACATAAGTGTCTTAAGTCACACACCAGTTCATAAGTGTCTAATTCATCACATAAGTTCATGTGTCTAATTTCCCACATACATGTCTAATTCACCATATCAGTTCATAAGTGTCTAAATCCACACACAAGTGTCTTAAGTCCCACACCAGTTCATAAGTGTCTAATTCCTCACATAAGTTCATGTGTGTCTAATTCCCCACATACATCTCTAATTTCCCCATATCGATTCATAAGTGTCTAATTCCCAACACAAGTGCGCAAATCCCACACAGTTCATAAGTGTCTAAATCCACACACAGGATCATACGTGTTACATTAGCAACTGCATTAACTTCTCTCTATATTCCATTGTCAGTGAGTGTGAATATACAGGACGATAGTACTCAATAATACACCCGGCCACCTCAGGACATGTAATGGTCCACACAGGACAAGTCACGGCCCACACAGGACACGTAATGTTCCACACAGATCAAGTATTGGTTCACCCAGGAAAAGTAATGGTCCACACAGGACAAGTAACGGTCCACACAGGACAATGTTCCACACAGGACAAGTAACGGTCCACACAGGACAATGTTCCACACAGGTCAAATATTGTTCCACATCGGACAAGGAATGGTCCACACAGGCCATTCACAGTCCACACAGGACACGTAATGTTCCACGCAGGTAGTGTACGGTCCAGGCCTCAGAGTATAGTCCCCCACTCATGGAAACGTAATAATGGAAAGTTCTTACATATTAGCCCAGGAACAAATGGTCTCAACAATGCACATGCAGGCTCGCTTCCTCGCCTCGCTGCTCTCACATGCCCGTAGCACGGCCACACCCAAAAACCACCTGTACAATACAAAACTATCTTCTAGCAAAAATTCGAGAATTACAATGTATGTCCAAAAAGAAAATATCTTTAAAAAAAAAACAATCCTCAGATATTTGTCACTTAGCCACTCTACTAAAGTGTCAATGAATGAACAATTCATTTACTGTGAAGTCTGGTATAATATTTCACAATCTTAGGCGAATGCCTATTTGAGAATATTAATAACACTTTAGTAAAAATAATCACATTTGAACTTCAGATAAAATTACACAAAGCCTTTGACTAGTAAAAATACATATTCACAATTCACAGTAGATATTCACTCACTACATACATGTACACTACCGTATTTGACCACCTATGTGTCCAGTGTCCAGCAAACCACATATACTTATATACCCAACAATGAATATTGTGACAATTCCTCCCTCCTTAAGTGTAAAAATGGAGAATCCACTTTTTACTCCTACTTCCTCACTAAAATCAACTATTTACACGCCGTCTGGTTTCTTCGTCGTAATTACAGACCTAACAACTACATTCGCAATCCCAACTGTGGTTTCTGCTCTCACTACTACTGTGCATGTCGACTCAGGAAATCTGCTCCCACGTTATCCGACCCCTTGATCGCGATAATTCGAAACCTGTAAGGCTGAAGAGATAAAGCCCATCGCATGATACGTGAATTTGCCACCTTGGCACGATTCAAGTATATCAGTGGCTGATGATCCGGTTCAAGGAGAAATTCCTGGCCATACAAGTATGTCTGAAACTTCTGTACAGCCCACACTATCGCTAAGCATTCACGTTCAATGACAGAGTATGCCCGTTCCCTGACCAGCAACTTCTTACTCGCATATGCACTGGGAACTTCTCTCCATCATACTCCTGTAATATCACTGCCCCTAATCCGCTATCCGAGGCATCTGTACGCAGGATGAATTGTCTCTCACAGTCTGGCAATCTCAAAACAGGGGACTGTGTCAGTATCTGAGATAAGTTCCGAAATGCCCCTTCTTGCTCTATCCCCCCAACTTACCTTTGTTGGTTGTCCCTTCTTCGTCAACAATCGGTCAATGGCGATGCTATGGAACTGAAATTTGGAATGTACTTCCTGTAGAAGCCAATCAGTCCCAGGAATGATCTCACCTGTTTCTTTGTCTCGGGATGTGGACACTCCTGAATACTCTGTACCTTGCTTGGGTTAGGTTTCATGCATCCATTTCCAATGACGTGCCCTACAAAATCCAATGATGAATAACCTACCAAACATTTTGTTGGCCTTGCTGTCAACTTCGCTTGACGCAACCTGGAAAACAAGTCTGTGAGTACCTGTACATGTTGCTGCCATGTTTCCGTGTGAACTAGAATGTCGTCGACAAAGTTTTCAATGTGGTTCATCCCATGTAGAACTTTTCTCATCATCCTACAAAAACAAGCTGGTGCCCCAACTAAACCAAATGGCATCTTTTTGAACTGATACAGACCTTCTGAGGTAATAAACGCCGTTAAATGTCTGCAGGACTCTTGTACAGGTATTTGCCAGTACCCTTTACTGAGATCGATTTTCGTAAAGTACTTACTTTTGCTCAGTCTGGCGAATACTTCTTCCGGGTTACTTATGGGCTCACAATCAAATTCACTGATTTTGTTTAACTTACGAAAATCACAACAGAATCTGTAACTTCCGTCGGATTTCTTCACCATCACAACTGGAGATGCATACGAAGAATTTGATGGCTCTGTGATCCCCATACCTAGCATGGATTTTACTTCTGATCGCATACTATCTCTCAAGGAATGTGGTACATGATATGGTCGAGAGCGAACTGGTTCTTCTGCTGTAAGCCTAATAGAGTGTTCAACTACATCGGTACTTCCGGGTAAATCGGTCAGAACATCTGAAAATTCTCTAAGCAGTTGTCTTCCCTCGAGTTGCTGCTGTACCTCTAGCTCTGGTGAAATCTGGACGTCTTGTATCGACTCTTTGGCTTGGAATCTCGGTAACAAAAACTTACCTGAAACTGTCTTATTTGTGTCATCTCGGTCTTCCACTTCAGGCTCAATAACTCCGACACATACTTGCGCTATGATGCCTCTGTCACCAGAATCTGTCTGCGCTGGTGCTTCCTGTTCCCGCTCTATGTATTGTTTTCCACTTACTGCTGCCTCTCTAACCGATTTTAGAGCAGGGTCCTGGCTTTGATGCGTCTTCACATCCTCTACTCCGATATCACTAATAGGTGCTGGAACATGTAACTTACTTGTCACAAATTGACGAGTTCGTTGGATAGGTCGGCAGATGGATCTGATGGCTAAGACTAGTGAACACAGTTGGATTAGGTGTAGCATGTATATTATCGTTAAAACACGTCGTCAAGTAAAATATGATTACTATTTTACACACAAGTACAAGTGAACCCCTCAACACTTCAACACAAACACATGTCAAATAACCACCCTGCTTATGAGTGTATCATTTCATAACACAATTCCAAAGTGTCTCATTACCCCACATAATGTTACAAGTGTCAACTCCCCACAACTGTTCACAAGTGTCTAATTCCCACACAGGATCATAAGTGTCTAATTTCCCACATAAGTGTCTTAAGTCCCACACCAGTTCATAAGTGTCTAATTCCTCACAAGTGCGCAAATCCCACACAGTTCATAAGTGTCTAATTCCCCACACAAGTGTATAAATCCCACACAGTTCATAAGTGTCTAATTCCCCACATAGTGTCTAAATACACACACAAGTGTCTTAAGTCCCACACCAGTCCATAAGTGTCTAATTCCTCACATAAGTTCATATGTGTCTAATTCCCCACATAGTGTCTAAATCCCACACAGTTCATAAGTGTCTAAATCCACACACAGGATCATACGTGTTACATTAGCAACTGCATTAACTTCTCTCTAGATTCCATTGTCAGTGAGTGTGAATATACAGGACGATAGTACTCAATAATACACCCGGCCACCTCAGGACATGTAATGGTCCACACAGGACAAGTCACGGCCCACACAGGACACGTAATGTTCCACACAGATCAAGTATTGGTTCACCCAGGAAAAGTAATGGTCCACACAGGACAAGTAACGGTCCACACAGGACAATGTTCCACACAGGACAAGTAACGGTCCACACAGGACAATGTTCCACACAGGTCAAATATTGTTCCACATCGGACAAGGAATGGTTCACACAGGCCATTCACAGTTCACACAGGACACGTAATGTTCCACGCAGGTAGTGTACGGTCCCGGCCTCAGAGTATAGTCCCCCACTCATGGAAACGTAATAATGGAAAGTTCTTACATATTAGCCCAGGAACAAACTGTCTCAACAATGCACATGCAGGCTCGCTTCCTCGCCTCGCTGCTCTCACATGCCCGTAGCACGGCCACACCCAAAAACCACCTGTACAATACAAAACTATCTTCTAGCAAAAATTCCAGAATTACAAAGTATGTCCAAAAAGAAAACATCTTTTTAAAAAACAATCCTCAGCTATTTGTCACTTAGCCACTCTACTAAAGTGTCAATGAATGAACAATTCATTTACTGTGAAGTCTGGTATAATATTTCACAATCTTAGGCGAATGCATATTTGAGAATATTAATAACACTTTAGTAAAAATAATCACATTTGAACTTCAGATAAAATTACACAAAGCCTTTGACTAGTAAAAATACATATTCACAATTCACACAATTCACACACAAACTACATGTCACTAAAACTAATGCACATGTACTTACAGTTGGATAACTCAGTCTGCTGTCTCTAATACAAGTATTGTTGTTGCTTAGTCGAGATTCAAATGTCCACTGTCCACAATGACCCCACTTCAACTCATGTACAATGCACATGTCCAAACACACAGGTAACCTGCTTGACCACTCAAAAAACCAATACACAGGAATGTCAACATGTATCTCACAGTAGATATTCACTCACTACATACATGTACACTACCGTATTTGACCACCTATGTGTCCAGTGTCCAGCAAACCATATATACCTATATACCCAACAATGAATATTATAGATATCCAGAAATCGAATTATGATATCCAGATACAGAATGACGGATATCCAATAATCAAAATGAATTGTAGATAGCCAAAATCGAAATAAAGATATTCAAAAATAGAATTATGGATATCCATATACATGTGTATACTGAACAAATAGCAAAACGGCGCCCCGTAGTACATAGTCACACGTACGATGCAATGCTATGGAAACGTGAGAAATAAAGTATTATACCTAGACAATGTTTTACTTACTGCCATCCAACCAACAAGTCCGTTGTCTATAAACCCGTGAGTGATGATCTTGGTCGGTCTGGACGAATTCAGGAACGATGTTCGGATACTGTCAAAGTTGTTCGCCTTTAAAAACGCCATATCGCCCTTAGCGGGGTTTTGGCGCGTATGTAGCATGAATTTTGTGTTTATTGTCTTCGGAGACTGTGGGTGGAGGTTGACGGGTCTATATCTGGTCACCCAGGGGCCACCCGAGCCGAAACATCCCAAGTCGCCATAGCACACCAGTGCTCCTACAGAAAGACGATAGTCTCATCACTATACATGGCCGTCACCAGCATTTTTGAAAAGGGGACGTTCATCTGTGAAGCAACCGAAATGTTGCTTCACAGCACTGTAAGGTTTATTGAGTTCTAGAAGCCAAAAGTTTGGACAACAACTGGCTCCTCGGTAAAGAGTTTGGAATATTGTAATACTTTTGGCGTCGCTTGACTGTGCTTTGTTAGTAGAGCATTAGACTAGTATAATGCTCGCTCATTCATGTACTGAAAACGGCTATTGCGGACCTCATTTGGTGAACAAAATCCTGCCGGCTCCAAAAGGCCTCCCATGATTTCATCACTGCTATATATTATGTAACAGTATATTATGAATAGGTTACATAACTCGGAACCGACATAAACCGTACATTTGAAAGTGAATGGTGTCCCGGACGTTGTTCGAAGGGACGTTACTCATGATTTTGAAAGGTAACTCTATTTATAATTATTATAAGACTTGAATATACACGTTATACTTGTGAGGTGCAGAGGCCCAAATAGACTTACGTGTTTCCTTAGGCAGCGACTCGGCGGACACGACGGCTAATCCAAGCGCGAAACAAAACACGACGAAAGTCTCCATCCTGCAGAAGCTCGTGTGCCGCGGCGGTGTGATAAGTGATGGACCGCGTGACATTCCCGCCGTTGGTATATGACCAACCGGCTCGTTATGGAATAGTGCATGCACGCAGATAGCTTATCTCTCAGACATCTACCGACATGCCGAACGTCTGGATTTTAATTCACGAGAGAACTGCATGTAGCGCCAATATTTTCCAAGATACATGTAAGTTGACGTTGACGATTTTATTTTTTAGTATAAAATAATCGATTTATTTTAAGTATATCTAATAAACTATTACCCGTATTGGCGTAAACTTCGGTTCACTTCAGCATACCGGTAGTCTAATTTCACACAAATGCAATAACATAAGTATATGATCTATCGCCAAATGCCAACAAGTTGCGGAAGAATATTTTCAAATCTGCACCAAAGACGAAACATGTACATGCGGACGCTGGTCAAAGAAGGAGTTGCAATGTTTGTTACCGGTCGTTCGTGATGACAATACATCGAGCATAACAGCACTGACCACGATTACACCATAATACGAACAAGACCCCCGTTGGTTTATCTCACACACAATACATGGCACGTATAACTGCGTGACCGACCTTCCTACACAGTAGACACGGACAAGCGAACTACCCAAGACCGTCCCCGTGACGATCAACCGCAGCCGATCCGCCGACTGACAAAACAACATTTACAGCAACTGTAGATCCTGAGCATCATGAATGAATTTCAGATGGCATCATGCTGGCAATTAACTCGAATTATCTGTCTGTAACGCAGGGCGACTTGGAAGTCACCCTGTGTTACAGACAGAGAATTCGGGTTAGCTGGCACTATTTGTACAACGGTGACTGAGTGGCGAATACCGTGGCCCCTGATCAGGACAATCTGGAGCTACTCTGAACGCATACATTGTAAGGTGCATTTTCTCAACCGGTTTCCGGTAGTTTCAACATCGACGATGCCCTACATTTCAATTGTTGAGTTTTTTTTCGTCAAACTATCCAAAATATAAAACTGGCGCAATGCATTTTTATCAGATTGTTCCTTTGTTCATTGTCCTCTTCGTACATGTACGACTAAGATATTCGTAAGTGCAAAATTATGATATTCTGTAAATTTCACATTAACAATGTTTCATAAACAATTATTGGATTTAGATTTATCGAGCGTGGTCTGCATCATGCAGCCTATGCTCAATAAATCTGAACCCATCAATTGAAATCTCCAGACGATCCTAAATTTGCACTTACGAACATATTAGTCGTACGAAGTTTAGTGAAACGGACCTCAGGACCGTCATATGCTACGATACTGTAAATGTGCAGGGTTACTGCCCGCTATTGCTCAGCCACGATGGACATGTAGTAAGGTCGGCGTTTTACAGGCAGATCTATATGTGGAAGATAACAGCAGGGAGGAGTCTACCGTCAATGGCGCTTATCGACCTTCCGGAGAATATGCCAGCACGACACTTGTGTTTGTGTTTGGACAGTCGGCTGAGAAATGTTACCTTATGTCATTTTCAATATTTGTAAATTATCAACTTGCAAATTTACCCCGTTGTAATAAAATAAAAGAGACGAGGCAAAACCAAGGGTGCCGGGTTTTCTTCAAGGCATATATAATTGGATAACAGATTGTTGGCTATTAATGTAATTATGACCACGATCAAAAGGGGCAACTGCCAGTTGATTAAGATATCAAAAGAAGTCAGTGTATGAGAAAACCTACATGCAGTTTCAGGCTGGCATACATATATTAGTACAAGATACAAGTGAACATCTGTGCTTTCTGATGAGTGTTGTCCAATTTCACATTGAAAATGGCTAAGTCGCTGACGCGGGAAAAAATAGGCCAAAGTAAAACAAAAGATCACATGATGGATAGTGGTATGTGGTGGGCACGCGTTGGTTATGAAGGTGTACACGTACGGTGGTATTTGGTGGTACAGTAAGTGAGAAACGGATCTAAACGCGAAAACATAACGTTGAAAATTGCTTTTTGTTATTACGTGGAAATACAGATTAAGGTAAAAATAATGTCTCATGTTTGATAGTGGTATAAGGATGGGCTTCTGTTGGTTATGAAGTTGTACAAGTATGGTGGAAAGTGGTACTAGGTGGTAGTCAGTGAGAAACGGATATAAACGCGAAAACTGAACATTGAAAATGTCGAGGTCGATTACACAGAACAAATAGGTCAAGGCAAGCAAACGATTACACGTTGTATAGTGGTATGTGGTGAGCAACCGTTGGTTATGAAGTTGTGCAAGTATGGTGGTTCTAGGTGGTACAGTAACAGAGGAATGGACCTAAACGCGAAAACTTAACATTGTGGATGCCACCTGCCCGGCTTTCGCCAATCCAATAGCCGGAATTTAAATTTCCAAAACCCGGTTAATAATTAATTAAATATACACCAGTGGCTAACTGGCAACGAGTGTATGCACACGACCTCGAGTGGGACAGCATAGAATGCTGATAGATCGCCAAAGTTGGTACACCGTTCTCTATATGTGTCGACGAAAACGTGTTTGTAATCGTTGTATAATAGTTTTTGTTTGTTTACATGAAAGTTTCGCAAGTCAAAAGATGAGCGGCTACTTACCAAGTGTGTGTACCAATACCGTCGAATTCCCGCCGATTCATCGTTCGTGGTTGCGACTTGATTGAGGTTTTACGTCAACAGAACGGGCATACACACACGAGAAGGCATATGTATGCGGAGTACCATACGTTCAGCACTCGAATTACAATTGTTGATTTTGTTCCATTCACCCGAAATACACCGGATCACACATTCGCCGTTAATATATGAATCCAAAAGCAGCAGCGACGTAACGAGATGAACGTTGGTTGTCATTCAAAAACACATTTAAGTTAGATCACGGTTCGTGCGCATGTACGAGGAGATATCACTAGGAATATCACTCGTACATGCGGCCAAATATGATCTAACTTATTTATCACATACATTGCACACAAGCTGAGTAGTATATAGGGAGGTCTTGTAGTCCCAATTATATTGAAAATTGACTTTTGAAAAAAAGTCAAAATCATTAATGCAATTTCAATGCGTCCGCGCGTGATAGTTTATATTCCAACACCCCATTTTTATCCTCCAATATAGCTAATTTATTTCGCAGATCAACAACTAATTCTACCAGCTCTAGTCTACCACGTTCACCTTTAGCCACATGACAGCGCAGTTGCTTATGTCTACAAAAGTTTGGGCACTAACGAATTTACAAGGGCATCTGGGGCATTGAAATTGTGGGGCGACACAAGGAAATTTTCTATGTCTCGATAGATGCCTTCGTAGATAGTCTTTACACGCAAACGTCTTACAAGTCACACACTCCACTATATATATGTATTTTTATTATGTATATGTTTATATTCAATTGGACATGAAAAAAACTTCATGTTTTTTTTCACGTCCAATTGAACAGATAAATTTCATAGGTTATATATACAGAAAATATGATAACGCCAGAAACTAGAGCAGAAATAGAAAGTTTGAGAAGAGAAGCCGAATCTCTAGGGATTACTTATAGTAAACGGTTGAGAGTTAGGGGGTTGACAGAGCTGATAAACGCCACAAAGAATGAGGCGTTTATGAAGCGGTTTACCCGCGCCCACAAAAGAGGAGCCTTTAAAGACCTCTCACTAGCAGAGGAAGTTGGTAACAGAATTCAAAAAAGAAAGTATTGCGGGGTTAAGGGGTATTGTAATAAAACCTTCAAGCACCAATTCCAGACGCACAGGTGACCCAATACCAAATAATTTGGAGAATAAGAAAAAATCTATCGTTCGCGCGATAGTGGCAGAAGGTGAAGAAATATTGGGGGCTCATGATGAAACATTGGAAAAGGTAGAAAAGGGAAGACGGGTAGTTACATTATCCTTTCGTAAAAACATTGACATTAACGAGTCTGAACGCATGTCCGATAAACTCGCTCCGTATATAACAACCAATTTTTATTTGAGATATTCATATTCTTACAAGCTAGAACATATGGAGGAAACTAAAAATGGAAAACCTATAACTATAATATTTCACAAAAATCTCGGTGGTAGCGAACCACTATCATCAATGAAAACAATTAAAAAATGGCTGTCAGATAAGGAGCAAACACGAATAATGTCCGATAACATAGATAGACCAAATACAAAGTGGAAGTTTGTAAGATGGGTAGAGGTTTTTGTAACAGGGCAATAGGGGAATAGATTTGGGACTACAATCCAAAGAAGCAGCAGGAGGAGAACTTCCAGAATGGTTGAAGAATAAAAAAGGTATGTATTCTACTTACATAAGTATAATGACGATCTTTGTCTGTGCAGGTGTCTAGCTATGCACATGACAGGTAAAAGGCCCGACAGATGCACCGACAAGGCGAAATAACTTAGTAGACAATATACCGGTAGTAATGTGGTTTCTCCAATTCCTTTTTCAGATCTGAAAAAGGTAGAAGACTTTTTTTTAAATCGGTATAGAAGTATATCAACCGACACAAGGTGGTGTTTGGTGGTTGAAAAATGTGCCAGCTCACTATAAGAAAATAGGTAATAAACCACTGACAATAGGACTGTTTAATAATCACGCATTTATGATAAGAAATCTTAAAAACCTATCTAAAATTTATGCCTGCGATAATTGCAAACAGAAATTCACGAAAGCGAGTAATATGAAGAGACACGGACCAAAATGTATGAAAAGTGAGACAAAAGTAATATGTGACGGTAATTATTTAGAGCGCCCGCGTTTGTCGTTTGAGAAAGCGTTCTACCCAAAACGTTCTAACAGTTACGGGCGATCGATTGGATGCACTCTGTGGAAAAGCAGGAGGGAATTGACATTCACCACGAACAGTGTGGACACGGGGGTGAAAGATGGATTTTAAGATCTCAAGTAGATGGATACTGTCCAGAAACCAATACCGTATATCAATATCACGGCAGTTACTGGCACGGGTGTGAGATTCATGCAAAGCATAGAAAAGAAGAGTGCGCATCCATTCTTGATGTAATACTTTACCTAGGACCTGGTGTAAATTACGATAGTTGGATAAAAGCCTACGACTGCAAAGGACAAAAATCTTTCTTTCCTTAAGAGTGGTTTGATTCTCCAGACAAACTGGATTACCCAGGACTACCAGATATAGAGAAATGTTAATAGATGAAACAGAATTAAACATAGTCGTAGAATTTTCGAAGAAGAGAATATGGAAACCTTCAGAGATTGGTTGACATATTATAACGATTTAGATGTAGCACCGTTCCTAGAAGTGGTGGAAAAAATGTGTGAATTTTATAAACACAGAGGTGTGGATATTTTCAAAGATGCGGTAACACTACCTGGAGTAGCTATACAATATTTATTGAGAGGAACCATTAAAGAACAAAAATCTTCAAAGACGATTATACCGGAGGATGCTCTATATGCACCAACAGAAGAAACATACGAAATGATGAAAGACGCTCTAGTTGGTGGTCCATCAATAGTATTTACACGATACGCAGAAGCCGGCGTTTCAAAGATTAGAACCACACCTGTGCAAAGTGTGGGTAAAACATGTCAGGCTGTTTTGGGTACGATGCAAACGCGTTATATTTATCTACGTTAAATAAAGAGATGCCGTGTGGGAGAGAAACTATACACCATATAAATACCCCACATAACCCTAAACTTATTAAAAAGTTTTGTAAAAGAGTTTTATCTGGAGACTGGTTTGGGTTTGCGGAGGTGGATATAGAAGTTCCACACAACTTAAAAGATAAGTTTTCTGAAATGTCCCCAATATTTATAAACAGAGAAGTAGATGTTGATGAGGTTTCTGAACACATTTTAAAATATTTGGAAGATACTGGCCAAACAAAATTGGTGGGATCTATGACCGCCACTAACGTATTGATGTACGCACCACTATTGAAATGGTATTTAAAACACGGCCTAGAAATAACTGGAGTTCATCGTGTTATAGATTATATTAGTGGAAAACGATTCGAATGGTTCGCAAAAGAAGTTACAGCCGCAACGGGCGATGTAGAACCAAATAAGAAACCAGTAGCGGATATAATGAAATTATTAGGAAACTCGTGTTGTGGAAAAATGATAGAGGCAACAGAGAGACATTTAAATACGACACATACGCAAAATGAAACCTGTGTTGACAAAGCATTAAGATCTGCATTCTTTGACGATTTGGAAGAGATAGGAGATGCGTACGAAATATCTTCCCGAAAACCCCGGTGTGCAGTAAAGAGACCCTTCCACTGCGGAATAGCGGTTTATCAACTAGCTAAATTGAGAATGTTGGAATTTTACTACGAATTTCTAGACAAATACGTAAAAAGAGAAGACTTTGATTTAATACAGATGGACACGGATATTATGTATATAGGAGTTAGTGGAAAAACAATAGATGAATTGATTAGACCTAACTTACTAGACGAGTTTGAAACAGAAAAAAAGAAATGGTTGGCTTGGGATAAATGGAGCGAAAGAGAGCCCGGACTTTTCAAAATGGAATTTAGCGGAGATAGGGCGATAGCGTTATCTAGTAAGTGTTTTTTTGTAGACAAATTTAATTCCACTAATTTTGAAAAAAATAATGAAAACTCTGCGAAAGGAATTATGTCCAAGAGAACTAACAATTTAAATAGGGATAGATATAAACGAGTACTAAGTGAAACTACAGAAGATGGAAAACACATTATAGATGTAGCACAAAATAGAGGATTTAAAATGAAAGACGGTGTTATGAAAACGTACTGTCAACAAAAACTAGGACTCTCGGCGTACTACGATAAAAGACGCGTGTTACCAGACGGAATACATACAGAACCTCTCTACTGATTTATTAATAAATCAATCTAAAGACTCTGACGATCCGGGGGTAGCTGGGTGTCAGAATGCACCATAAGAAGTTCTTCACGAACAAACCCGCGAGATGGACTATCATCCAAATAGTAGAGCACGGGCTCGTCGGGTTTGGTAATAGATCGATCTAGATGATATACATTGAGAGACCACACGGGATCAGTCGCACGGCGGCGACCACCTTCGAGCTCTCCCGGTTGATAGAGGTACCGGACGGCAACATCCGATGAAAGCCGTTTCTCCGCTAAACCAACGGGGCACCCGCGCGAGACGGCGGATGGTTTGTGCGACACCGTTTTTGCCTTGATAGCATCTACGGGTTTCTTACCGATCAATCTGGTCACCTCGTCGTTCAGTGCAGAGACCACGGAGGGTAGCCTGGTCACCCACTCGGTCGATCGCGTATGAGGGTTTACAAGCTCTTTGGCATATTGGTGACCGAACAGTCTCTCAGCCAGGGTTCGATTGAACCGCTCCACAATCCCCTGGTCTCGGTGGATGTTGACGCGGCCGCGTCTGACAGAAACGTCGTGTTTAGTCAATAGATGAGATACCGCGCCCATGAACTCGCGGCCGGGATCGACCTGGAGAATATTCGGACAATTCAGAGGAATCCTCTTATATATTCGGGAAAGAGCCTCGGCCACCTCCTTAGACTCTTTCGTAGCCAGTGGCTCAGCCCCCTTATAGCGACTCGCTACTTGTACGTTTTGCGACCGACGCGATCGTGAGGGAGAAACAGGAGATCTGCTTGGTGAACTTGGTTCGGCACCGGCACGTCGAATTTCGGGCGCGGAATATTGTGAGGTGCGGGTAAATAGGTCTGCCAGAGGGCTTGCTTTTTGAGCCATTCCTTGGTGGCGTTTTCGGAAACCTTGGTCGCCGCGAGGTTCTTCATGGCCGCGAGTCCCTTCCAGTAGCCGCGGGGGCTGTAGTATGTGTTTGCTAACTTGTGTGCTAGGCGAACCGATAGTTTGGTATCAAGTTTGCGTGTGTCCATCGTATGCGAAGTATTCTAATAGATCGGACAATCTCCAACATGCCCTCGCCAGATCGTCCGGTAACTGCGTCGTTAATAACAAACCTTTATTGGAAGTTTCGCTGCAGCCCCAATCGCGTTTGGGTTGGAACAGGAGAGGGAATTCTGGGGAATCTAACTTGGATGAATCTAACATCCACTTTGCGAAAAGGGTGGCCGCTTTTTCATCCTCACGCCACGTCTAGAGAGAATCTCGGGCCAGACGAATCATACTCTTTGCACCAGCTAAACGGTGTTTAAGGGCCGTGTAGCCTACATCAATCATAGCAAAATAAAGTTCGTCAACTAACATCGTTCTATATATATATATATTTATTTAAAAAAAAGGTTTAAAATAATTATTGCTTATTTCAATCTCGATTGAATATAGTAGCTGACGAGACCCACCACACCCATTCCCACGACGATGAACGCGATCTCGCGGTCTTTTTGAGTCTAGAAATCTGAAAGTTGGGGCTCGGGATTCATTGGATTGAGACTTCTCTGTGGATATGCCAGCGCGTACTAGCGGTTGGCTTCTTCAACGTTCTGGAAAGTTTGCGCGGCGTGATTCTCGCGGCGAAGCTCTTCGTTGACCCAGTCCAGATGGGCGGTTAGTTTTTTAGACCATGCTGCGTCTGCGCTCTTGAGTTGTTCTACAGCCAAATCGTGACGCTTGCGCTCCTCATCCGCGTCCGATTTTCCTATTAACGAGAATAAATAGTTGCTACCGCCGAATGTCACAGCGCTCACGACTGCACCACATAAAAGCATTGCGATCGAAGCCATTATTTCCATATATTAGAGGGTAGAATTCCAGCTTTAATTAGATAATCTCGGGTCCAAACTACGGCCGCTACATCTAAGGTCACGAGCCTTACGCCTCTCACAGAGATGTCTAATTTGGGAACGGTCACTCCTAAGGTCATCTTTGATAGTCGAGCATACCCGATACTGAGACCCGATATCACCACGGCGTGATAAAGCGCATTCACTATCATTTTACCATCGTGTTCAGCCATTGTTGATAACTATAATTATTGCATATAAAAGGGATCGCGATCAATGTTTAAATGGGGCGCATCCAATTTCGATTGGTGTTTCGTAACTTTCTTCGGAACCGCCTCCAACAGTGTTGGGGGGTTGTTTTTTCGATAAGGATTGGTGTAATAGGGGGTAGTTCCACACACACAGGGTTCCCACAACTGCCAGACCACCACCAACAACCCACGGGACGATTTCCAATAAGGTTCAATAATGTTGAGATAATAGGGGGTAGGAGCTACAGCAATCGGGCATTGCGCTTCCAATTCGTGAATTGGGGGTGTTGTAGATGTCTTCAGATGTTTTGCTGTCTCCGTCCCCGATTGCTACGACTGTTTGGCCTCTCGAAGAAGCTCGGCGAGTATTTTATCTTGTTTAACTTTTCGGGTCGCAGCCGCTGCCCGCCCAGCTGCCTGTCTTTTTGGGTTTTTATGTCGTGCAACCGGATTCGTCCAACCCCCAACATTGTTGGAATTGGGTGTTGAGGGCTCCTGTGGAGCTGCAGCAATCCCCGATTGAACCCCCAACGTGCTCGGGTTCAACAGTGTTGAAGTTGGAGATTGCGGTTCCGTCACTCTCGCAGGTGTGTATTGTGTCATCATTTATAATATTAATATTAGAGCTTATAGTTTGTGGGCATATATGTCCAAATTGACAGTGTTTACCCGTGGTCAACGCGGTTGTCAGCGGAGCTAAGTACATTCCAAATTTGTGATAAATTGAGCAGCAGGCTGTTCTCAGAGTGTGTCGTATAAAAGGGTCAGTCTCTAGATCGTGAATCAACCCCGCAGTGTTGGGTATAGGGAGAAGTATACTAACAGCGGTAGCGTACAAATGAATAGCCGCACCTAACCTAGATTCGTATCGCGCATACATTTTATCAATCTCCACATCTGACATCTTATCCATCGATTGTCCCCCAGCAACCAGCGCGGCTAGCCGCTCGCGTCGCGCCGCGTTTTCATTTTCATTCGTGCCGACAGGTGTTCCACAGGAAGTTCGTCGCAGTTCATTATTGCTAATTTTCTTAAAATTAATTTTACTATTCTGACAAGTCTCATAAGTCTAACATATTGTTAAGCATTGTTAAGCATTGTTCAGCAATTGCTTTGTAATTTTGTAAAATAACTTTGTGCTTACTCCCCCCTTTGTAATTTTGTAAAATAACTTTGTGCTTACTCCCCCCTTTGTGTTTTGAATGTTTTTTTTAAATATTAATATGCGCTTACTCCCCCCTTTGTATTTTAAAATTATAATTTTGTGCTTACTCCCCCCTTTGTAAAAAATTGTTAAAGATTGTTCAGCATTTGCTAATTAATTTTATAATTAATTTTAAGAAAATTATAAAATTAATTGTTAAGCATTGTTCAGCATTTTGTTAAGCATTGATAAGCATTGTTCAGCAATTGCTTATTAATTTTGTAATTTTCTGCTTACTCCCCCCATTGTAATTTTGTAAAATAAATTTGTGCTTACTCCCCCCTTTGTATTTTAAAAATATAAATTTGTGCTTACTCCCCCATAAATGTGTGCTTACTCCCCCCTTTGTATTTTAAAAATATAATTTTGTGCTTACTCCCCCCTTTGTAAAAAAATGTTAAAGATTGTTCAGCATTTGCTAATTAATTTTATAATTAATGTTCAGCATTTTGTTAAGCATTGATAAGCATTGTTCAGCAATTGCTTATTAATTTTGTAATTTTCTGCTTACTCCCCCCTTTGTAATTTTGTAAAATAAATTTGTGCTTACTCCCCCCTTTGTATTTTAAAAATATAAATTTGTGCTTACTCCCCCATAAATTTGTGCTTACTCCCCCCTTTGTATTTTAAAAATATAATTTTGTGCTTACTCCCCCCTTTGTAATTTTGTAAAATAAATTTGTGCTTACTCCCCCCTTTGTATTTTAAAAATATAATTTTGTGCTGTTACTCCCCCATAAATGTGTGCTTACTCCCCCTTTCTATTTTAAAAATATAATTTTGTGCTTACTCCCCCCTTTGTAATTTTGTAAAAAGATTTTTAGCTTACTCCACCCCCTTTGTAATTTTTGTAAAATAAAAATTTGTGCATTATCCCCCCTTTGTTATTTTTAAAAATTATAAAATTTGCTTTAACTCCCCCAAAAATTTGGTTCTAACCTTTACTAATTTTAAAAATTATAAATTTTGTGTTACCTCGCTTTGGTTAAATTTTGTTAGTTTTTTCTTACTCTTTGTATCTTAAAAATATAATTTTGTGCTTACTCCCCCCCTTTGTAATCTTGTAAAAAAAAATTGTGCTTACTCTCCCCTTTTTAAAAAATTGTTAAACATTGTCCAGCATTTGCTAATTAATTTTATAATTAATTTTAAGAAAATTATAAAATTAATTATAAAATTGATTGTTAAGCATTGTTCAGCAATTACTAATTAATTATACAATTAATTAATTTATAACTTTATAAGCAGTTGGTTGATCGGTCTTTAGCAGAAGCTTGGCGTGCTTAGTTTTCGAAAGTATCTGTCGAACCTCAAGGCGCTCCTCGCGCGTTGGGATAACTTCGTTCTCTCAAGGACAGTCATCGAAGGAGTCTCGGTCCTTGCAGTGAAAGAGGGCGACCCATTTCGTTTGCTCTCGCAGATCCTTGAGGACGGCGTTGTACTTTTGAGTAGAGATCCATACACTTTGCCCCGCATGGCGGCCAGAAAATGCGAGCTCAGAGAGCATGTCCTTCTTTTTGGTCATCGCTGCCTTGGCCGAGCAATCGTCAATCACGTATAGGGTGGGCTCACCCTGGAATCTTTGGTATAAACCACGCAACCAATCGTGAAGCCTATCACCGGGGTCAATAACATATGCCTCTGGGTCGGTCCATATCCACGGGCGCCGCTGATAAGTATCGTTGTGCCGCACAGTGGGACACAGGATCACAATGTGACGAAAGGCATCGCGGTAGGACCCCTCGAGCAAATCGAGGATGAAAACCGTTTTTCCACATCCTGTCTGCCCACATATTATGGCAGTGAGCATCACAAACACCAATTTTAATTGGGTTAGATTGATTTATTATTAATAAATCGTTAGATGATTTTTTTATTAATAAATCGTTAGATTTAGTAAAGTGCTGAGACGTATCGACCATCTTCGATGTTGAGTTCTGCGTCTGTAATTATATATAAATACACGTTCAACGGCCCATTTCCATCCGCCTCTTTGGTTATCTGGATCGTCACACCCTCGCTAGCGTTCTCAACTTGGCGTCCGCTACCGTGCATTTGGTCGTCGTCGCTGGCTCGCATGTCTAGCCATAACGCGTATTTGGTAGTCAGGAACTCAGCGAGGGAGACGGCCGAGAGCTGCAGGTCTTTGGCAACCGCTGCAACCTCCGGGGAGCGCCTAGAGCCGGAAGCAAAATGCTTTATGACTTCGTCCCACTGCTGGTGCGCGCGAAGACCCGCGTTGTAGAGTTGATTGGGGACTCCCTCGATCGTCACCTCGACCTTTGTGATTTTTGGGTTATAGAATTTGTCGGTTTTTCTAACCCTGAGCGCGAACCGACCCTCCTCGAACAGCATCAGTATACCTTTCATCGAGCGGGCGGGTACGTTGACATTAATATTCCACAATGTGTCGCTTTTGTCTTTCGTCATCTTGCAATGGCGAAGAACTCGGTCGTAAAGTATGGCAACGCGCCCATTGTACTGGGATCTGATAAATCGTGACCATGTCGTACTCTAGCGAAACATTATCGATCGTATACGTCGATGCCATGTCGGTGGCTATGAAAACTCGGCCGTAGTTGTTGAACGTTAGTTCGTATTCGAGGCGGTCAGCCAAAGCACTCTGATAGTAGGGCATGTGGCTCTCCAGCAACTCGAAGTCGAGCGGGATGTAGAAGCGGTTGCCGTAAGCGGCCGTGATCGCGTTGTCGCTCGCGACGTTATCTGCCTTGTCACCAGCCCCGATTCTAATTCTGGTTACGTTCTTATTTCGGCTGGTGTCAATACCCTGATAGACTGCATTTTCACACTCTTGCGCCGTCTTCCACAGGTCTTGATAGCAATGGTAGACGTCGCTGTCGTCGATCGACATCACCTCATTACCAGAAATCTTTATCATGGTCTTCTTGACGATGGCGCGACCCAGGTTCTGAACGACGGTTCGGTCCGCGTCCATCGACGTCAGCGAAATAGTGAAAGCGAGGCGAACAGTCCCCGGCACAATGACGTCGCTAGCTCCGAGGTTGGGGAAGCGGACTAAGAGCTGCTGGTTCTGGTCGATCGTCGATGGGTTGTTCGTAATAACGACACTCTGTCTCACGCCTTTTGCCCCGAGGGGCTCACGCAGTCTGCGGTATGGATTGAGTTTCCGACCGTATTGACTCGAAGACATAATTTATTGAAACTAAGTTACTCTATTAAACCCGTATGGTTTTGTATTTAATACATGATTATAAAGATGGCTGATTACGATATTGACATGGATGAAATCGGCAGAGACGATTACCTCGATGGTGATGATGATGATGATGAAGAAACACCCTTCATAGAGACTCCATTTCCAATATAATGGCAATTGGGGGAAATAGGTGGCGCTACCAACACCGTTGATCTAAGTCAGGAATTAGTCAAGTCAACTGTAGACGACTACTACAACAATTTTGCAGAAAAAGGTGTGGTCCCATCTGTCGGCCGCGACTACTCCAAGTTCGAATTGGATCTGCGTGGTAGGTTGCGACTAAAAGCATCAAATGTCCCGATCGTCAACATGAGGACCGGAAAACCCCTATCGCTGAACAGCATTGCTGGAAACCGGGGCGGTGGCGAAATCATAAAGAACGAACTAGGATTCGTAGATTGGGCGCGTGGTAAAACATTTATGCCGACCCGCGCTGTAGAGACCCTACATTCTACAGACGAAACGATGGTGAAGACGGCCGCCGCGATAGAAACTGTCGAGATCAGCGTCGTCCCTCGTGTAGCCACAGACGCTATTCAAACAATGGAGCTCAGCGAAAGCGAGATATACGGTAAAGTCAACCTCACAGTATCGAAGGCTACCGGGCTCGCAACAATTACCATCGGCCCAGACAGCCGGGTAAGGATCTCCCCGACGTTGGGTATTCGACTCGGTTTTAGAGAGACATACTCCACGAATAAAGGATTGTTTGACCCGGGTGAGTACCTCGGTGATAACCCGGTGGAATTAGCCTTCACGAAAAATCTCAGGGTGCACCTGGATCGGGTGAACACATCGTACAAAATGGTAGACGGAGCTCCCAGCACATTACTGAAAACCGTGCAATCCAGTGATTGTTTCTTTGGGGAGACTGTGACCTTAGACTTCCCACACCCAAAGATGAAAGTTTTGGAATCGGGACATATCCACGAATTTACGGTCTCTATTCTTGATTATCAAGGGAGAAAGTTGAATAACTATTACCCGATTTCGGTCGTCCTAGAAATTTCAAATTAATTAATTAATTAATTTTAATAAAATTAGAATTAAACGCATATTCGTAATATAATTATCAATATTATTGAAAATGAGTATATACGGACCAGGTAATTCTTCCCTTGAACGCGATTGGGTGACAGATATAAAGAATTTGGAACCGGCAGAAGGGGGATTCGTCCCGTCAGAGAGCAACTTTTTAACTACCGAAAAAACAAAGGCCTTGATCAATACGACTATATCGGAGGCCACAAACGCGATTCATAGGAGTCTAACACAGCTTAGAGTAGACGTCCTGGCGGCGACTGCACAAGTTCGCGAAGAGGCACATACAGGACGTAAGGATCTCGGTGGAAGAATAATCCAAGTTAGGGAAGAGTATCATGCAGCACTTACTGAATTTCTGGAAGAGACCCATACAGAGTTTACGGAAGTTTCCGATAAAATAAAACTAGTTCGTAGAGCCGCGAACAGAGCACTTGATGAAACCTCTGAAAGGGTTCGTGTTGAGGCCCATACCGCTATCGGGGGGCTTGTCGGATGGTTGAACACATCTGTAGAGCAATTTAAGTTATTGCAAACACAAAAACGTGTCATCACAGTTTGGGCTGAGAAGCGGGGCCCATTGAATAAATATTCGTTCGGTGCCAAAGCGAGCAATAAATATGGGGGATACACCATGCCAGCTACAGGTACACTTCTCCGAATGGCTGTCTGCTCAGTTAATGCTAATGGTAAATCTGTGGGCGCGGTCATGATAAATATTGTAGTGGATGGGGAATAACGGGCAATTGGAGTCAATAAACTCGCTGGAGATATTTCATCGGTGGTTTTGTTCGCCGGTGACGATCCAATTAGACTTTCAGAAGGTAGTGTTATTAACTTTGTTACGAAAATCACTGACCCAGTGAGTTCTTCCACTATTGTTACATTGTTAATTGAACTTGATTTGTAAAATTTAAAAATGAACGAATCACCGCTTCCGAATACGCTTCCAAATGTCAATACCAATCCATCAACACTGTATCCAATTCACGAAAGAAGTTTAGATTTTAGGTTGGATAATATCGTCGCTATGCAGCATATTTTAGTTAGAGATTGTACAAATAGAAAAAGAAACGCTAAAAAATATAAGCGCTCGGCGAACATAGCTGAAGCATCTAGTACGGTTCTGGCAAGTTTATCTGTAATGAGTGGTGTGGGGACTGCTGCAACGCTATCTACAATTGTAACGGTTCCACTTGCAGGGGTTTGAGTGGAACTACCGTTTTATCTGGAATACTTTGTATGGTAATTAGGGCGGCGGGTGAAAAACTCGAAAAAAAATGTAGAAAACATGATAGAATATCCGTTCTCGCTAGGTCTAAGAAAAATAGCATCGACGTTATAGTGTCCAAAGCGTTGACCGATAATGAAATATCAAATTTAGAGTTTGAATCCGTGGTGGAAGAAATGTGGAGATATGAAGAATTAAAAAATGATATTAGAATCAAAGCGAGTGCCACCATGCCCAAGATTGAGAGTACTGATCGGGATAAATTTAGGGTAAAAATTGGAAATAAAGTCGGAGGAAATGTTACAGCACCACCATCCCGAAATTGTGATATTTTATTAAATAATTTTTGAAAAATTATAAAATTAATTATATTGGTGCAATAAACAATTTAAATCAGTAAACATAATAATTAATATAATGAAAAAAAAAAAAAATAAGGTTTTAGGTCCCGCCGAGGTTCGAACTCGCGCCGGAAAAACCTAACTTTGTTGGTGGAAATATTTTTTTTTTTCTTATATTAATTATTATTTTATTAATTTTTTAATTAATTTTGTAATAATAGGGGGTGTTCAGCTTTAAATTATTAATAATTTTCACAAAATTAATTAAATAACGAACCATCCCGGAAATTCGTGAACCTCCCTAAGTGTTCATAAATAATTATAATTTGCACACCATTTGTATGTTGTATAGGAAACTGATGAGTATATATATGTTTGTTGACCTTTCAACAATTGGTCTCATCTCGTGTGTGCCATGTTGTTGATCCGGTATGACGTCCGTCTCGTCTGTTTAATGGTAGCAGTCTTTTGGCGATGGAATTGCATAGCTCAAAGGTGCCGGCCTAAAATATTTCTGCCTAAGAGCTTGCAATTTCGGAAACCAAATTCACAAAATAGGCTCGCCTTACTTCGCTGGTTTCTCTGAATTCGTTTCGGAGAGAAATTGGCAATGGGGTTAAAGGCGACCCGTAAACTAGACTGTGAGCCAACAGATGCGTGGGCTGAAGAAAGGTCCCAACACCCCAGTGGCTGGGTGCCGGCTAAGAAATCTACCCAGTCGCTGGGGTGTTGTGCACGAGTGGAGGCTTTCGCTATTTTTCGTTGTGCTTGTTCAATATATCTTTATAAGCGATATCGTAGAAATGTATATTCGTAAACGAATCGTTGGGTTTTAAATTTCCCCTCTCAAAGTGTACTTTGCAATTTTGGTGAAATCAGCTACAGGGCCCACAATGGCAGCATGGCACTGCATCAGCACTAACTTTACCATCAAGATAGTTCTGCGACAGTACCATGCTGACTGACCGTGATATTTTTAATTGTGTTATGTCAACCAAAATCAGTGTATGGGCCAGCTTTATACACATTACGAATGCCAAGTGGACCGTTCTTGCATGCTAGCCATTGTCCTACAACAAACAAATGGTAAATACTGCCATTCTGTGTCAGCCAGAGCCAAACAAAGTCTGTCTCAGGCAATAACCTTTAACCCTTTCACCCCTAAGTAACTGGAATGGATTTTGATATGTTAATTTTGCAACCAATTAAAACGTCACTCCATTTATGAAAAGCGGGTGCTTTTGTTCTTACAAATATGAAAATTACCTTCAAAAAGTGGAGATCCTGATGAAACGGCTCATCACAAGCCGGCTCATCTGGATCCATACTTTTTGTCAATACCACTATACAGGCCTGTGGTGTTGAAAGGGTTAATCTAGTCATCCAGACAAACAAAACACAGGAACACATTCATTTATCTCAGGTGATAATGTATGTTCGTGATCGTATAGCACACAACTGTGGCTCAGACTAATCAAATGCCTGATTTCCAGTGAAAGTTCTCTAAGCCGGACACCCTGGGGACCTCCCAGGCTGTCCCGTTTAGAGAGGTTCCACTGTACATACATCTACATGTATTGGCAATTGCATGCAATAGTCTGCCTTATTGCAGGATAACCACAGATCATTCTGCAATCAAGTCAGGACATACATGGCTGTGTGTAATTAGATCACAGTCTGCTATCCAAATATGCAAGCATGACAAATATGTAAGCATTTGTCACACATTCAGAGTGATCCGTTGACAAGTCATACCTGAAGCAATTGATTCGGAAGCCGACTGCTGGCATGATGAGTGAGACGACACTGATGTCATTCTGGAGCTATGCCATATACAGAAAATGTCAATTTCAGATACAATATACTCTACAGTTTGATTAGACCGCACAGAATCAGACAGTCCGCACAGAATATGTGTCACAACTCGACTCGACGAGGTAACGGTAACAAATCCTACCCAACATTGACGCACCATTTTATATGGACCCCAATCTGACAGAACCAGGCTCATTGTCTTAGCGGTGTAAACCCTGACCAGCATGTGCATCAACACAGTCGGATCAAGGATAGCCTGCTCGCTATTCATCAAAGAACCTTTCATTTGGAATATCTGGTAAATAATGTGAACCATTTTCAGGCTGCGTCAGCTGCAGACTGATGAGGATCTACATAAGAGCGGCTGTCAGACCGAGCTCCCTATTGTACAGATAAGACAGTATAGAAATACATGTGGCTACAGTTTATATAAGATATATTGAAGGCTCTTACACGGTAATTTGAACACATTTAGCTCAGTAATGCATAATGACTATTACATCCATGTACACACGTACATACAAGTAAGTAGTTGACATTTATAATGTATATGGAATTGTATAGTAAAAGTCATTATTATTATTATTATACTACAAGTGAACATTAATATCAAACGAGAACATGATTATTAAATTAGTCCAGAATTGTAATTATCTCTCCTATCACATCTCCCGACTATGTGCCAATACTGATTTTAAAAACAATTTATATATTCTGTTCCTGACATCTCAGATCAGAGTTACTACTAATGGTAAAGTCTGCAGGTGTTCTGTATTCATTGCAAATTTTTGAAAAAAATGTGATTTGCCAAATCATTATTGACTAGACAGATAAAATAGGGGAGATAATCGAAAGTCAGGGCCGTCATCGGAGAAACGGAGCGTATGGCCGTTGAGACCAGTGTAGTTTTGTTTGTTTGTTTATTGGTGATTAACGGCCTATCAACAGCTAGGAAAGTTCAGGCCGGGGCAACAGCTTCAATCCCGCATATAACCTGCTGCATTGGGGGGAAATCCCAAAATCAGAACTGAATATTTACATCGAGATAAATATATATTCAGCCCTGAAATTAGAATAACCTGACCTGGTGCCAGGTCCATACCACACCAAAGTCACTTGGCCCCTTCCCGTAAAAGTAATAGGATCATATTACTCATACAAGGGGTATAACTAGATTAAACCCTCACATACAAGATGCGACCAGTGAAGACGCAGAGCAGCCTGCGCTGACTGATCAGGGTCTGCACTGTTCACCAAGACTTGCCACACAAGCTACACGCCTCACTTGTCGAGTGACAGTCGGAATGGAGTGCCCGCAGACCGCAGGAATCATACAATATTGGCCTTTTGTAAATGCAATTATATGTTTGTTTGTTTGTGTATTAGTGTTTAACGGCCTATCAACAGCTAAGGTCACGTAAGGCCAAACCAGGTCTCCAGTCGGGATTCCGGTAAGGATGAACCCCGATCGTAAAATTACCCATCACATGCTCCCACCTGCCACGCACGTAAAATGAAGTAATGTTTCCAAAATCTTGAAATCTTGAGAAACAACGCTAAATTCTGGGTAAGATTTATGGTAACGAAACATTCTGATTCAGTTCTCAAGATAGAAATCTCAATGCTTAATCGGCTGAGGCTGAGTTGTGCTCTGGAAGTTACACATGGACTCAGAAACCATTCATTCAATGCCAATTTCTCCAAGACTGAAATCTCCTCTATAGTGTGAGGGGTTGTATCAGGATCACACACATGTACATGTATGTCTGATACAACAGTTAGACAGAACCCTGATATCAGGAGCCTATTTCATCAACATTACAAAGTATACTTATCTAGCAAAGCATACTTTGAGGGAGCAATTTTTTAGTTAAGGATAAATTTATTAATTTTTATTATACTGAATGTATTTCTTTATCACAGCCATTTTGGCTGTGATAACATTTGAGCCTATTTTCTTATGACGCGTCAAACAATCATGGTAGCACATGCCTAAACTGATATCACTTACATTACCCTTTTGTCGAAATATATTCATGCTGCGAAATGGTAAACTCTAAATAACATGTCCTTAGGAAGACAATCCATTGATAATGTCCCGACTCACGCCGATAATAATACTTACAACACCCATCCCTCCTCTTTGAGCACACGTTACTGCTGGTGGTTCCCTGTCCTTCTGTCATACTTGTCTCTTCATGTCGAATCTCACGTGTACGGCGCTTCGGGAAAATAGATTGAGATACCATCCTCCATGATTCCTATATATACCAGACCCCACAAGTGTTGTCCAGAGCTATCTTCTCTTTTCAAGCCACTTCGGTTAAGAATCCTTGCCTGGCGGTTCAGATACATATATACACACTGTCACTCGTATTCGGTATATTGTTACTGTGTATCCTTGTTTTTAGTAGCATTTCTCCTCATCATATCGGGTGATATTCATCCAAACCCTGGACCAAGCATACACTCTGACACATCACATGAAATATCTACATATACTGCTTCCTATATCAACATCATTAACAGTGGTCTTAGCATCATGCATCTTAACATACAGAGCATCAAACCAAAAATCGATATCTTGGAAGTCGAAGCTCAATCTTACGACATTCTCATATTTTCAGAAACCTGGCTCTCCCCTGACACTTCATCTGATGACATACACATTCCTAACTTCAAACCTCCATTCCGGCGAAATAGGGTGGGGAGACTTGGTGGCGGAGTAGCGATTTATGTCCGTGAAGGGCTCACTGCCACCGAACGTACTGACCTCTCCATCAACGGGCTCGAAGCTTTTTGGTTCGAACTCCACATACATCAGCGCAAACTCTTAGTAGGAGACATCTATAGACCACCTGATTCCAACAACAACCATTGGACAATAATGGAACAAAGTATCGATCAAGCCTTCGGTCAATCATGTGACAACATAGTAGTGGCGGGAGACTTCAATATCAAAGATCACAATTCGGTCTCAGATAAGATTAGTAGGCTTATCTCATCTTATAATGCTTAACAGCTGATTTCTTCACCGACTCACTTCACTGAAACTTCTAGCTCTCTTGTCGACCTTATTTTCACAAAAGACAGGACGCAAATTATGTCAAGCTTTGTCGCAGAACCTTTCCTTCCTGATATTGTGCGATACCACTGTTCCATAGTAGCTTTTTTAAAATTCGACAAGCCTAAAATCAACGTCATTTAAACGGAAAAATGATCGCGGAAATTTCTCTGAGTATAGACATATTTTGGAATCTTCAAATTGGAACGATATATTGAACGATGAAAATTTAGACACAATTGCAAGTAAAATTACAATGGCAATCACATCCGCAGCCACAGAAACTATTCCAAACAAAACTGTAACCATCCGTCCCACATATACCCCTTGGTTCAATAACAACTTACGTAGGTTAATGCGCAAACTAAACAGATTAAATAGAAAAGCTAAACAAATGAATAACATCCACTTATGGTCCGAATTCAGAAAAGTACGTAATGAAGTCACTAAACTTATTCGAAAGTCCAAGTCAGAGTACGAAAATAAAATAATGGAGAAAATTAACGACAACAACGTATCATCAAAATCTTGGTTCAAATTAGCGAAACAACTGTCTAACAAGAAATCGTCTTCCGTTATTCCAACACTTTACGATACTGGTCTCGAAGCTACCTCTGATATTGAAAAGGCAACTCTTTTGAACAACTTCTTTTGTAAACAGTCCACTATCGACGACAATACACACACACTACCCTTACAAGCGGAAACCTCCCAACCTTCAATCTCTACAATCACAATCTCTCCTAGCGACGTTTGTGACGCAATAAAGGCAATTGACCCATTCAAAGCTAGTGGTCCTGATCTTATCAGCCCAAGACTTCTACGGGAAGCAGTAAATGTATTATCACTCCCCCTCTCTATTTACTTTACAACATTCATCCGCATGTCTCATTTCCCCTCTTCTTGGAAGCTAGCCAACGTTGCACCCATCTTTAAAAAGTCAGATCCATCAAAACCACAAAACTACCGACCAATATCTCTTCTCAGCTGCATTGGTAAGTTGATGGAGCGCTGCATCCACAAGTATCTGTACAACTTTCTCATTGACAACAATAAGCTAACTTCCTTCCAATCAGGCTGTATTCGAGGCGACTCTACTATCAACCAACTTACTTATGATGTATACAACGACATCTGTAAGGCACTTGATGACGGCAAGGAGGTCAGAGCAGTCTTTTGTGACATCTCCAAAGCTTTCGACAGAGCCTGGCATCGCTGTATTCTATACAAACTGTCTTCCCTTGGTATTCACGGTCCTCTTCATAAATGGTTCTCTTCCTATTTATATAATCGACAGCAAAGGGTAGTTTATAACAATTCAAATTCGCAGTGGTACTCATTGAATGCCGGTGTTCCTCAAGGTTCTATTATTGGTCCTCTTCTCTTTCTTATCTTCATAAACGATATCGTCGAGGAAATTAAATCAAACATTCGTCTTTTCGCCGACGACACCAGTCTCTACATTATTGTCGATGATCCTGTCCTTTCTTCAAATATTCTAAACAACGATATTAACACTATCCACAATTGGTCAGAGAAATGGCTCGTAAACTTCAATCCATCAAAAACTGAAACTATGACTTTTTCCCGGAAATACAACAAACCACACCATCCTCCTCTACTCATAAATGATGCCTCACTCGATCCTGTCAAAGAACACAAACATCTTGGACTTACATTATCTGACGACGGAAAGTGGAACTCTCATATCTCACAGTGTATTAGCAAAGCATGGCAACGTGTAGGCATTTTGAGATCTCTAAAATTTCTTCTTAAAAGGTCTTCGCTGGAATGTATGTATTTCTCTTTTATTCGCCCTCTCCGGGATAGTTGATCGAACCAGATGAAAGATGACCTGGAGGCTGTGCAAACTGAAGCTGCCAGAATAGTGTCGGGCGCGACCAAACTTTGCAACATAGCCAGACTCTATCAGGAACTCAAGTGGGAAACATTGACCGATAGGCGTAAGAAACACAGACTAATCCTTTTCTATAAGATGTTAAACAATCTTACACCATCTTATCTTGCAAATGTAATCCCCGTTCAAAGGCAGCCTCGATACAATCTTATAAATTCTGACGACATACCTCACATACATTGTCGCACACAACAGTACAACCAATACTTACCATTTACCATTCGTGACTGGTATGCACTGAATCGGAACATAAAGGACTCTCAATCTCTGTCTTCTTTCAAAGCAAACCTAAACCCAATTATGTTAAATCATCACCCCTTTTTAACGTGGAAAACAGGACAGGACAAATTCTTCATACACGCCTTCGTCTTTCATGTAGCGCTCTCAACTTCGACCTTCACAGGAGATCTATTGTTGACACCCCACACTGCACATGCGGATCCATAGAAACAGTCAGCCACTTTGTATTGTATTGCAACAAATATACACTTCAGCGAAACACATACATTAACAACCTTCCATGTCCTCATGTCCTCCCACAGCAGACACACTGCTCCGCGGCAATGAACATTTGACATTCGAGGAAAACCGCTTCGTATTTCAGCAGGTCCAGAAGTTCATCGTGGCTACAAGGCGTTTCGGCAATTGAGGAGACAAGTGGGCAGATGTCCAGTACGAGCCACCATGCCAGAAATGAGTGCATCCCTTTACCCACCCCACCCCCGCCCTCCCCCAGTTACCTCGCCCCCACCATACCATAGTTATAATTTCGATTACATTGATCATTTTATGTGTGTACTCCCTTGTTTAGTACTGAAATACTGAACTTATAGTTTTATAAATAATGCTTTAAAATACCTATTCCACCATCAATCTACACATATTACCATCTATTTGAAATATAAATGATCAATTGTAATTTCAGTCACCATTGATAATTAACTAGTCATAACCTGCCTGACAGTAATTCCATGTATATTGCACTCACGCTTATAGTGGAGAAGAATTCATATAAGCTTTTTCAAGCTTGTTTTCCAATCCATACACTATGTAATGCTTGTATCATACCATGTATGGTTCCTTTACATGACTTATAACTTAATAAATATTGTTTAAACTAACGACAATAAATGGCGCTATTCAAACGAATAATGTCAATAAATGGCGCAGTTCGTTTAAATAGCACCATTTCTTAACTCGACACGCCCGGAGAACTAGCATGTACCAACATGGTTGATAATTGATGTCAACATAAGTCGATCATTTGAACGGTTGGCCACTTATCAGTGAAATTTGCTGATATTGATTTATTAATTGATTGGATATATTAACCCTTACACTGCTATCTTAATTTATTGTCGTCTGCTGTTTATTTTCTATTTTCCATTTGTATCATTCAAAACATGCTTTGACAGCACATTATAATAATTTATAACATGCTTTGACAGCAATGGAAATGATTCTGAAGTGCTGTTAAACCATGTTTTACTGAGAAATAAGGCAACATATAAAAGCTACAGCAGACGACAATGGTTGTGTGTAGCGGTCTAAGGGTTAAATAACTTCCTATCTGCCCATGTTATAGGGGGAAGTTTCAATCTCAGTGTTGCCAACACCAAATCATTAGTACACCAACATCCAAGTGTCTCAATAAAATATTCACCAGTGAATTATACAATTTGGCATAAAAGTAGATTATGTATATAAAATATTGTTTATTTAAAGGTACATGCCCACTCAGTAGGCACAAACTGTTCTTTATAGCAATTAAATAAGTGTATAATTGTGTCACTATTCTACCAGTTATAAAAATTGCCAGTGCCCGCTATCCAGATATAATCATTTAGTAATATTTATTTTACTGATAGTGACTCGCGGTGGTATCAGGCTATTTTCATATGCAAATGAGGCATAATATTGTTTAATTATTTATTATAATTAAATGCGCCACCTGAAAATATAATATTTTCGACATATTATAAAGTATGCTCATTGCACATCAAAAATTTAATAGAGAGAATAAATAGTATTGTCCATTAACATTTCAAGGAAACAGACAATGTCTCAGATTATGTCTCTGATATAAAGAACATGTTGTGCCTACTGGGTGGGCATGTACCTTTAATGTTAAAACTTAAACATATATTGTGTTAGCGTATAGATATGTTGTTTAGAAATTACAAACCACATGCCCTTGTTACGGAGCCCCGCAGGGGACGTAGAATCCTTTTTCTTATTACTTCCTTCCCACAAAATAACAATGTGTTCCCTCAATTTAACAGTTCGTTACTACGAATTAACCCACAATGTACCCACAAATTAACAATTCGTACCCACTAATTAACAATTCGTTCCCACAATTAACAATTCGTTCCCACGATATAACAATATTTTATCTCCTAATTAGGATATACTAACTCCTAATTAGGAGATAAAACTCCTAATTATGAAATGATAATAAGTCATAATTAGGAGCTAATAAGTCCTAATTAGGAGATAGTAAGTTCTAATTAGGAGATATATCTCTTAATTAGGAGTTACTATCTCATAATTAGGACTTACTATATCCTAATTAGGAGTTAGTATCTTCTAATTAGGAGATAAAATAGTATAGCATTGGCACCAGGACGCTTCCATACATTCACGAGGTGGTAGCTAGCATTGGATCATATCTTGGTTGTTATCCAGTTTCAGATTCGGATTTTATTATATGATTTGCATACAAACTGTACATCATTCTAAATTGCATTGGCGTGTTATATACGTGTTTATAGACGAGGAAAATCCACCAAAATCGAAATGAACAATCCGTCGATGATAGGCTCATCGTGTCTATTGGTTTAACTGTCTAATCAATAGTCGTCGTTCACATCAGCAGCGCGAGGTTATTGTTCGTGTGACGTCATGGTTAATTTCAGCATTGAATCCACAGAACCGGTGTCTGAAAATGGAAACGTTTACCGATTCAGAAAATATTCTGAGGTATTCGGCCAATTAAGTAAAGGTGTAGACACATGAAAGCAAGCTAGACTTGTTGGCTCACATGATTTAGGGAAATCATTTGTGAGTGCAACGTGTAGTAGTATTCTGAAACGCGTGCTCGTCACAGGTAAAATACTCGGACCTTTGACATATAAAACGCCCATTGAAATATATAGCATTGTCCAGATCACCAGTTGTCGGACTATACGTTAGGTTTCTATAGAAACGTAACGTACAGTACGACAACTGGTGTGGATCGGATAATGCAAGTTTGTGTCTATGTGCATTTTTGATGTCACATGTCCAAGTATTTCGCTGGTGGTGTTCGTATACGGTTAGCCTGTGGGTCTAACACCGTTTTCTTGCTACCGCTCATGGTCGGTCTTGGGAAATAGATAATACCGAGTTAGTGTATTTTGATAATAAGTTTATCAGGCAACACTACGAAGCGCAAAGTGTCATGCGACCAATGTAACGTTAATTGTGACCAATATATGAGTATCTAGTCAAGGCAGGATTCGACAATTGATCAGTCGGCGTGTATTCATGCAGGATTCGACAATTGATCAGTCGGCGTGTATTCAGGCAGAATTCGACAATTGATCAGTCGGCGTGTATTCAGTCAATGCAGGATTCGACAATTGATCAGTCGGCGTGTATTCAGTCAATGCAGGATTCGACAATTGATCGGTCGGCGTGTATTCAGTCAATGCAAACGTCTGTTTTCAATTTGTTGTAAGCCGAGATATTCGTATCAGGTCGATGACTGATACAGCAATATGTTATCATTCAGTACGTATTCGGCCAATACAGGGCAGGTTACCTGATAATCTACGTAATGGGGTTGGACTACACTGATCGCTAATGCCCTACGGTCAGTATTGCCATCCGTCTATCCAAAAACTTACTTATGTTGTGTTTCACCGTTTACGACATTGACCGAGTTTATCCGAACACTGTGATGACGTAGGAAGTTGGTCAAGTGAAAATCGAGGTGCCAGCGGAACGCTATCTCGGTGAGGTCGCCGATGTCGTGAGTTGACGGCACCAGGAAGGTGTAGGTGTGGCCTGGCTGCACGTCGATCTTACTGAAATGGTGACAAGTGACATGCCATGACAATTGCAGATGTTGGTTAAACATGTCGGTCCTCAGGACACTTACAAGAATAATAGTTAGTACATGTATGTATTGCTTCACCTACATTTAATGGTACATACATGTATCGCTTTCTATTAAATGTACATGCAAGTATACATACGAAATATATATGCATTGTTAGTCAGGCAGCCAACAACGGATTTGAACTATTTATTTGGAACATGGTGAAGCATTGCATATACATGTATAGGATTCATTGATTTGTTAGAAATACAGTCAATATGGAAGTGCTTGTCTATAGTTTCACCCTATTGATGGGGCCAGCCAGTGTTTATGTGACACTCTAATATTTGAGCTTCAGTACTTCCCAATTCCTCTCCTCTATGTACAGCATCGGGCAGGTAGACAATTTGTACCATTGTTAAAACTAGGTGGCACGGCGATTTGGACATTCGATCTCCCAGTTACAAGACGGATGCTTTAACCCGAGGTTTAGAGGTGTATGTGTCACAGGGTGAGAAAAATGTTCTTCGGCCCGGGGCTCGAACCCGGGACCTCTGGTTTACCGTACCATCGCTCTAACCGACTGAGCTAGCCGGGCACGAATACACATTTCCTCCCCACAGTGAGTTACGTACCGTGACATACTATGTCACGGTACGTAACTCACTATGGGGATAATATGTGTATTCGTGCCCGGCTAGCTCAGTCGGTTAGAGCGATGGTACGGTAAACCAGAGGTCCCGGGTTCGAGCCCCGGGCCGGAGCACATTTTTCTCACCCTGTGACATTTGGCGCCCAACGTAGGGCCGTGACTGATATATATACTACCCAAAATGCACCAAAAATATGGAATTCAGAGACGAATTCAATATAGAATTCGGGGACGAATTCCAATTTGGCGGGGAAGTATGTCACGGTACGTAACTCACTATGCGGAGAATATGTGTATTCGTGCCCGGCTAGCTCAGTCGGTTAGAGCGATGGTATGGTAAGCCAGAGGTCCCGGGTTCGAGCCCCGGGCCGGAGCACATTTTTCTCACCCTGTGACATATGTATATTTATATACGTTAGAAGTCTACAGCTTTATTGGTATTATTAGGAATTTCGTCAATGATGATGTACTATGATAACATATATACACATATATGACTGTGACTCGAGAAATGGGGCTTATGATGTCGCGACCAGTGTATATCCAGGTCAGCCTGTCCATCCGCACAGTCATGCTTCTTACAAGCAATATATCTCGTTATTAGGCTACAAGAGTGTGCTTTTTGATTAGGATCTACACTGGTCACAAATCTCATAATCACCATTTCAGTCACATATGAGTTGTAACCGGATGTGGGCAGAACGTGTGGTTCTTTAGAATACATAGTGATAAAGGTATAATTTACTGGGTGGACAATGCAGTGTCGCCGAGTTGTCCGTTACTGCCGATCAAGTTCATGTACAAGGTCCCAGTTTCTAATCTGGACCCAGGTAGCTGTGCAAATGCCACCTTCACTTGGTAGTGATAACCTGTAAGTAAATGGTATAGACTGTCAGCAAATAACAAAACAACATGTTCTATCAAGCAGTTGATGTTCAAAGAAAACACCACCATTTAACTGTTATCATTTCTGAAATCAGCAATGTCAAAGATTTCTTCATAGCTGAAAACGGAAAGATCGATGCATTGTATCCGTCTGCAACCGTTGCCACCTGTTTAATAAATAATACATTTGGTGGTCATTTCAAACCGTTACCAGTATGTCTGAAGTAATAAAACAATGTGTACAATGTGTACAACGGTCCGTGATTACAGTACGTAATATTATGTGGGTGTGACTGGAGAAATGACGCTTATGGAATTTGTTACCAGTGAAACTCCTGATCAAAATATATCACACTCGTGCAGCCTGATAGCGATCTATATTGCTCGTTAGAAACATGCCGGGTGTTTAATTGATGGAATGGCGAATAGTGCAGATTCTGATCAGACCGTGCGGATGCACGGGCTGATCTGGATCTACACTGGTCGCAGAACCCATAAGCCTCATTTCTCCTGTTACGGGATTATGGAAGGTTCCAAGAAAACTCGTACCAGTACGACACATAAGGGAGTGAGGCGTATGCTTGTCCTTAGTGTGTGAGAAAACTGAAGTATTGGGAAAACAACTTGTGTGCTTCGACCATCATACCGCAGCGTGTTCTGCGCGGTTCAAGGATCGAACCTGGGCCGCATTGATGAGATGCACGTTCATTAGTTATTGGGCTAACGTTAACCGTTTCACCACTAACTGTGGTGGATTTTGATATGTTAATTTTGCAACCAATCCAAACGTCACAAAATGGTTTTCAGACTAGTCCATTTATGAAATGGGGGTATTTTTTTGATCTCAAAAATACAAAAAATACTTTCAAAAAGTTCAGATCCTGATGAGACGGCTCGCTACGAGCCGGTTCATCTGGATCCGCACTGTTTGCATAAACCGCTATAGCTGGCTTTCAGGTTCAAATGATTAAACATTAATATGGTATATATTGTCTAAGTGCAAGTATAATATATAAAGAAAGTAATAACGCTAAGTTACAGGGTTTAAGGTTTAAGTTAATACGTTAATAAGTATTAAAAAACTCATGAAACCTGTAACTTAGAGTTATTACTTTCTTTCGGGCGAGTCGATAAAAACGATCCCAAATTTAATTTCCTATAACTGCTACACTACTGAAAATAAATAATTGAAACTTTGCATGATGGTTCATCAGGATGTTGTAGACAACTTTTAATAATATCGTGATAAACCAAACACTTTATAAATAACCAAGTATGCAATATGGTGGGTAGAAATGTACAATATCGGTACAGTTCAAATTGCTGTTAATCGTACTAACGTATATGCATGAAGTAACTAGACACACTGGTCGATCGGCCTACCGTTCTCTTCTGCCACAGTACGCAGACGTTTCTTTCATGAAAAATACTGCTTCTGATCTCAGCCAATGTCACCTACTTCCTACATCTCTGAATCTAAGTAAATAACCAAGTATGCAATATGGTGGGTAGAAATGTACAATATCGGTACAGTTCAAATTGCTGTTAATCGTACTAACGTATATGCATGAAGTAACTAGACACACTGATCGATCGGCCTACCGTTCTCTTCTGCCACAATACACAGACGTTGCTTTCATGAAGAAATATTGCTTCTGATCTCAGCCAATGTCACCTTCTTCCTACATCTCTGAATCTCTCCTTTGAGTTCGGCTTCAATGAACTTATCTTATCGACGACTGTAAACTTTCTCACTAAGAGAATGCCACACCTAGTATTCATTGGATTACAGTCCAGACTTTGTGGCGGCCACTGTAATCTTGTTTAGTGAACTGGGGTAGCATTCTACAAATCAGATTTGTTTCGTCCTGGTGGTATGTGATGGTGTACCATCCTGCTGGAACACATATAGTCATCATTTGGGTACAGACGCCGACAGTCACGTAACAAACCGATCTCTAATAACGACATGTAGCTATCACTGTTCACCTTCTCCGTGTTGATAAAGTCAATATTGATATTTCCATGCCAGGAAACACCGACCGAAACCATTAGCTTCTTGAAGAACCTACATATGTCGCGGTAAAGGCATACTTTGTGTAATGTTTCATTCTGGCACTGACCGACACTGACATATATCAAGCCGGGACTACAGGTTAGCCGGCAGAGAGAATCTGCTAGAGTCTTGCATCAATGATATAATGATATTGTCAGTTCCAGCCTGAAATTGTGCATGATTAGTTATTTGTACAGTATTCGTTCTATCATGATCGAATTGATAAAGATATAGACAACATCCTAAACTATCACTATGTACAATTTCAAACGTCTTCATAAAAATGTGTCTGAGTTACAGGAACATAAATCTTGGAACGTTGTTTATGACTCACCCGATATATATATATATATAGCACGTTAAGACACGAATATGTGTATGTTGTATGTTATGAGACTGGTAACTCACGACAGAATGGCGCAGTGGCCGCGGTGTCCAGGAAGTACTGTACGTGTGTGTCCCCGGGCTGTGGCTTGGCCCGGTCGGCATGGAAACCCATATATCCGCAGGCACCACCGTCACAGGAGAGACACAGCCCGCGCTAAAAGACACACGGTATACATGCATTTATATTGGTGCTCAGAGGGCACATTTAGACATATGCATTTGAATTCATTGAAGAAACGATAGAAAAAGTGGTAATTATTAACTGGCTATGTCTATTCGCATGAACAATCGAGAAAAACGTTTACATTCATATTATTATGATATGTATCAACACTGTCACACGTGTATAAAGTGTTTAAGAGCTTAAAATATCATTAAAGGTACATGCCCACGCAGTAGGCACAATATGTTCTGTATAGGAATCAAATAAGTGTATAATTATGTCACTATTCCACAAGTTCTAAAAATTACGAGTGCCCGCTATACAAATATAATCATTTATTAATTAGCAATTTACTGTTAGCGACGCGCGGCGGTAACAGTCTATTTTGATAATGTGTGGGGACAACGACTTTCACATCACGGCTTGCGATGCGCATGCGCAGTATACTACGCGCGCCAGTAGGCTTCCCAATATGTAAACAAGAATATCAACATGTCGAAACGTCCAGGACGGAAATTGTATGAAACGGCGTCGGCCAAAAAAAAGGCGAAATGTCTGAGGGACAGGCAGTGCAGAGAGAGAGAGAGTGGTTAATATTGGCGACCAGATCACCAAATGGAAAGAGTTACATGGAGATTTAGATTTGGACTCGAACAGAGATTTTTCTTCTCAACTTCCGATACTTTACTGCGCATGTCAAATATGTGATATGATTGACCGTGTCACGTGACGCGTGTTGGTAAAAATAGCACGAGGTCGGAAAATACCCTTTCTGGTCGCGGCATATAAAATGCGATTTAACACCAATTAACACGCGCCGTAATTAAAAATAACTCGTTAGTGGGTAGACAAATGGCTCATATAAGGCATGACAGAAACTGAAAAGTAGTAGTACAGTGTAACCTGCTGCATGGGCATGTACCTTTAAAGTTGATTAACCCTTTCACCCCTAAGTAACTGGAATGGATTTTGATATGTTAATTCTGCAACCAATACATCCGTCACAAAATGATTTTCAGACTACAGAGTGGCCTGCGGTTCTCTTACCAGGCGAATTGCAATTCCTGGAGCGCAGGATTGCAATTCGCGTTCCCATTAATTGCAATTGGACCGCAATCGGACTGCAATCATGTGACTGCGGTCCAAAGAGTTGGTTGCGGAATTGCAATACTTATAGCGCAGTTAGCGCTGCGCTCCGCTTTTAATTGCAGTTTACGCTCCTTTTTTTCTTTAAACTGCGAAAGAATGACCGCTTTACGCTGCGTTCTGCGGTAAAACCAGCGGACCGCTCTGCTTGACCAATGCGGCAATACAATCGAAATAGTTGACAAACGTATCCGTGTTCCAATCCAAAATTTTATCCCATCTGTTTAATTCAAAGTGACTAGAAAGTCAGCGGTATTGGTGATCTGTTTGTTTGGTGCGCAAATATAAATCGGCGGGTTATTGCGAGACAAACAGTAAAACATTGACCTTGACAAATTCTTGGACAAAAAAAAATGTCGTCACTACCGTTCCGAATATCTAGAACAAATTAATAGCCACCACCATACTCACAATATATTTATTTTCATATAAAATCAAATTATAATGTGTGGTCTACTACGGTATAATATGGTAAAACTAAGCATCAATTTTGCGTTTTGTTTCCTTTTTCGTCGGTATCAAATTACGTTTTCCTATTCTGTTAACATTATTTCGATGTGATCCTATAGTCGACATGACAATTTCTGAGATCAACACAACTTTTCATAATGTCTTTCAATTTCAAGCTGCAAGGAGACTGTGAATTGCATATTAACTATAATAATATGGTGAACATATTGATAATAATTTTAAAAGAAAAGCATATTTTAATTTTCGAAACCTGATCATAAAAAAAAAAATTAAAAATTATTTTGGAATTATATTTCTATTACTGCAAACGTTCTGTTCTGGCTGTTGATTTCTATTGGCCCGAATCAAATTTTGTGAAGATAATATGTATTCCGGTGATAGCCATTTCTTTAAAATAAAACGGTTTAATTGTGTCACAGAGTGAGAAAGATACGGAATCGAACCAGGGACCTCATGTTTACCGTACCATGCACATGGCTCTACCGAGCAAGCTAACAAGGCACATATCATACACACTTCATCCCCATAGTCAGTTGCGTACTGTGACATTCTTCTCAGCCAAATTGAAATTCGTCCTCGAATTCCATGTTTAATTTTTTTCTCCGAATTCCATATGTTTGGGTACAATTTTGGGAGTATTTATCAGTCACGGTCCTTCGTTTGGCAACAATTGTCACTGGGAAGAAATATGTCCACCCAGAATTCCATATTTGTGGAACATTTCTTCATCAGTCACGACTCCACGTTGGGAGTAGTTATGGCAAGTAACTGCAGAATACTCAATTATCGTCCGTACCCAGAGTTACGGTGCTCCATAGGTTTTTCCTGCAGAATACCGAATCGGATCTCATTCGCGCTTTAGCTGTTAATTGTGACATATTTTTCTGTACTTATTACACAGAAATTAATAAGTATAATACTGACATTTCTTTCAATTGAAAAATACAGAAAATATGTCGCAATTAACAGTTGAAGTGCAAATCAGATGTGATTTGGTACTTTGCAGGGGAAACCTACGGAGAGCACCATACCTCTCGGTACGGACGATGCGGGAGTATTCTGCAGAGTTTCTTCCCGCAACTACGTTGGGCGCTAAATGTCACAGTGTTAGAAAGATGCGCACCAGCCCGGAATCGAACCGGGGATCTCTGGTTTACCACACCCATCTACCTGGTCTACCTACTGAGCAAACCGGGCACAAATACACACTTATTCACCATAGTGATCACTTCATTCAACCAAAAATTCACAAGCTAGAAGTTATGCCAAATTATTACAGTCAACGTCACAGATTATGCTCTTGGCGACATTAGCGGACACAAATTTGTCCATCAATTTGATCAAATAAACAACGGAATCTGACAGACAACACTACAACGGCGCATGGAAACATCATTATTCTGGTACTTGGAATCAAAATGGTGGATATTAAGATCAATATGTGAGGCGCTGACAGAACATTTAACATTTGTTATCACGATAGCAGCTACAGGGATTGTTGGACGCATTTATTTAGAGAAACAAGAGATTACAACCCGCATTGGATAATTAAATTTGCGACAATGTTGGATTCTGGATTTTGTGGACAGGTGACAGAAATCGGAGCTGGATAAGAACCGACAGACGTGATTCTGAATATGCGTTTTCTTCCAGATCATGTCATGCATGTTTTAATTTCACGTCATGTCAAAGCAGCACTATTGAACATAATGAATAACTTTAATATTCTACACCAGAATTAAGGTTCATTCATCGTCTGATATGTAACTGATGAATTAAGGTAAGTTACTTGTATATGACAACTTTTGCCTCACAAACTTTATGCCCCACCACGATAGTGGAGAGGGCATTTATTGTTACCCTTGTCCGTTATTCCATCCGTCACCAACCTAATAACTCGTAAAACTTTTAAACCGTAATAGCTACAGACCTGAAACTTGGTACATGTATGTTTGATTCGACCCCATGGTCATGGATTATCTCCCCCTTTTCAAGTTAGAATTTTCCAATTTTGGCTTGTAGCTCGTAAAACATTTAAACCCTAATAGCTACACACCTGAAACTTGGTATGTAGCTTCCTTATGATGAGTATATTTGCAAAGTTTATTTTGATTTGACCCGCGAGTCATGGATTATCTCCCCCTTTTTTAATTAGAATTTGAAAATTTTGCCTTGTAACTCGTAAAACCTTTGTAATAGCTACAGCATTGTTATTTGATATGTAGCTTCCTTATGATGAATATATTTGCAAAGTTTATTTTGATTCGACCCGCGAGTCATGGATTATCTCCTCCTTTTTTAATTAGAATTTGAAAATTTTGCCTTGTAACTCGTAAAACTTTTGTAAAAGCTACAGCATTGTTATTTGATATGTAGCTTCCTTATGATGAGTAGATGCGGAAAGTTTATTTCAATTTTTGATTCGAACCCTGTGTCATGGATTATCTCTCCCTTTTGGACACTGGAAGTTTGCCTTGTTTACTATCAAAGCGATATGTGGGGTATCCGTGTTCTATGAATACATTTCTAGTTCAGTTATCTCCCTTTGTTTTTTTCGCGCACTGATTTGTCCGGAGCATAACGCGAACACCCTTTGCAATATTGTTTAGGAAACTTAACACATGCATAGGTCTCACGGGACCGTGCGGAGCTAGCGTTAAAGGTACATGCCCACAAAGTAGGCACAAAATGTTCTTTATGTCAGAGACATCATCGGAGACATTTTCTGGCCAGATAAACAATCATTTACCAATTACCAACGTATTGTTTGTCATTATTATACATTTTATATCGGATGAAAATTTCCACATTGATATCAGGGACGATAACCGTGTTTCCTTAAAATGTTAACGGACATTACTATTTATTCTCTGTATTTATTTTTTGATGTGCAATGATCATACTTTATAATCTGTCAATTTTATTTTCAGTTGATGCGTTTAATTAGTATAAATAATTATAAAATATCATGCCCCATTTGCACATGAAAATACCGATACCACCGCGCGTCACTATCAGTAAAATAAATATTACCAAATGATTATATCTGTATAGCGGGCACTCGTAATGTTTATAACTAGTGGAATAGTGACAATTATACACTTATTTAATTCCCATAAAGAGCATTTTTAGCCTACTGAGTGGTACGGGGCGCCATGCAGGACAGGTTAATTATGTGTACAAAATTGAGTTTTGTAACACTAAAAATCACAAAATTCAATTCTGTGTCACAAAATTCAATTCTGTCAATTCTGTGTCACAAAATTCAATTCTGTGTCACAAAATTCAATTCTGTGTCACAAAATTCAATTTTGTGAAGACAGAATTCATTTTTGTCCACAAAAATTAGTTGCGTATGTCATCTCTACGTTGATTGGTTGAGATCGGTCTTAGTCCATTTTACTAGATGGTGGAGTACACTTGCAGGTTTAAATATTTCAATGCGAAAATATAACCCAATATATCAATATTATACTTCTTTATGGACAGTTATTTTGGTTATATTATGATTACAAATGAGTGGTCACACCATATAAGCATATATACTTTGAAGGAGAAATAAGAAAAATATTCAGAATTTTCCCTCAATTATGTCAAACATAAAGTAGCCGGGATATAGCTAGACCTGAGAGCATGCCCATATATAGAGAATACCAGGCTAGTGTATTTTGATATCAAGTTTATCAGGCAAGGCTAGGAAACGCGTAGGAATTCCGAGGCTTGCCGAGGAATTCCTACCGTTTCCGAGCCGAGCCTGATAAACTTGATATTAAAATACACTAGCCTGGTATTCTATTTATCAGGTAACGTTTTATGCTCGAAAATGACATTAGATGACGTCGTATTCTAACAGTAGATCTAACCTTGTGAAACAAATGGTATTGGATCCTGTGGTCTACTAGTTGCGAAAGTTTACGTGTTTCGCAACTATGTTGGTCTACATGCATTATTTACAGTATACACCATCTTAGTACATGTATCCATGGTATCTACACAAATACTACAAATGGTTTCCTCAAATGGCCCAATACACACATTCTGTTTATAAACACAGACAGCAGTCAGAACACAGGCCACAGCGCGTGTATTATTGATTTAACTGGGGCAAATGTACCTTGCGATACACACTAAATGACGTCAGTACTCGCGGGAGATCTACATGTACATGAATTATGTGTACAATTATAACGCAAATGAGTTTAAATACGAATGGGTTTGTCACGTTTGACTGTTTGGAGATAGTTGAAGCAAAATGGCAGAATGAGAAATGAATCATCGACATTGAATGTGTAGATCGGCGACCGTGACCCATTTCTCCAGTGCAGTTTCTGACCAATGGTAGTCCTTCTTACATGCGTGTGCAGAATTGACAGAATTGAATTTTGTGACACAGAATTGAATTCTGTGGCACAGAATTGAATTTTGTGACACAGAATTGAATTCTGTGACACAAAAGTGAATTTTGTGACACAGAATTGAATTTTGTGGCACAAAAATGAATTTTGTTGACAAAATTGAGCCATGTCCCACTTGGCGCCCCGTAAGTGGGCATGCACCTTTAAAAAGGGGTAGGACAATTTTTGTCGCGACCACCTGCGGACAGTGCGATATAGTCTGCGCATTGACGTCCATCCGTAGTTTTTTTGCCGAGCCTGCTTGCGGAAAGCGAGACTTAGTGATCACATTGACATCCGTGCGTCAGTCCGTGCGTCAGTCCATCCGAAATCGGTGTATGTTTTTAAATACCATATCCTAAGTCACATTGACTTGAAACATCAAATGCTTATTAGTCATCATCCATATATTCATTCTGTGTCCCACTCATGCGGCCCCTGTGCCCCAAGGTCAAGGTCAAATGACTTTGAAATTTGTGTTAAAGTGTTTGCATACCTTATATCTCCACAACACGTACACAGATTTTCTTCAAACTTTAGATAATTCTTTATTATCATCCATATTTTCATATTATAGCCCACACATGCGACCCACATGCCCAAGATCAAGGTCAAATGACTTTCAAATTTGCTTTAAAGCTTTTATATACCTTAATTCAAACTTCAAATAAATATACTCCGAGACCATCAAATGCCTCGGTGGGCTCGACATGCGGGCCATGGCCATCTGGTTTTTATTTACCGTAGGTTAAAGAACACTATATCTCAGAAACAGCTTCGCCAATTCACTCGAAGCTTCACAAGTGTGTTTATCATCATCCATATTTTCATTCTATGCTCAACCCCTGCAACCCATGTGCCCAATATCAAGGTCAAATTACTTTGGAATTAACCTCAAAGTTTTTGACATGCCTGCATGTGGACAGTGCGATATAGTTGTCACATTGGCCTACATACGTACGTACATCCATATGTACGTCACTTCGTGCGTCCGGTTAAATTTTTTTTTATTTAAGGTTAAAGTTTTAAAGGTACATGCCCACTCAGTAGGCACAAAGTGTTCTTTATAGCAATTAAATAAGTGTATAATTGTGTCACTATTCCACCAGTTCTATAAATTACGTATGCCCGCTATCCATATATAATCATTTAGTAATATTTATTTTACTGATAATGACTAGCGGTGGTATCAAGCTATTTTCATATTCAAATGAGGCATGATATTTTTTTAATTATTTATGCTAATTAAAGGTACATACCCACTCAGTAGGCACAACAATTAAAGTTATGTGTATTCTCAGTTATTTGTAGGAATTTTGTTACTATTCCACCAGTTCTAAACATTACGAGTGCCCTTTATATGGATATAATCATTTAGTAATGTTTATTTCACTGATAGTGACACGCGGTGATATCAGGCTATTTTCATAGGCAAATGGGGCATGATATTTTTTATTTACTTATAATAATTAAATGTGATCCCCTGAAAAAATAATGTTTTCGACAGATTATAAAGTATGATCATTGCACATCAAAAAATAAATAGTAATGTCTTGGTAACATTTTAAGGAAACACGGTTATCGCCCCTGATAGCAGTGTGAAAATTTACATCTGATATAAAATGTATAATAATGCCAATACATATGTGTATTAATGGTGAATTAATGTTTATTTTGCCCGAAAATGTCTCAGATGATGTCTCTGATATAAAGAACATTTTGTGCCTACTAAGTGGGCATGTACCTTTAAGAACACTATATCTCTGAAACCGCTTCACATACTGTGTATTTGTCACCCACATTTTCATTATTATTTATATGTGCCCAATGTCACGGTCAAATTACTTTGAACTTTCCCTTAACACTTTTGTTGGGCCCGCTTGCAAAGAGAGCGATATAGTCGGCACATTGGTGTGCATTAAGGATAAAGTTTTTGGTTAAAGTGTTTTTTTAGTTAAAGTTTGTGGGTATACTATCAAAGCCTCGGCGGGTGCGGCATGTTTTTAAGTCAACGGGCTAAAGCTTTGTTGTAATAAAAAAATTGTTTGTACAATCAAATGCCTCGGCGGGCACGACATGCAGGCCATGGCCTATGGCATGCGATTTGATCAGTCGGCCATCGCACCATGACTAGTTTAGCACTTGATCAGTCGGCCATCGCACCAGGACTAGTTTAGCACTTGATCAGTAGGCCATCGCACCAGGACTAGTTTAGAACTTGATCAGTCGGCCATCGCACCAGGACTAGCTTAGAACTTGATCAGTCGACCATCTCACCAGGACTAGTATAGCACTTGATCAGTCGGCCATCGCACCAGGACTAGTTTATAGCTTGATCAGTCGGCCATCGCACCAGGACTAGTATAGCACTTGATCAGTCGGCCATCGCACCAGGACTAGTTTATAGCTTGATCAGTCGGCAATCGCACCAGGACTAGTATAGCACTTGATCAGTCGGCCATCACACCGGGACTAGTTTAGCCCTTGATTAGTCGGCCATCGCACCAGGACAAGTATAGCACTCGATCAGTCGGCCATCGCACCAGGACTAGTTTAGAACTTGATCAGTCGGTCATCGCTCCAGGACTAGTTTAGAACTTGATCAGTCGGTCATCGCTCCAGGACTAGTTTAGCACTTGATCAGTCGGCCATCGCACCAGGACTAGTTTAGAACTTGATCAGTCGGTCATCGCTCCAGGACTAGTTTAGAACTTGATCAGTCGGCCATCGCACCAGACTAGTTTAGAACTTGATCAGTCGGTCATCGCTCCAGGACTAGTTTAGAACTTGATCAGTCGGCCATCGCACCAGGACTAGTTTAGCACTTGATCAGTCGGCCATCTCATCATGACTAGTATAGAACTTGATCAGTCGGCCATCGCTCCAGGACTAGTTTAGCCCTTGATCAGTCGGCCATCGCACCAGGACTAGTGTAGCCCTTGATCAGTCGGCCATCGCACCAGGACTAGTATAGAACTTGATCAATCGGCCATCGCACCAGGACTAGTTTAGCCCTTGATCAGTCGGTCATCGCACCAGGACTAGTAAAGCACTGGATCAGTCTGTCATCGCACCATCGACCATCTCACCAGGACTAGTATAGCACTTGATCAGTCGGCCATCGCACCAGGACTAGTTTATAGCTTGATCAGTCGGCCATCGCACCAGGACTAGTATAGCACTTGATCAGTCGGCCATCGCACCAGGACTAGTTTATAGCTTGATCAGTCGGCAATCGCACCAGGACTAGTATAGCACTTGATCAGTCGGCCATCACACCGGGACTAGTTTAGCCCTTGATTAGTCGGCCATCGCACCAGGACAAGTATAGCACTCGATCAGTCGGCCATCGCACCAGGACTAGTTTAGAACTTGATCAGTCGGTCATCGCTCCAGGACTAGTTTAGAACTTGATCAGTCGGTCATCGCTCCAGGACTAGTTTAGCACTTGATCAGTCGGTCATCGCTCCAGGACTAGTTTAGCACTTGATCAGTCGGCCATCGCACCAGGACTAGTTTAGAACTTGATCAGTCGGTCATCGCTCCAGGACTAGTTTAGAACTTGATCAGTCGGCCATCGCACCAGGACTAGTTTAGAACTTGATCAGTCGGTCATCGCTCCAGGACTAGTTTAGAACTTGATCAGTCGGCCATCGCACCAGGACTAGTTTAGCACTTGATCAGTCGGCCATCTCATCATGACTAGTATAGAACTTGATCAGTCGGCCATCGCTCCAGGACTAGTTTAGCCCTTGATCAGTCGGCCATCGCACCAGGACTAGTGTAGCCCTTGATCAGTCGGCCATCGCACCAGGACTAGTATAGAACTTGATCAATCGGCCATCGCACCAGGACTAGTTTAGCCCTTGATCAGTCGGTCATCGCACCAGGACTAGTAAAGCACTGGATCAGTCTGTCATCGCACCATAACTATTATAGCGCTTGATAAGTCGCCCATTGCACCATGCCCAGTATAGCACTTGATCAGTTGGCCATCTCACCATGCCCAGTATAGCAAGTGATCAGTCGGCCATGCCGAGTATAGCACTTGATCAGTCGGCCATCGCACCAGGACTAGTAGAGCACTTGATCAGTCTGCCATCGCACCATAACTAGTATAGCGCTTGATCAGTCGCCCATTGCACCATGCCCAGTATAGCACTTGATCAGTTGGCCATCTCACCATGCCCAGTATAGCACGTGATCAGTCGGCCATGCCGAGTATAGCACTTGATCAGTCGGCCATCACACCAGGACTACTTTAGCACTTGATCAGTCGGCCATCGCACCAGGACTAGTATAGCACTCAATCAGTCGGCCATCACACCAGGACTAGTATAGAACTTCATCAGTCGGCCATCACACCAGGACTACTTTAGCACTTGATCAGTCGGCCATCGCATCGGGACTAGTTAGCCCTTGATCAGTCGGCCATCGCACCATGACTAGTATAGTACTCGATCAGTCGGCCATCGCACCAGGACTAGTTTAGAACTTGATCAGTCGGCCATCGCACCAGGAATAGTTTAGAACTTGATCAGTCGACCATCGCACCAGGAATAGTTTAGCCCTTGATCAGTCGGCCATCGCACCGGAAATAGTTTAGCCCTTGATCAGTCGGTCATCGCACCAGGACTAGTATAGCACTCGATCAGTCGGCCATCGCACCAGGACTAGTTTAGAACTTGATCAGTCGACCATCGCACTAGGAATAGTTTAGCCCTTGATCAGTCGGCCATCGCACCGAGACTAGTTTAGTCCTTGATCAGTCGGCCATCGAACCAGGACTAGTATAGCACTCGATCAGTCGGCCATCGCACCATGACTAGTTTAGAACTTGATCAGTCGGCCATCGCACCACGACTAGTTTAGAACTTTATCAGTCGGCCATCGCACCAAGATTAGTATAGCACTTGATCAGTCGGCCATCGCACCAGGACTAGTTTAGCACTTGATCAGTCGGCCACGTCATCCTGCGTTACAGACAGAAGTGGTGGTCGGGTGGAGGGGGGGTGTAGTGTAGTCATAGACAAAAACTGGTGGTGGTGGTGATACACATTGTTCCCACTGTGGGATATAGACCGGAACTTTTAGGACGCCAAATGTAGATGGCTAGTATGTGTGGGGGATCATTGTTTTGTGTCGCCGGCGGTGGTACGGAGTACAATGATGAATTACTGATGAATTACTGTATTGAATACACATGTATATGCACTGTGATACCGTACTTCACAATCCTCAGTTTTAAATTGTTTCTGTATCGTTAAAACTGAAAAATTATTCATTTTGAAAAAATTGTGGCAGATGATCGAAATGAAAACCGGATGTTTACATGCGAAATGAACCGGTGCATCGGTATATTTTAACCGCACGATGACCCCACTGTATATTCATACCATATCCGTACGGATATATCGTATATACGAACGGATATCGTATGTTTGTATAATATTCGTATAGTACGTTTGTATAATGTAAACAAACTGTACTATACGATGATACGGTACAAACATACCAATATTATATGATCATACGATATGCTCATTAAATATACCAATACTATACGATTATGATACGTATACGATACTAGTATATACGAATAGGTAAGGAGCAGGAAAGCGCTACTGTATGTGTATATATACGCGTAACGCTAAGTTTTTACCGCAAATAGCGAAAGAATGACCGCACAAACGGTATCGCGAAAGAATGACCGCACAAACTGGACCGCGAAAGAATGACCGCACAAACGGTATCGCTTTTTTGTGACCGCAAAAACTGGACCGCGATTGGACCGCAATTAGTCTGCAATTTCAGAGGGGACGAATTGCAATTCAAGGACCGCTGGATTGCAATTCTTGGTAAGAGAATCGCAGGCGGGAGTGTAGTCCATTTATGACAAGAGGGTGTCTTTGCTCTCAAAAGTGTGAAAATTACTTGCAAAAATCTGGATCTGGACCTGCACAGTTTGCAAAAGCCGCTATGGCCGGCTTTCGGGTTCAAAGGGTTAATACCGAAAAGGAATAAGCCATGCTTTACATTTAGCTCCTGTTTTATACATAGTAGACTAGTACAAGGTGTACGTGGTTACAACAACAGCAACAACAGTACTGAAACTCCCAGAAACCCTCTGATTCAAAGTACGTATTGCTTTATTTTGTCCTTATTATGTAACGGATTTTGATGACATATGGCGCATCAAACTCGTCTTGTTAAGCTGCATTTGCTGGTCTCAGTACATTGGCCAAAACTTCTGTCGTTTTTGCGAAGAATCTATTTCCGATTTCCGTGTCTACTGGCACGGACATAGATTCTTCGCAAAAACGACATAAATATTGCCGAACTCTCGGGACCATCATATGTAACTCATGAACACGCGTTTTCTGCGCCAAATTTCATCAAAATCCGATGCCTTTTAAGGAAAATATCAAATAATACTTACTTTGGAGTGGGTGCGCTTTCAACACGTTCAGGAATTGTTGTTGTTGTTGTAACCACGTGATCATGCACCTTGTAGTAGGAAAGAGACAAACTATCCGGGGCGAATTACTAACTCACGGCATCGAGATAATGTCTCATTACATTGTTAGGTGGCTCTACGCCTACATATACATGTACTAGACTCGCGGGTCTGGATTCTGGTAGTGAAGACGATGAGCCCAGTTTGGTCAGGCTGTTTTTCATTTCATATCACAAAAGTTTACATATAATTTTAATATCGTCCACCGAAATCATCTTGCAACACATTACATGTGATTTCAAGATTATTCGACAACAATAAAATATACACTTGTGCGCAGTTCTAATTAGTCACCCAATATTTGGGATGTTTTAGACAAATACCAGATGTCATCCGTATACAAGATGATTTAAATCAAGATGATCATTAATCAAAATTAACACGGCAATGTAGAATTATTTTTATTAATGCACTATGCGATCACTGTAAAATAGTTGATACAAGTTGAACACTATACGTGTGAGGGTGGTCGACTTTGATCAATTATTTTAGAGTGATCGCATAATACATCAATACAATATTTTCTCTACTACATTTCTAATGAATTAATATTACATATAAATAACATTTTATATTGTAAATATATATATATACTGTATATATTGTATTTGTCTAAAAACATCCCAAATATTGGGTGACCAAATAGAACTTCGCGCAAACTAAGTGTAGGTCTCAATGGTTATTTTGTTGGATTTGCTTCTGGCCCTTTAGCGTCTATGTTTGATACCTCGAAATCTGTGTAGCTTCGACACTTGAAGCCCCCAAACGGACACGGACTGTTGATGGACTCCGTGAAATATTTATATGACCGGAGATGGTTGCAGGCAGCAAATTCCTTCGCCCCTACAACACATGGGACAGCAGGTCATCGCCGGTATATGGCAGTGATCGCATTTGTATGAGAAAAGGAATATGATTTTGTAAATAAGAAGATGTGCGATATCTTATGAAATGTATATACAATATTTACTATAAAATTCCGCATTTGCTATGACATTTTCGTCAACTTTCGCCATCATTTATAGAAAATGTGACAGTTTCTTTAAACATTTTTCATGAACAATCGCACATGTTATTAGGTACAAAAGCACATGGCTTGTCTCATATGTGTATGATTTGATCTGGAACCTAGCTGCGCATTGACTAAATACACACTGGCCGATAACAAAGAGCTGTACCAGACACTAGCACTCATTGATACACGAGGCAAACAAGAATAAGACAACGTTCATGTCTAGATATTACAATATACAAGATACTGATGTGTTAAACAATAACATCAGGTATGTAAATTGACCATTTACCCCTAAATATTGGACATTGATACTTTTGTAATATTTTGTAAAACGTTTCATTGTTCTGATAGGGAATTGTTAGAAAAGCAATATGTGAACAATTTACAAACACTACAGGACTCGATTGGACGGCTTGCTGAAGGCCGGCCCATCTGGATCTGCTGTGATTGCACATTTTCGTTGTGAACAGTATGGTTGAAAGGGTTTGATCGTCTCTGTTTTACTGATTTGCTCTTTCTTTTGAGTTTTCATTGTAAATTATAAATTTAAATTGTATGACTAATTTATTTAGGAGGAGGGGTTGAATTATATGACCCATTGTGATACAATGTGATGCATGAAATATCGGTGTCGTAAACTTAACATCTGAAACAGGAAGACCCCAAATGTTCTCGATTTCCATTGATATGGAGACAGAGACTGGGGGTTCGTATTGTTTGTAATTGTCAACTTGTTGGCTTCCTCGCGGTAAAGATCGAAAGCGAAAGTTCGCGAGGAAGTCATTCGAAACCGACCTTCACGGACGTTCCATTGGTCGGATGATGTCACGTGAAGAACCTAAGAACACGAGTGTGATGACGCAACATACACGTGCCATTTCAATGAAAACAATATTATACTTACCAAGTACGTCGCATGAAATGTTACCAGCCTATTTCATCAAAATTGCAAAGAATACTTATCTTGCTAAGTACACTTTGAGGGAGACATTTTCAATTTAAGGATAAATTTATTACTTTTTATTATACTGAATGTATTACATTATCACAGCATACTTTTAATCATCAAACATATGCAGTCGTTAGTTTTATATGAACTAATGCATTTCGGGAAACATAATAGATTACTCCCTCAACGTACATTTTGCTAGATAAGCATGCTTTGCAATTTAGGTGAAATAGCCAACAGTGATAAATAAATAGAAAACCAGGTTAGTGTCTTGTCAGGTTCGGCTCGGAACACTAGGAGTTCCTCTGCTCGCCTCTGAATTATTTCGCATTTGTTAATCGTGCCTGATAAACTAGAGATCAAAAGACAGTCGCTTGGAGTTATCTATACACAGGTAATTACCATCATATAAATTGCCCTCGACGAGGAGTTGTTGTATGGGCCCCTTGTCACAGCCCGGCTGGTCGTGCCCTTCGTTCGGGAAATAGTCCACATGCCCACACGGCTGCTTCATCCCCAAACCTGCAAGCCGATGTAAAACGCATTCAAAGTACGTGAACCTGATTATGATGACTTTATGTGTCTTGAAATGGTAAGCTGACACAATCAGCTTGTAATATATCAAATTAGTGGTACACGTCATTTCAAGATGAAAGTTTTACATGCATTGAAAGCTGAGGCACCCCATGTGATTTTGTACCTTCGGACATCTGCGTAATTTCATGAAATACGTTTACAAAATTGACAATATTCTCCGTAAAGGGCGTCAAAAGTTGACAAAGTGTTCAGTACATGCGGAATTATATATTTCGCATGTACTCTGAAAATGTTGTCAACTTTTGACTTTATTTATGAAAACTATTGTAAATTTTGTATTTAATTAAATTACGCAGATGTCCGAAGGTACAAAATCACAAGGCATGTATCAACTGGTTTGTTTCTCCATCATGGAATGGACGACGGCATGCAACTTCTTAACGCTATAACTCGCCTCGAACAAACGGCTGTCCGGTTAGTACGGAGCGCCCGTAGGGGACATAGAATTCTGTATTACAATTAATTCGTTCCCACGAAATAACAATTCGTTCCCTCAATTTAACAATTCGTTCCCACGAAATAACAATTCGTTCCCTCAATTAAACAATTCCTTCCCACGAAATAATAATTCGTTCCCACGGGAACGAATTGTTATTCGTGGGAACGAATTGCTATATCGAGGGAACAAATTTTTAAATTTAGGGAACAAATTTTTAAATTTAGGGAACGAATTTTCATTTCGTGGGAACGAATTGTTAATTCGAGGGAACAAATTGTTATTTCGTGGGAACGAATTAACAAAACAAGGTTAGCGCAATGAGAAAGAGCGTTATTTTCAGAAATATTGCTCATGTCCGATCCTCTACCGGGACTGTATGTGGCATCGGTCAAGTGGATGTTTTCCGGGTACCCCAGTTCCCTCCTATATTAACTACCACTCGTGCCAATTGTCGCGTGACACGTGTATTCTTGTACATTCTGGATTCCGTATAATTGTATATTTGTGATGTGTGGTACTGTGTTGTATTGTTGTGCGTATTATTGATTTCACATCCCTGTGATTCCACATACCTGTGGTTTCACACACCTGTGATTTTTACACACCTGTGATTTAGCATGTACATTTGCCATGTACAATGTGCGTGTAATAAGGGGGCTTATGTTGTATTGGTGGAGATACGTTTATGCGTGTCCTATTTGCGGATTTAAATATACGTCTATTTTATGAGCAATGTTTTACTGATGTCAATCCATATTTGCCACAGACTATGCATGTGTGTGGTAGAGAACTCGTTGACTGCGTGTGCTGGTTTCGCTAGGGAAAAGATACCTTTTAGTATTACCGATGTCCACTGTCCGTGCCAGCCGAGTTTGTCCGCGTGTCAGTGTTTCACCATATAAGGGACCTTCTGTAGGTGAAGCCAGTATACAGCGCAGACCATACCATGGTCTGCCCTGTTATGTATGCTACCGGTTAGTGTTTCAGCATAGCCTGGTACTGGCCAACACGGATATATCAGATCCCATAATGGTGATGTTTTGTGTCGTGATATTTCCGTAAATGACCACGATATTTGAGTTTAGTATGTGCTACACTCTCATTTGAGTGTATAGCCGTAGGACCGTTTATGGAGGGGTTTGGCGGGGCCAAGAAGCGACCTTCGCATTGTCGAGACCAGTCGAGTAGATTTCGGATTATGAGATCTGGGTCTACAGTGTGCAGATTTATGGTAGTGTGGGGTATACCATGTTGGATGGTATTTATTCCACGAGGGCTGTACACTGGTTTGGTTGAATTTAAGGCGTGGGAAAACATATATTTATGCCAAATAAATAACCCACGGGTGACATGGCAAAAGCCATGGTTTTGTGTATTTATGTGAGATGTCGTACGAGGGGTAGGCATATCCATTATTCCGTGCATGGTTTCACTGGTGCGTATATAAGCGATGTCTCGCTATGTGTTGGGGGGGCGGGGGGACACATATTTTCTGGTTACAGAAGACTAGTACTGTATTCACCAGTGACACGGAGGATTTTGGTATGTTACCTAGAACATTTTATTTCAGCTGTGATTTGCCGTTGTTCGATTCCCGTTTTAGTCTGTTGTGCATCCTGTCTGTCTGTCTGTGCGTATTCGTCCAGTAATTGGAGATTCATTTCATTTTTTGTAGCCTCTTGAGAACGCTCCAGCGAGCCACATTGGACGTTTTGGTCCACTCGTTTGAGGGCAGACCCCAGTCAGTGCAGAGTATCGGGTCGTCCGAGTGTCCGTACGTCTGTCTGGCGCAGTGTGTGTAGCAGCTCCGGGTACAGGCCTGTATAGAGCAGTGTGTGATAGCTACCTCGCGTACAGCAGACAGTCACAGCCATAGTTTAGTGAAGTGAAACGCCATACACGCATATCATATAATTATACTACCACCGAGTTGAATGTCACCTAAGTGAAACTTTTCCCGGCGTCTTAGCCAACGTGAAAATCGCCATTTTGTATTATATCGGAACTTTACATCCGGTCTACCACTTCCGGTATTACAACCCATTGATTCACCATGGATACTTTACATCCGGTCTACCACATCCGGGTTGCTACAGTCGAGTGATACCGTAGGAACTTTACATCTGGTCCACCATTTCCGGAGATAACACTACCTGTGGAACTTTACTTCCGGGAACCAGCTTCCGGAACATTATCGTTATTGACTATCATGTGATGTAAACCAACCAATCTCCTGGCTTTGACTTTGACATTCATACTTTGGAAATATATTGCATAGGCAATACATATGTATACTTTGATAGTGTATGGTAATACTCCTATCATGGCATATCATGGCTAAAGGATTGTAGTAAGACTACATATATTGTTTATGGATTAATCACTTGAAGTTGGATTATAGCCATATTGTTGACTAGACCTCATATTGCGGGTGAGGCAGACCTTGGGACCTTGATACTCAGAGGTTACACTATCTATTGAGATTACGCCCAGCATACTGGGGTAGCTCAAGATGATTGTCCAGTTTAGTCCTTCACCAATGTTCGTTTATGCCATGTTATACTTGTATGTATTTCACTTTGATTAGCGATCATCAAAGTACTTGTGCATTCATACTATTGTCCACTACGGGACCATTGAGATACCACATACCGAGTTTATTCGTCTGTAGCTTTTAAGTTGCGTTAAAGTATAACAGTCGATTGGCTTACAACCTTGTAGTGATTGAATAGTATCATGCACAGTACAGTGATGTTCGCATATCAATGTATCATGTATTCCTGTGTGTTCCCCATGTAATATAGTGTACATTATAAGTGATTAAGTGACTACGTGTACTTATCTACGCTGGCCTATCCCTTACACTTCAACTGCATTGTTACAACTTTTCGTTCGTCAGATCAAGCTATATTGGCCATAACGTCATAACAATTGAAGTATACTTGGTTCATATGATAATTGGGGGAGACAATTTGTCTCGATCATTCCTGACCTTGGTAATGACCTTGACAATGGTGTCAGAAGTGGGGTTTTTTGTTTTGTTTCCTCTTTTTATAATCAGTTTCTTCAAAGCAGTTGAAGTAAGGAGGCTAGAATAGCTGTCCACCCCTAGTGTCGTCAAAAATTCAATCTTGTATTTGTTTGCCTTGGGAGTTAATGTAAGATGCACTCCAACACTTAGGCACTAATACATCACCACATACATGATTTGACTACCTAGGTACAGAAGTATAGAGTTGAGACGATCTGGTGAGATAGTGGATGTAAGGGTCATTGTAACTTTGGATTTGTTGAATAGTACCTCCCTGTGATGATGGCACAGCGGGTGTTCTAGGTTAGCACTAGACACTTCTGCATCTGAGGCGAGATTACTACCACTATTATATTGTGTATGAACAATACTATATCCTGCCAGGTGTCTATAACCAGTCCCCAATATTTGTGTCCAGTACCATAGAGGGGGAATTGTAAATATACCATTACATTATACCATACATATACCGGATTGACTTACCCGATTGAGAAACTTATACCGTCGTTAGGAGTAGAGACCGGATTGATTTACCTTAAACCTTATAGACGTGAAGCAAGAGACTCGCACAAGTCACCAAGTGATTTAAGTGCTAGAGACCTTGTGTACCGTCGGGTAAAGCGTGAAATCGATAATCCGAGGTTGAGTTGAGAGTGAGAATGTCGTCCATTAAGGAGCTAATGGACACAGGCAAAAGCTTAGGGCTAGCAGATTCAGAGGTAAGGGCCTTTGTAAAAGAAGAGCAGGAGAGAGAAAGACAGGAAAGACTAGAGGCTAGACAGGCTGAGAAAGATAGGTTAGATGCTGAGCGGTTGGCTAAAGAATCTGAGCGGTTGACTAAAGAGGTTGAACGACAGATGGAGAAAGATAGGTTAGATGCTGCGCAGTTAGCTAAAGAGGTTGAGCGACAGGCTGATAAAGATAAGTTAGCAGTTGAGCGACAGATGGAGAAAGATAGGTTAGATGCTGAGCAGTTAGCTAAGGAAGTTGAGCGACAGATGGAGAAAGATAGATTAGATGCTGCGCGGTTAGATAAGGAAGCACATCGGTTAGCCAATGAAGCACAGTTAGATCTAGAATTTAAATTGCGAGAACTAGACACTAAGCAATCAGGTAGAAATGGCAAAGTAGAAAGGGGAGAAGATAGTAGATGAAGATAGACATGATAGGGACTATGGCAGAGCATTCGGTCCGAAGCTGCCACATTTTGATCAGAATAATGACAACATGGATAGCTACTTAGCTAGATTTGAGAGGTACGCAGCAATTCAAAGGTGGGGGAGAGATAAGTGGTCACTACACTTGAGTGCTTTATTGAAGGGCAAGGCATTATATGTATATTCTAGACTACCTATTGATGATGCTCTTGACTATGATAAGTTGAAATCCGCATTGTTGAAATGTTTTGATCTAACAGAAGATGGTTTCAGACGCATGTTCAAAAACACCAAACCTGATCACAGTGAATCATTTGTGCAATATGTCAGTCGGTCAAAGAACTATTTAGATAGATGGTTTGAGTTAGGTAAGGTGAATAGAACATATGAAGGAGTACTAGACTACATGATCAGAGATCAGATGTTAAGTATATGCAGTCGTGAGCTCTACTTATTTCTCAAAGAGAAAACATTTGACTCGATAGATCAGATGGCGGTTCAGGCAGATTACTTTGCAGAAGCTAGAGGAGGTAGCAAGTATGTAGTTCAGAGGAACAGTACTAGCAACAGAACTGAGTACAGGTCAGTAGATAACCAGAGGCGCAAGGTAAGGAGTGCGGATAATCGATCCAGAGATAGGAGTCGAGATAGGGACAGATATCAGAATAGAGACCACAATAGAAGCCCAAGTAGGGGTAGTTATGATAGAAGCCCGAGTAGAGGCAGTTATGCCAGAAGTACCAGCAGGAACGGCTACGATAGGCATCGCGGGACATGTTACCATTGTGGCAAAGAAGGTCACATGTCCTACGATTGTCCTAAACTGTGACCGGTCCTCAGCTTACAAAGCAGCAGCAGTCGAGGAAGAGAAACATGTAAGTTTTGCAGATAATAAAGAACAGAGAGGTCGGTACACAGGTAGAAATAGAGGTAGAAGTGGAAGGCACACTAGAGGCAGAGGTAGAGGTAGATGGCAAAACACGGAACAACCAGGGGAAAACCAAGGAAATTTCTGTGTGGTTGATACCGACACCATTATTGTATGTTCAGGTAGCGAGATACAGCCGGAGTTGATTAACGGATGTACATTTGGTATGGATAGGCTACCCGTAGCAGAGGGCACATTAAATGGGAAAAAGGTCACAGTAATGCGAGATACTGGGTGTACCGGGGTGGTCGTCAGGGAAAGCTTAGTACAACCAGATCAGTTTTTAAGCAAAGTTTCAACATGCATGCTGGTAAATAGGAGCAAAATGAGTGGAATTCCTACCGCCCGGGTAGATCTAGATACACCTTTTTTCAAAGGTCAGGTAGAAGCCCTTTGCATGACAGATACAATGTATGATGTTACCATAGGTAATGTAGACGGGTCAGAGTTACCGGTGATATCGGATTTTAGAGGCGCTAAATCGTGCGCAGTTGAAACTAGGTCACAAACGACAGCCCGAGACGAATCATATAAGACCCTCAAAGTCCCTACCGCAATCGCGAACGTATCACGCGATGAATTCAAAAGACGCAGGCACATGACGTCACATTGACGTCAGTTCGAAATAATGCAAAAGACGGAACGGTTACTAAGGTCAAGTAAGAAAACGGAAACAAAATCGAAATTCGCATATCGAAAAGACTTGTTGTATCGTAATTTCGAATCGATAGGGTCAGGTAGGATGTACCATCAGCTGGTAGACCCAAAAACACTTAGGACTACCGTGATGAAAGTGGCACATGAATCAATCATGGCGGGCCATTTAGGGGTTAAGAAGACAACTGATCGAGTGTTATCAGAATTTTTATTGGCCAGGCGTGGGCAGTGACATTACACGGTTTTGTAGGTCTTGTGACATATGTCAAAAGACTGTGTCAAAGGGACACATCACCAAGGTTCCGTTAGGAACTATGCCGTTGATAGACACTCCGTTCAAACGAGTCGCAGTTGATATTGTAGGGCCAATTTTTCCAGCTACCGATCGGAAGAATCGTTACATACTAACGTTAGTTGATTATGCAACTAGGTACCCAGAGGCGGTACCACTACCAGGCATCGAGGCCGAACGAGTCGCGGAAGCTCTCGTGGATATCATTACACGGTTTTGTAGGTCTTGTGACATATGTCAAAAGACTGTGTCAAAGGGACACATCACCAAGGTTCCGTTAGGAACTATGCCGTTGATAGACACTCCGTTCAAACGAGTCGCAGTTGATATTGTAGGGCCAATTTTTCCAGCTACCGATCGGAAGAATCGTTACATACTAACGTTAGTTGATTATGCAACTAGGTACCCAGAGGCGGTACCACTACCAGGCATCGAGGCCGAACGAGTCGCGGAAGCTCTCGTGGATATGTTTCAGTAGACTGGGTAATCCCCGAGGAGATGCTCACCGATAGGGGTAGTCAATTTACGTCGGCAGTCATGGAGGAAGTTAGTAGATTGTTATCGCTGAGACAATTAACCACGACACCGTACCACCCACAGTGTAACGGTCTCGTGGAACGGTTCAATGGTACGTTAAAGCAAATGCTTCGTAGAATGGCAAGCGAACGTCCCAAAGATTGGGACAAATACATTAACGCGCTCTTATTCGCGTATCGCGAAGTCCCTCAAGAAAGTTTGGCTTTCTCACCGTTTGAACTATTGTACGGAAGGACCGTTCGGGGTCCGATGAGCATACTAAGAGATTTGTGGTCCGAGAAGGACATAGAGAACAACGTCAAAACGACGTATCAGTACGTCCTCGACTTGCGCGAACGGCTCGAGAAAACGTGCGAAATCGCGCATGAGAACTTGAAGAGTGCGTCCAAAAAGTACGCAAAGTACTACAACCGTAAGACCCGTAGTAGGCAGTATGCAGTGGCAGATCAGGTACTTGTACTACTACCGACAGACAACAACAAATTGCTTCTTAGGTGGAAGGGACCATACCCCATAACAGAGGTAGTTAATGAGTGGGACTATAGAGTTGACATGGGAGGGAAGTTGAAAACCTTTCATGCAAACATGTTAAAGAGGTACGAGACTAGGCCTGAGCACCCGGGGAAGGGAATACTCACTGTAATAAATGCGGCCGTGATAGAAGACACAGTAGAGGGGGATCCTAGTCCAAGTGGGTGTAGTGCCGAAGAAAACATGTTATGTCCAGGGGATTAGAGTCCGATACGGAGAGCAAAGTTGACCTGTCGCCTGATTTAGGCAAGAACAAAAGACGCAAGTCAAAGAGATCTTACGGGAATTCACCCATGTCCTGAGGGACGCACCAGGACACACCCATATAGGGAAACATGAGATAAAGTGGGCAGGCTACCTGAGCAGGATATCTGGGTAGATTCAGCTGTGCCAACGTGTCTCGCGATTATGCACGAAAGTGTAAACACGTTTTGTTTAGGGGGGAGATATGTCGCGTGACACGTGTATTCTTGTACATTCTGGATTCCGTATAATTGTATATTTGTGATGTGTGGTACTGTGTTGTATTGTTGTGCGTATTATTGATTTCACATCCCTGTGATTCCACACCTGTGGTTTCACACACCTGTGATTTTTACACACCTGTGATTTAGCATGTACATTTGCCATGTACAATGTGCGTGTAATAAGGGGGCTTATGTTGTATTGGTGGAGATACGTTTATGCGTGTCCTATTTGCGGATTTAAATATACGTCTATTTTATGAGCAATGTTTTACTGATGTCAATCCATATTTGCCACAGACTATGCATGTGTGTGGTAGAGAACTCGTTGACTGCGTGTGCTGGTTTCGCTAAGGAAAAGATACCTTTTAGTATTACCGATGTCCACTGTCCGTGCCATGCCGGAGTTTGTCCGCGTGTCAGTGTTTCACCATATAAGGGACCTTCTGTAGGTGAAGCCAGTATACAGCGCAGACCATACCATGGTCTGCCCTGTTATGTATGCTACCGGTTAGTGTTTCAGCATTAGCCTGGTACTGGCCAACACGGATATATCAGATCCCATAATGGTGATGTTTTGTGTCGTGATATTTCCGTAAATGACCACGATATTTGAGTTTAGTATGTGCTACACTCTCATTTGAGTGTATAGCCGTAGGACCGTTATGGAGGGGTTTGGCGGGGCCAAGAAGCGACCTTCGCATTGTCGAGACCAGTCGAGTAGATTTCGGATTATGAGATCTGGGTCTACAGTGTGCAGATTTATGGTAGTGTGGGGTATACCATGTTGGATGGTATTTATTCCACGAGGGCTGTACACTGGTTTGGTTGAATTTAAGGCGTGGGAACATATATTTATGCCAAATATAACCCACGGGTGACATGGCAAAAGCCATGGTTTTGTAGTATTTATGTGAGATGTCGTACGAGGGGTAGGCATATCCATTATTCCGTGCATGGTTTCACTGGTGCGTATATAAGCGATGTCTCGCTATGTGTTGGGGGGACACATATTTTCTGGTTACAGAAGACTAGTACTGTATTCACCAGTGACACGGAGGATTTTGGTATGTACCTAGAACATTTTATTTCAGCTGTGATTTGCCGTTGTTCGATTTCCCGTTTTAGTCTGTTGTGCATCCTGTCTGTCTGTCTGTGCGTATTCGTCCAGTAATTGGAGATTCATTTCATTTTTGTAGCCTCTTGAGAACGCTCCAGCGAGCCACATTGGACGTTTTGGTCCACTCGTTTGAGGGCAGACCCCAGTCAGTGCAGATATCGGGTCGTCCGAGTGTCCGTACGTCTGTCTGGCGCAGTGTGTGTAGCAGCTCCGGGTACAGGCCTGTATAGAGCAGTGTGTGATAGCTACCTCGCGTACAGCAGACAGTCACAGCCATAGTTTAGTGAAGTGAAACGCCATACACGCATATCATATAATTATACTACCACCGAGTTGAATGTCACCTAAGTGAAACTTTTCCCGGCGTCTTAGCCAACGTGAAAATCGCCATTTTGTATTATATCGGAACTTTACATCCGGTCTACCACTTCCGGTATTACAACCCATTGATTCACCATGGATACTTTACATCCGGTCTACCACATCCGGGTTGCTACAGTCGATGTTGATACCGTAAGAACTTTACATCTGGTCCACCATTTCCGGAGATAACACTACCTGTGGAACTTTACTTCCGGGAACCAGCTTCCGGAACATTATCGTTATTGACTATCATGTGATGTAACCACATCCGGCTTTGACTTTGACATTCATACTTTGGAAATATATTGCATAGGCAATACATATGTATACTTTGATAGTGTATGGTAATACTCCTATCATGGCATATCATGGCTAAAGGATTGTAGTAAGACTACATATATTGTTTATGGATTAATCCACTTGAAGTTGGATTATAGCCATATTGTTGACTAGACCTCATATTGCGGGTGAGGCAGACCTTGGGACCTTGATACTCAGAGGTTACACTATCTATTGAGATACGCCAGCACTGGGGTAGCTCAGATGATTGTCAGTTGTCTTCCAATGTTCGTTATGCCATGTTATACTTGTATGTTATTTCACTTTGATTAGCGATCATCAAAGTACTTGTGCATTCATACTATTGTCCACTACGGAACCATTGAGATACCACATACCGAGTTTATTCGTCTGTAGCTTTTAAGTTGCGTTAAAGTATAACAGTCGATTGGCTTACAACCTTGTAGTGATTGAATAGTATCATGCACAGTACAGTGATGTTCGCATATCAATGTATCATGTATTCCTGTGTGTTCCCCATGTAATATAGTGTACATTATAAGTGATTAAGTGACTACGTGTACTTATCTACGCTGGCCTATCCCTTACACTTCAACTGCATTGTTACCACTTTTCGTTCGTCAGATCAAGCTATATTGGCCATAACGTCATAACAATTGAAGTATACTTGGTTCATATGATAATTGGGGGAGACAATTTGTCTCGATCATTCCTGACCTTGGTAATGACCTTGACACCAATGTAAGCATTAACAAAAGTTCTCTCGCTATTGTTTTTAATCGTTGTGAAATAAATAAGATTTATTGTTTATTAATTCATAAAAATGTCTGGTTAATTTGTCGGTCGATGACCCAGTTCAAGTGAATTACTCGGAACTAGGACTTTGAATATACTAGTTTCTCATTCAAACTATTACCCCATCCACCGACGTTGATTAAAAACGTTGGTAGGTGGGGTAACTTTTTGAACCAGCCATTTTCTGAGTACGGGGTCCGAGTTTTTGACATGAGAATATAGGTGGATAAAACGTGGCGGAGATAATGGTTACACACTTTCAAATTATATGCCTTTAGAGACGATTGTGTTTTAATTTTCATGACATTTTTATTTCTCTGACTTTCTGTTCGTTTCTAGACATACTGGACACACGATAGTCTTTGCGTGCGCAAGCGATCGGCTTTGCGTGCGCACGCGATAGCTTACCTATTGAAACGACATGAACCAGTTTACCAGGGTTGTCTCCATTGTCGGAATTTAATTGCCGTTTGCTTTATCGGCTATTGTGTGCGCACGCGAAAGTAAAACATATTTCCATGTCCCCTCTGTGACACCGTACAAACCAGGTTTCCGGTCGACTACAGACTTACCGAGCCGGAGGATACTGTTGTCGTCGGTGTGTATGACGTCGATGAATGCGGCGTCCGTCGGGTCCAGCCGCACGACTATGTCCATGTACTGGAAGTTGGGGTCGGCCGGGTCCATGCCTGTAACCACAAAATGGCCAGATCTCAAAGTACCTATTGTGTTACATCGCCGTATTCCACGCATGTCGAACAAATGTGATATATATATTTTGGTTGTTTGGCGTGGAAAGTTGACACAGAATGTTCAACTTTGCGGCGCCATGTTGGCACTTCTTCATAAAGGTAAGTCATTAGCCATCGTCACTGGGAAGACCAGGATCGTATACACTCCAGGGGCGGATCTAGAGGGGGGGGGGGGGGGGGGGGGGGGTGGTTGGGGGGGGGGGGGGGGGTCCGGGGTTGCAACTGCCCTCCCCCCACCATTCAGTCACGGAGTTTACATAGATCACAGTTTACCATTCAGTTGGAGTCTGAATTTAAATGCCGTAAAACACAGAAAAGTGCATTTCGAAGAGCCCGAAAATAGGACAACCCCCTTGTTGCGAACGGTAACTCTTGCAATTACTCCCGTATCGTCCGTAGCTAGACAGTACGGGAGTAGATTGTAAGAGTTACATTCGCAACTAGACACCCCCCCCCCCCACCCCCCCCCACCCCCCTGTTCCCCAAATGCTGGATCCGCCCCTGCACTCACTCTGACCTGTATGGAACGTCTTGTCTGTATTATATGAACATAATTATGCTAGTTTATGTAGTAATAACGTCAATATTTTAGTGTTACTTTATCTTTATATTGAATCAAAATTACAGGACATGATGCCTTTATATTGAGTAGAAATTACAGTTGTATATGATGACATGATGCCTTTATATTGAGTAGAAACGTCCTGTATAATTATGTGGCAGTAACTGGAGAAATGGTACTGATGTCTTTCGCGGATTCTGATCAGGGCCTGCACTATTCGCCATACAACCAGGCATGCTAGCAACTACCGATATTGATCATAAATAAGCTTCGAACGTGTGCTAACAGAAGAGGAGCTAAACTGGCACAAAATCCACCCGTCTCATTTCTTCAGTCGCAGCTACATAACAAGAGACGTTCAGGGCGATGGCGACTGTGTTGCTATGGAGATGCACCTGTGATGCGGCCGAGGTTGAGTGTCCGCTCGCCAGCGTACCCGGCTACATGGGCGCCGAGGCTGTGGCCGATAATGTGCACGTCCTCCGGCCGGACACTGGACTCTTCCTGCGGGGTCAAAGTCACAGGCGGTCGGCAATGTCACGGAGGGGAATCAACAAGAATGCAGGTGCGTGTTTTTGGATATGAGAACAGCCAAAACAGGCAAAGTTCGTCTCATAATTGAGACATGTCATATGATTTTGTACCACATCTGCGTAATTTCATAAATAAAGTCAAAAGCTGACACATGCGGAATATATTTTTGTTTCGAAGTGTTTGGCGGACTGGTTGGAAAGATCAGGAAACGCACAGCAGTCACGGTTTCTACACAATTATCCGCCCGCCCTCCGTGCACTGTATTTGACCATCGTTGTATTAATAAGAAAGCTATAATAAAAAGAATACCCGGGTCTAGGCGAAATTGGTCTGTTTGGCAGTTCAAAAAAAAATAACGCGCAATGAAATCGGGTTGGTTCCCCTCGGTGAATTTGACATGATGGTGTAATATACTGTTTACGACATGTCTAAAACAGAAACATGTACAGTGTAGTCATCTTATGGCCACTGCGTTGTTCAAGCAAGACAGCGGATATGCAATGATTACATACATATGTTTTTGTTTCTACATGTCTAAATGAGTATATTACACGATCCTGTCAACAAACTGACTGCCAGTGCTCAAGGTAGCACATGTAAGTTTAGCTATATCGGCGCCGACGACGTGGGTGTTAATTTAGTGACACGGACCTGGGACCAGTGTGTTACTTACGGCCATGACCTGTATGAGTTTAGCTATCTCGGCGCTGACGACGCGGGTGTTGGCTTAGTGACACCGACCCGGGACCCGGGTATTACTTACGGCCATGACCTGTATGAGTTTGGCTATTTCTGCGCTGACGACGCGGGTGTTGGCTTAGTGACACGGACCTGGGAACCGGGTATTACTTACGGCCATGACCTGTATGAGTTTGGCTATTTCTGCGCCGACGACGCGGGTGTTGGCTTAGTGACACGGACCCGGGACTCGGGTATTACTTACGGCCAGGACCTGTATGAGTTTAGCTATCTCGGCGCCGACGACGCGGGTGTTGGCCGAGTGACACGGACTGGGACCCGTATTACTTACAGGCCATGACCTGTATGAGTTTAGCTATCTCTGGCGCCGACGACGCGGGTGTTGTCTTAGTGACACGGACCTGGGACTCGGGTATTACTTACGGCCATGACCTGTATGAGTTTAGCTATCTCGGCGCCGACGACGCGGGTGTTGGCCGAGTGACACGGACCTGGGACCCGGGTATTACTTACGGCCATGACCTGTATGAGTTTAGCTATCTCGGCGCCGACGACGCGGGTGTTGTCTTAGTGACACGGACCTGGGACTCGGGTATTACTTACAGCCATGACCTGTATGAGTTTAGCTATCTCGGCGCCGACGACGCGGGTGTTGGCCGAGTGACACGGACCTGGGACCCGGGTATTACTTACGGCCATGACCTGTATGAGTTTAGCTATCTCAGCGCCGACGACGCGGGTGTTGTCTTAGTGACACGGATCTGGGACTCGGGTATTACTTACGGCCATGACCTGTATGAGTTTAGCTATCTCGGCGCCGACGACGCAGGTGTTGTCTTAGTGACACGGACCTGGGACCCGTGTATAACTTACGGCCATGACCTGTATGAGCTTAGCTATCTCGGCGCCGACGACGCGGGTGTTGGCCGAGTGACACGGACCTGGGACCCGGGTATTACTTACGGCCAAGACATGTATGAGCTTAGCTATCTCGGCGCCGACGACGCGGGTGTTGGCTTAGGGACACGGACCTAGGACCCGGGTATTACTTACGGTCATGACCTGTATGACTTCGGCTATCTCGGCGCCGACGACGGCTGTTGATTTAGTGACACGGATCTAGAACCCGTGTATTACTTACGGCCATGACCTGTATGAGTTTGGCTATCTCGGCGCCGACGACGCGGGTGTTGGCCTAGAGACACGGACCTGGGACCCGTGTATTACTTACGGCCATGACCTGTATGAGTTTGGCTATCTCTGCGCCGACGACGCGGGTGTTGGCTTAGTGACACGGACCTGGAACCCGTGTATAAACTTACGGCCAGGACCTGAATGAGTTTGGCTATCTCGGCGCCGACGATGCGGGTGTTGGGCGAGTGACACGGACCTGGAACCCGTGTATAAACTTACGGCCAGGACCTGTATGAGTTTGGCTATCTCGGCGCCGACGACGCGAGTGTTGGCTGAGTGACACGGACCTGGAACCCGTGCATAAACTTACGGCCATGACCTGTATGAGTTCGGCTATCTCGGTGCCGACGACGGCTGTTGATTTAGTGACACGGATCTAGGACCCGTGTATTATTTACGGCGGTATGAGTTTGGCTATCTCGGCGCCGACGACGCGGGTGTTGACTTAATGACACGGACCTGGAACCCAGATATTACTTACGGCCATCACCTGTATGAGTTTAGCTATATCGGCGCCGACGACGCAGGTGTTGGTTTAATGACACGGACCTGGTACCCGTGTATTACTTACGGCCATGACCTGTATGGGTTTAGCTATATCGGCGCCGAAGACGCGGGTGTTGGTTTAGTGACACGGACCCGGGACTCGGGTATTACTTACGGCCATGACCTGTATGAGTTTGGCTATCTCGGCGCCGACGACGCGAGTGTTGGCTTAGTGACACGGAAACTGGGACCCCGGTATTACTTACGGCCATGACCTGTATGAGTTCAGCTATCTCGGGGCCGACGACGCGGGTGTTGGCTTAGTGACACGGACCCGGGACCCGGGGATTACTTACGGCCATGACCTGTATGAGTTTGGCGATCTCGGCGCCGACGACGCGGGTGTTGGCTGTGGCCTGGGTGTAGGGCAGCCCCGACCCGCCGCCCCAGTTCACCAGGATCACGTTGTAGTCGCCCTGCTTCAGTAGTTCGTCCTTCATGTCCTGTACGGGTGTATCCATATTAGAACAAGGTATTCCACGGTTCCATTTCACTTACAGTGTCGTTCCATTCACCATCTAGAGGCGAAGTAACATCGTAGCGGACAGTCATGTTCGCTGACAAGTTGCTACTCAGCAATACCGAGAGCTATATCATCAACACATTTTCGTCTAGTTACCGGCGCAAATTTCTTGCGCCGGTTACTAGGTGGAAATATGTTTATGAAGCATCTGCTGCATGCAGCTGAATGGTAATTTGTCAGGAATCTACGGAGCTTTATAAGGAACATGAGAAAAAAATGTTCAGACAAATTTGATTTTGTTCTAACGAATTCTAATTAGTTAGAACGTATTCCAATTCGTTCAAACGCTTTCTAATTCGTACTAACGCATTCCAATTCGTTCTAACCAATTCGAATTCGTTTGAACGCTTTCCAATTGGTTCTAACGCATTCCAATTCGTTCTAGATAACGATTTCCAATTCGTTCTAACGATTTCAATTATTTTGCTCTAACGCATTCCAATTCGTTCTAACGCATTCCAATTCGTTCTAACCAATTCGAATTCGTTAAAACGCATTCCAATTCGTTCTAACGCATTCCAATTCGTTCTAACGATTTCCAATTCGTATTCGTTCTAACGCATTCCAATTCGTTCTAACTAAATTCCAATTCGTCTAACGATTTCCAATTCGTTTTAACGAATTAGAATTCGTTCTAACTTATTTCCAATTTGTTCTAACGAATTCAATTATTTCGTTCTAACGCATTCCAATTCATTCTAACGAATTCCAATTCGTTCTAACGCATTCCAATTCGTTTTAACGCATTCCAATTCGTTCTAACTAAATTCCAATTCGTCTAACGATTTCCAATTCGTTTTAACGAATTAGAATTCGTTCTAACTTATTTCCAATTTGTTCTAACGAATTCAATTATTTCGTTCTAACGCATTCCAATTCATTCTAACGAATTCCAATTCGTTCTACCGCATTCCAATTCGTTTTAACGCATTCCAATTCTTCTGACGGATTCCAATTCGTTTTAACGCATTCCAATTCGTTCTAACGCATTCCAATTCGTTCTAACGATTTCAATTATGTTGTTATAACGAATTCGAGTTCTATCTAAGGCATTCCAAATCGTTCTAACGCATTCGAGTTCATTCTAACGCATTCCAAATCGTTCTAACGCATTCCAATTCGTTCTAACTATTTCAATTATTTCGTTCTAACGCATTCGAATTCGTTAGAACGAAATAATTGAAATCGTTAGAACGAATTCGAATGCGTTAGAACGAAATAATTGAAATGGTTAGAAAGAATTAGAATACGTTAGAACGAATTGCAATGCGTTAGAACGAATTCGAATTCGTTAGAACGAAAAAAATGAAATCGTTAGAACGAATTCGAATGCGTTAGAACGAATTCAAATTCGTTAGAGCGAATTGGAATGCGTTAGAACGAATTCGAATTCGTTAGAACGAATTGGAAATCGTTAGAACGAATTGGAAATCGTTAGAAAGAATTCGAATGCGTTCTAACGAATTCGAATTGGTTAGAACGAATTGGAACCCGTTAGAAAATCGTTAAAACGAATTGGAATGCGTTAGAACGAATTGGAATGCGTTATAACGAATTCAAATTGGTTAGAACGAATTGGAATGCGTTAGAACGAAATAATTGAATTCGTTCGAACGAATTTGAAATCGTTAGCACTAATTGGAATGCGTTAGAACGAATTGAAATCGTTAGAACGAATTCGAATGCGTTAGAACGAAATAATTGAAATGGTTAGAAAGAATTAGAATACGTTAGAACGAATTGCAATGCGTTAGAACGAATTCGAATTCGTTAGAACGAAAAAAATGAAATCGTTAGAACGAATTCGAATGCGTTAGAACGAATTCAAATTCGTTAGAGCGAATTGGAATGCGTTAGAACGAATTCGAATTCGTTAGAACGAATTGGAAATCGTTAGAACGAATTGGAAATCGTTAGAAAGAATTCGAATGCGTTCTAACGAATTCGAATTGGTTAGAACGAATTGGAATCCGTTAGAAAATCGTTAAAACGAATTGGAATGCGTTAGAACGAATTGGAATGCGTTATAACGAATTCAAATTGGTTAGAACGAATTGGAATGCGTTAGAACGAAATAATTGAATTCGTTCGAACGAATTTGAAATCGTTAGCACTAATTGGAATGCGTTAGAACGAATTGGAATTCGTTAGAACGAATTAGAAATCGTTATAACGAGTTGGAATGCGTTAGAACGAATTGGAATGCGTTCTAACGAATTCGAATTGGTAAGAACGAATTGGAATGCGTTAGAACAAATTGGAATGCGTTAGAACGAATTTGAATTCGTTATAACAAAATAATTGAAATCGTTAGAACGAATTCGAATTTGTTAGAACGAATTCGTTCTAACGCATTGCAATTCCTTCTAACCCATTCAATTATTGCGTTCTAACGCATTCCAATTCATTCTAACGATTTCAATTATTTAGTTCTAACGCATTCCAATTCGTTCTAACGTATTCCAATTCGTTCTAACGCATTCAATTATTGCGTTCTAACGTATTCCAATTCGTTCTGACGATTTCAATTATTTCGTTCTAACGAATTCGAATTCGTTCTAACGCATTCCAATTCGTTCTGACGCATTCCATTATTGCGTTCTAACGCATTCAAATTCGTTTTAACGATTTCAATTATTTCGTTCTAATGAATTCGAATTCTTTCTAACGCATTGCAATTCGTTCTAACGTATTCCAATTCGTTCTAACGCATTAACTTATTGCGTTCTAACGCATTCAAATTCGTTCTAACGATTTCAATTATTTCGTTCTAACGCATTCCAATTTGTTCTAACGCATTCGAATTCGTTCTAACGCATTACATTATTGCGTTCTAATGCATTCAAATTCGTTCTAACGAGTTCAATTATTTCGTTCTAATGAATTCCAATTCGAATTCGAATTCTAACAGTTTCAATTATTTTGTTCTAACGCATTCGAATTCGTTCTAACGCATTAAATTATTGCGTTCTAACGCATTCGAATTCGTTCTAACTACTTCAATTATTTAGTTCTTACGAATTCGAATTCGTTCTAACGCATTCCAATTCGTTCTAACGCATTAACTTATTTCAAATTCGTTGTAACGATTTTCAATTATTTCGTTCTAACGCATTCGAATTCGTTCTAACGCATTAAATTATTGCGTTCTAACGCATTCGAATTCGTTCTAACGACTTCAATTATTTAGTTCTTACGAATTCAATTCGTTCTAACGCATTCCAATTCGTTCTACGTTCTAACGCATTAACTTAATTGCGTTCCTAACGCATTCATTCGTTGTAACGATTTCAATTATTTCGTTCTAACGCATTCCAATTTGTTCAACGCAAATTCGAATTGTTCTTAAAAACGCATTACATTATTGCGTTCTAACGCATTTCTATCCTTTCAATTATTTATTTTTGTTCAACGCATTCGAATTCGTTCTATTGCCATTAAATTATTGCGTAAAGCATTCGAATTCGTTCAAACGTTTTCAATTATTTTAGTTCTTACGAATTCGAATTCGTTCTAACGCAATTCCAATTCGTTCTACATTACTTTTGCGTTCTAACGCATTCAATTCGTTCTAACGATTCAAATTATTTCGTTCTAACGCTTCCAAATTTGTTTGCTAAGCATTCATTCGTTCTAACGCTTTACATTTTGCGTTCTAAGCATTCAAATTCGTTTTAACGAGTTCAATAATTTCGTTCTATTGAATTCCAAATCGATTCGAATTCTAACAGCAATTATTTTGTTCTAACGCATTCGAATTCGTTCTTACCCATGAAATTATTCGTTTAAACGCATTCGAATTCGTTCTAACACTTTCAATTATTTTAGTTCTTACGAATTCAATTCGTTTCTAACGCATTCCAATTCGTTCTAACGCATTAATTATTAACTTATTCGTTGTAACGATTTCAATTATTTCGATCCGTCAACGCATTCGATTCGTTCTTAACGCATTATTAATTGCGTAAGCATTCATTCGTTCTTTAAGACTTCAATTATTTGTTCTTACGAATTTCAATTCGCATTCGCCAATTCCAAAACGTCAAAGTTCTTATTGTTCTAACGCATTCATTCGTTTTAACGATTCAATTTTTCGTTCTAAACGCATTCAATTATTCAGCATTCGAATTGTTTTCTAACGCATTCATTCGTTCTAACGCATTCATTTATTTGTTCTAACATTTCATATTTGTTCTAACGCATTCGAATTCGTTCTAACGCATTCAGTTATTGCGTTAACGCATTCGAATGTTTAACGATTCAATTATTGTTCTTACGAATTCAATTCGTTCTAACGCATTCCAATTCTTTTAACGCATTAACTTAATTGCGTTCTTAACGTTCAAATTCGTTGTAAACGATTTCAATTATTTGTTCTAAGCATTCCAATGTGTTCCAACGCATTCGAATTTGTTTTACGCATTCATTATTCGTTCTACGATTCAAATTAGTTCAAACCAATTCAAATATTTTGTTCTAACGCAATCGAATTTCGTTCTAATGCATTAAATTATTGCGTTATAACGCTTCGAATTCGTTCTAACGCAAAAATATTCAAATTACGTTTTAACGTTTTCATTTATTTCGTTCTAACGCATTCCAATTTGTTCTAACGCATCTTTCGATTCGAATTCGTTCTAACGCATTAACATATTCGATTCGTTCTAACGCATTCAAATTCGTTTTCAAATTCGTTTTAACGTTTTCAATTATTTCGTTCTAACGCATTCCAATTTGTTCTAACGCATTCGAATTCGTTCTAACGCATTACATTATTGCGTTCTAACGCATTCAAATTTGTTCTAACAATTTCAATTATTTTGTTCTAACGCATTCTAATTCGTTCTAACGCATTCAATTATTGCGTTCTAACGCATTCGAATTCGTTCTAACACATTGCAATTCTTTCTAACGCATTCCAATTCGTTCTAACGCATTCAATTATTGGGAATTCGAGTTCGTTCTAACACATTCCAATTCGTTCTAACGCATTCCATTATTCCGATCTAACGCATTCAAATTCGTTCTAACGAGTTCAATTATTTCGTTCTAATGAATTCGAATTCGTTCTAACGCATTGAAATGTGTTCTAACGCATTCCAATTCGTTCTAACGCATTCAATTATTGAGTTCTAGCGCCTTCAAATTCGTTCTAACGATTTCAATTATTTCGTTCTAACGCATTCCAAATTGTTCTAACGCATTCGAATTCGTTCTAACGCATTACATTATTGCGTTCTAATGCATTCAAATTTATGAGATATCTTGTTTTGGGAATAAATAGTAAAACGGCGTGCCATACTGTCGGTTGAAGTCAGAAAACCAAGAAAATGGACAAATAGACCACCCCATGAATTAAAATGGCATGGCGACTGGTCTGGTCAAACAAGTCCGGTTGCCCAATGTAGACACATACTGAACTGTAGGACTATGCCCCAAGTATGCGTCGGCACCGTCGGATTTGGGCCTGAATCCCGTTTTCAATTATGGTGGGCAATGGAAGACAGAAATGCACGAAAATAGAAAAATCGACCACCCCCTACAACAAAGTGCTATAATGGAATGCGTTAGAACGAATTGGAATGCGTTAGAACGAATTGCAATGCGTTAGAACGAATTCGAATTGTTAGAACGAAATAAGTAATGCGTTAGAAAGCAATAAATTGAATGCGTTAGAACGAATTGCAATGCGTTAGAACGAATTTTAATTCGTTAGAACGAAATAATAGAAATCGTTAGAACGAATTTGAAGGCAATAATTGAATGCGTTAGAACGAATTGGAATTCGTTATAACGAAATAATTGAAATCGTTAGAAAGAATTTGAATGCAAGAATTGAATGCGTTAGAACGAATTGCAATGCGTTAGAACGAATTGCAATGCGTAAGAACGAATTTGAATTCGTAGAACGAACTAAGAAATCGTAGAACGAAATTTAATGCGTCAAAAACGCAATAATTGAATGCGTTAGCAACGAATTTGAATGCGTTAGAACGTATCAATGCTTGAACGAATTGCAATGCGTTAGAACGAATTTGAATTCGTTAGAACGAACTAATTGAAATCGTAGAACGAATTTGAATGCGTCAAAACGCAATAATTGAATGCGTTAGAACGAATTTGAATGCGTTAGAACGAATCGAATTGCAATGCGTTGAACGCATTCGAATTCGTTGGAACGAAATAATTGAAATGGTTAGAACGAATTTGAATGCGTTAGAACGCAATAATTTAATGCGTTAGAACGAATTACAATGCGTTAGAACGAATTGGAATGGAATGCGTTAGAACGAATTAGAATGCGTTGGAACGAAATAATTGAAATCGTTAGAACGAATTTGAATGCGTTAAAACGCAATAATTAAATGCGTTAGAACGAATTGCAATGCGTTAGAACGAATTACAATGCCTTAGAACGAATTAGAATTCGTTAGAACGAAATAATTTAATTCGTTAGAACGAATTTGAATGCGTTAGAACGCAATAATTGAATGCGTTAGAACGAATTGGAATGCGTTAAAGAACGAATTGAAATCAGTTAGAACGAATTCGAATGTGTTACAACGAATTCGAATTCGTTAGAACGAATTCGAATGCGTTAGAACGAAATAATTTAAATCGTTAGAACGAATTCAAATGCGTTAGAACATTGTCAGAACATATTTTTCTCTTATCATGTCCCTTATGAGGCCCCGTAGTTTCCATTAAATACGTTTACAACATTTACAATATATGTTCTCTGAAAATTTGAACGAAATTTTGACTTTATGAAAAAATAATGTAAATTTTATAAACGTATTTAATGAAATTACACAGATGTCCGAAGGTACAAAATCACAGGGCGCGTCTCACATGTGGCTGTGACAGGAGAAATTGGGCTTATGTGGTGTGTGGTCAATGTAGGTGCAGACCAAATATCAAAACTCGACTTATGGATACAAAATAAATCGTATTATAGATATCCAGAAATCGAATTATGATATCCAGATACAGAATGACGGATATCCAATAATCAAAATGAATTATAGATAGCCAAAAATCGAATTAAAGATATTCAAAAATAGAATTATGGATATCCATATACATGTGTATACTGAACAAATAGCAAAACGGCGCCACATAGTACACAGTCACACGTACTATGCAATGCTATGGAAACGTGAGAAATAAAGTATTATACCTAGACAATGTTTTACTTACTGCCATCCAACCAACAAGTCCGTTGTCTATAAACCCGTGAGTGATGATCTTGGTCGGTCTGGACGAATTCAGGAACGATGTTCGGATACTGTCCAAGTTGTTCGCCTTTAAAAACGCCATATCGCCCTTAGCGGGGTTTTGGCGCGTATGTAGCATGAATTTTGTGTTTATTGTCTTCGGAGACTGTGGGTGGAGGTTGACGGGTCTATATCTGGTCACCCAGGGGCCACCCGAGCCGAAACACCCCAAGTCACCATAGCACACCGGTGCTCCTACAGAAAGACGATAGTCTCATCACAATACATGGCCATCACCAGCATTTTTGAAAAGGGGACGTTCATCTGTAAAGCAACTCAAAGCCCTGTACCCCTTACATATTTCGGTTGCTTCACAGCACTGTAAGGTTTATTGAGTTCTAGAAGCCAAATGTTTGGACAACAACTAGCTCCTCGGCAAAGAGTTTGATGAACAAACTCCTGCCGGCTCCAAAAGGCCTCCCCCGACTACGTCATTGCTATATAGTATGTAACAGTATATTATGAATACGTTACAGAACTCGGAAACCGACACAAACCGCACATTTGAAAGTGAATGGTGTCGCGGAAGTTGTTCGAAGGGACGTGAAAGAAAGAATGATTTTGAAAGGTAACTCTATTTATAATTATTATAAGACTTGAATATTCACGTTATAATTGTGAGGTGCAGTGGCCCAAATAGACTTACGTTTTTCCTTAGTCAGCGACTCGGCGGACACGACGGCTAATCCAAGCGCGAGACAAAACACGACAAAAGTCTTCATCCTGCACACGCTCGTGTGCCGCAGCGGTGTGACAAGTGATGGACCGCGTGACATTCCCGCCGTTGGTATATGACCCGCCGGCTCGTTATGGAATAGTGCATGCACGCAGATAGCTTATCTCTCAGACATCTACCGACATACCGAACGTCTGGATTTTAGTTCACGAGGGAACTACATGTAGCGCCAATATTTTCCAAGATACATGTATGTTGACGTTGACGATTTTATTTTTTAGTATAAAATAATCGATTTCTTTTAACTATATCTAATAAACTATTACCCGTATTGGCGTAAACTTCGGTTCACTTCAGCATATCAGTAGTTCAACAAATGCAATAACATAATTATATGATCTATCGCCAAATGCCAACAAGTTGCGGTAGAATATTTTTAAATCTGCACCAAAGACGAAACATGTACATGTGGACGCTGGTCAAAGGATGAGTTGCAATGTTTGCTACCGGTCGTGCGTGATGACAACACTCGGCATCGAGCATAACAGCACTGACCACGATTACACCATAATACGCACAAGACCCCCGTTGGTTTATATCACACACAATACATGGCATGTGTAACTGTGTGACCGACCTTCCTACACAGTAGACAGGGACAAGCGAACTACCCAGGACCGTCCCCGTGACGATCAACCGCAGCCGATCCGCCGACTGACAAAACGGACCTTACAACATTTACAGCAACTGTAGATCCTGAGCATCATGAATGAATTTCAGATGGCATCATGCTGGCAATTAACCCGAATTATCTATCTGTAACGCAGGGAGACTTGTAAGTCACCCTGCGTTACAGATAGAGAATTCGGGTTAGCTGGCACTATTTGTACATCAGTGACTGAATGCCGAATACCGTGGCCCCTGATCAGGACAATCTGGAGCTACTCTGAACGCATACATTGTAAGGTGCATTTTCTCAGCCGGTTTCCGGTAGTTTCAACATCGACGATGCCCTATATGTCAGTTGTTGAGGTTTTTTTTCGTCAAACTATCCAAAATACAAGAAACGAGGCAAAGCCACGAAGGCCAGGTTTTTTCCAAGCATAGACACTTGGATAACATAATTATACCCACTTTTTGTAGACTATATGGCCGTTGCCTGCATGTCGCGCCTTGGGGCGAGGCATGGACACTAACACAAATAGATATAGTAGATGGAAAAACTTTAACGAAAAAACTTTAACCGGACACGGACGTACGGACGGAAGGACGGACGTATGCCAAAATGCCGACGATATCTCGCTTTCCGCAAGCGGGTGCGACAATGATGATAAACACCCATGTGAAGTATCAAGGTAATGGGTGAAGCAGTTGCAGAGATATAGTACACTAAAAAACTTTAAAAAAAAAAACTTTATTTTTTTAACAAAAAAAATCGAAGTAATTTGACCTTGACATTGGGCACAGGGGCCGCACGGTTGGTGGTTAGAATGAAAATATGGATGATGATAAACACCCATGTGAAGTTGCAAGGTAATGGGCGAAGCAGTTGCAGAGATACAGTATAACGATAAAGTTTTAACCAAAAAACTTTAACTAGACGTACGTTAAAAAGTTAACGTTGAAAATGGCTAAGTCAATTACGTAGAAATAATAGGTGAAGGTAAAAATGGATAGTTGTATGTGGTGGGCACCCATTGGTTATGAAGCTGTGAAAGTTTGGTGGTCCTAGGTGGTACAGTACCAAAGAAATGGACTTAAACACGAAAACTTAACATTGTAAACGCGAAAACTTAACATTGAAAATGGCTAAGTCGACTGTGCGGAAAAAATGGGTCAAGTTAAAAAAAAAGTAACATGTTGGATAGTGATATGTGGTGGGCACCCCTTGATTATGAAGCTGTGAAAGTTTGGTGGTCCTAGGTGGTACAGTAACAAAGAAATGGACTCAAACACGAAAACTTAACATTGAGTGTGGACGCCGCCCGCCCGCCCGGCTTTCGCCAATCCAATAGCCTGGATTTTTTTTCAAAAAACCTGGCTAATAAAACTGGCGCAATGCATTATTATCAGATCGTTCTTTTTTTCATTGTCCTCTGAAAATCGTTACTCAATCAGTAGTTACGGGCACATTCTCTGCAAAACTCCAGGGGCGGGGGGGGGGGGGGGGGGGGGGGGGGGGGGGGGGGGGGTGGGGGGGGGGGGGGGGGGGGGGGGGGGGGGCATTTCACTAAACTTCGTACATGTACGACTAAAATGTTCGTAAGTGCAAAATTATGATATTCTGTAAATTTCACATTAACAATGTTTTGTAAATAATTATTGGATTTAGATTTATTGATCATAGTCTGCATCATGCAGCCTATGCTCAATAAATCTAAATCAATCAATTGAAATCTCTGGATGATCCTAAATTTGCACTTACGAACATTTTAGTCGTACGAAGTTTAGTGAAACGGGCCTCAGGACCGTCATATGCTACGATACTGTAAATTTGCAGGGTTACTGCCCGCTACTACTCAGCCAGGAACGATGGACATGTATAGTAAGGTCGGCGTTTTACAGGCAGATCTATATGTGGAAGATAACAGCAGGGAGGAGTCTCGGTCAATGGCGCTTATCGACCTTCCAGAGAATATGCCAGCACGACACTTGGGTTTGTGTTTGGACAGCCGGCTGAGAAATGTTACCTTATGTCATTTTCAATATTAGTAAATTATCAACTTGCAAATTTACCCCGTTGTAATAAAATAAAAGAGACGAGGCAAAACCACGGATGCCGGGTTTTCTTCAAAGCATATATAATTGGATAACAGATAGTTGGCTATTAATGTAATTATGACCACGATCAAAAGGGGCAACTGCCAGTGAATTAAGATAGCAAAAGAAGCCAGTGTATGAAAAAACCTACATACAGTTGCAGGCTGGCATACATATATTAAAACAAGATACAAGTGAACATCTGTACTGTCTGACGAGTGTTGTCCAATTACACATTAAAAATAGCTAAGTCGCTGACGCGGAAAAAATAGGCCAAAGTAAAACAAAAGATCACATGATGGATAGTGGTATGTGGTGGGCACGCGTTGGTTATGAAGGTGTACACGTACGGTGGTACTTGGTGGTACAGTAAGTGAGAAACGGATCTAAACGCGAAAACATAACGTTGATAATTGCTTTTTGTCAATACGTGGAAATATAGATTAAGGTAAAAAAATGTCTCGTTGGATAGTGGTATAAGGATGGGCACCTGTTGATTATGAATTGTACAAGTATGGTGGTACTAGGTAGTCAGTGATAAACAGATCTAAACGCGAGAACTTGCTGAACATTGAACATGTCGAAGTCGATTACACAGACAAATTAGGTGAAGGCAAGCAAAAGGTCACACGTTGGATAGTGGTATGTGGTGAGCAACCGTTGGTTATGAAGTTGTGCAAGTATGGTGGCTATGTGGTACAGTAACATAGAATCGGATCTAAACGCGAAAACTCAACATTGTGGATGGCACCTGCCTGGCTTTCGCCAATCCAATAGCCGGAATTTGTTTTCAAAAACCCGGTTAATAATTAATTAAATATACACCAGTGACTAACTGGCAATCAGTGTAAGCACACGACCTCGAGTGGGACAGCATAGTATGCTGATAAATCGCCAAAGTTGGTGCACCGTTCTCCATATGTGTCGACGAAAACGTGTTTGTAATCGTTGTATAATAGTTTTTGTTTGTTTCGCAAGTCACAAGATGAGCGGCTACTTACCAAGCGTGTGTACCAATACCGTCGAATTCCCGCCGATTCATCTTTCGTGGTTGCGACTTGATTGAGGTTTTACGTCAACAGAACGGGCATACACACACGAGAATGCATCTGTATGCAGAGTACCATACGTTCAGCACTCGAATTACAATTGTTGATTTTGTTCCATTCACCCGAAATACACCGGATCACACATTCGCCGTTAATATATGAATCCAAAAGCAGCAGCGACCTAACGACATGAACGTTGGTTGTCATTCAAAAACACATACAAGTTAGATCACGGTTCGTGCGCATGTACGAGGAGATATCACTAGGAATATCACTCGTACATGTGGCCAAACACGATCTAACTTATTTATCACATCCTCATGCACATACATTGCACACAAGCTGTGTTAATAAAGAAACAACCACCCGGAACTGTGTCAAAGATGTGATAATCATAGTTGTAACAAACACTATTGATGCCAATACTGCACGAGTGTGCCAGAAAATCGGAGCCAAATTTGCCACAGCTGCCATAATCCCCAGCTCTCCAGCTACATATGAAATGACCATTATTACGTTACTCAGCATATGTGACTGTGACTGGAGAAATGGGGCGTCCGGGTTGTGACCAGTTTAGCTCCTGATCAAAAAACACACTTCTGTAGTCTGATACCGATTTATATTGCATAAAGAAGTATGATGGGTGTTTCAATGATGGAATGCTGAACCGTGCAGATCCTGATCAGACTGTGCGGATGCACAGGCTGGTCAGGATCTACACTGGTCGCAAAACCCATAACCACAAGTTCTTTGTCGGTCACATAGTATGAAGCTCAAGAAAAACAAACACTGGATGGTATATTAAATTAGTTGTATTTATTACTATTTTATATGGGCAAATTTACATGCTCATGATAACATGGCCTGCGCGAGGCTGGAATTACATGACGTACCGGTCCCCATGTCATACTATCACTCTAACCACAGCCTGTTCACTGTGGGCGAATTTTCCAAATTGGTGTGTATAACTACATTTCTGTCCAACACTAATTTATAACATTCTTGTAAATTGTGTTTGTTGTTTGTTGGTGTTTACGGCCTATCAACAGCTAAAGTCATTTAAGGCTGCTGCATTGGGGAGGGGGGTCCCAAAATCTGAATGGAACATTTACATAAAAATAAATACTAGTATATATTCAGCTCTGAAATTAGAATAACCTGACCTGGTGCCAGGTCCATACCACACCAAAGCCACTTGGCCCCTTCCACTAAAAGTAACAGGATTACAAATAATCATATAATGGGTATAACCAGATTCAACACGCTCATACAAGAAAGTCAAAGACATACATGAGGGCCAAACCAGGCCTCCGGTTGCGATTCCGGGGATGTTCCCACCTGCCATCAATTCTCTTGACAATTTGTTGGTGGACATAGACTTGCAGTTAGAGTGCTTTTACGACATGTGAACCCATATAGTGCATGCACTGTACACCAGATAACAACTATATACACATATGCAACCCATCCCACAGGAGCCCATCTACTTAAATATGGCTAATCCACGCGAGTTTATGAAAATCTCTTATTTGTACTACCTGTATTTTTGAGAACAGAATAATATGTATTATCTATAGTTTACATATGGGACAGGAAGCAGGAGCAGATCTAGAGTGTGTTCCGGGGTATTCCAACACCCTCCCCCCCCACCCCCCACTCCCCCCCCCCCCCCACCCCCGGAGTTTACATAGATCACAGTTTACCACCAGTTGGGAGTCTTAATTTAAATGCCGTAAAACACAGAAAAGTGCATTTCGAAGAGCTCAAAAGTAGGACAACCCCCTAGTTGCGAACGGTTACGGGTAACTTGCAATGACTCCTGTACCGTCCGTAGCTAGCTACGGACGGTACGGGAGTAATTGCAAGTTACCGTTCGCAACTAGACAATTGATCTGTAAGATGCATCTTGAATGTTTCCACATCATAGCAAACATATTTATACCGCAACCATTACTCCATGTAGCTTTTGTTTGTTTGTTGGCCTTAAACGGCCCATTAACAGCTAAGGTCATTTAAGGCCGGGCCAACGGGTTTTATCCCGCATTTAACCAGTTTCAATGGGAGGAAAATCCAATTCCATGTAGCGTAATAAAAGGTGGTTGAATAAATGATGTTTATATCTGAAGTAACCTAATAAACCTGAAGCAGCATAATAAACATGAAGTGCCGTTTTTGCTTTTAATTGTTCACCTTTGACCCCAAACCGTTGCCTCTGATTGGTCAGTCTTAACAGCAAATTCAAGATTGTGGCGGATTTTACCAACGATAAGTACATAACTTTTATGATTTTGATTCTTATTATAACAACTATATATATTCAGCCCTGAAATTAGAATAATGTGATCTGGAGCCAGGTCCTCACCACACCAGTCACTTAGCCTCAACCCCTAATAGAAATACGATGACAACTACCACTACCGTAATTGTTCTGCTTATAATGGGTGTAACCGGATTCAACTGTCAAATACAAGACAACTTTAATGTAATTGTGGGTCACAACCAGGGACATCAGCATTCTGGTAAGGATGAATACCATCGTTAAATTACCTTCACATAATCCCAATCTTCCGGCCGCTAGAAGCTAGAAGCAATCATTAGCCAGCAGCAGCACAGGATGACCACAAACACTCGAAGGTCCCTATATAACTGGCCATCTAGGCTGCCTGCTAAGAAGAGGTTCCTTATGGCGTTTGCGACCAGCATAAGCAAAACGATGAGACCAGAATCATAATGTGTGATCAGAATATACTATTGTTGCAAATGCCAAAAGTTACCGTTTGTCTCGAGACAGCACGGTCACTAACATAATGTCGGACTTACAGTGGAAGTCATTACAGTCTAGACGGCAAAATAGCCGCCTCTCACTTTTTTACAAAATTGTTCACAATCACGTCGATATATCCCCAAATTTGTACTTAACTCCACACACCAGACAATCCAGACACTATCACCAATTTGCCTATCAAATCCCTACAATTTCAGTCGACTACCATAAATACTCATTTTTCCCACGAACCGTCATTGTGTGGAATACACTCCCTGCCAATGTAGTCAGTGCTGACACGATCTTAGGATTTAAGTCAGCGCTGGCTGCACTGTCACTCCCCATAAGTTGACATTCTGCTTTTATCTTTTTAACCATTAATATCACACTTCTCAATATACATATTGTACAGGTGCATTATAGGCTTTTAATTAGTTCTTGCATATCATTTTTAGGACTGCACAATCTTATCTCTTGCCATGTCCACCAAGGTGGACTGAGTAGCTTTGGTGGCATGGCATTCACTGTACTAACCCCCACGCATTGCCATAATAGTCGGTAAACGACTGTTTGCAATTATTATAAAAGAAGAAGAAGAAGAAGCCCATATACGGAGACTTGATAGAATGTACCAGCTGGCACTGGCAATCAGTCGGCCACAAGGCCAGTATGCAGCAAGGTGTCAGCCTGCGTGCCGTGTCTGTGTCGTCTCAGTTCACTGACCTGATCGCATCACACCAGTAGCAGATTTCACCAATATTGCTAAAGCATACTAATCTAGCTAAGTATACTTTGAGGGAATAATCATTTATTTTTCCCGAAATGCATTATTTCATATAGAACTAACGACTGCATATATTTGATGATTCAAAATTTGCAGAATTATTATACTGAATTCATTACATTATCACAGCAAAATGGCTGTGATAATGTAATAAATTCAGTATAATAAAAATTAACAAATTTATTCTTAAATTGAAATTTTCCCCCTCAAAGTGTGCTTTTCAATTTTGGTGAAATCAGCTACAGGGCCCACAATGGCAGCATGGCACTGCATCAGCACTAACTTGACCATCAAGATAGTTCTGCGACAGTACCATGCTGACTGACCGTGATATTTTTGATTGTGTCAACCAAGATTAGTGTATGGACCGGCTTTATACACATTACGAATGCCAAGTGGACCGTTCCAAATGCTAGCCATTGTCCTACACCAAACAAATGGTAAATACTGCCATTGTATGTCAGCGAGAGCCAAACAAAGTCTGTCTCAAGCAATAACCTTTAACCCTTTCACCCCTAAGTAACTGGAATGGATTTTGATATGTTAATTTTGCAACCAATTAAACCGTCAGTCCATTTATGAAAAGCGGGTGCTTTTGTTCTTAAAAATATGAAAATTACCTTCAAAAAGTGGAGATCCTGATGAAACAGCTCATCACAAGCCGGCTCATCTGGATCCACACTTTTTGCCAATACCACTATACAGGCATGTGGTGTTGAGTTAATCTAGACATCCAGAAAAACAAAACACATTCAATATGATTGATAAAAATGTATAAATGCACAAGAAATAATGTCTGTTCGTGATCGTATAGCACACAACTATGGCTCAGACTAATCAAATGCCTGATTTCCAGTGAAACTTCTCTAAGCCAGACACCCTGGGGACCTCCCAGATGTCCAGTTTAGAGAGGTTCCACTGTACATACATCTACATGTATTGGCAATTGCATGCAATAGTCTGCCTTATTGCAGAGTAACAACATATCATTCTGCAATTAAGTCAGGACATATCTGGCTGTGTGTAATTAGATCACAGTCTGCTATTCAAATATGCAAGCATGACAAATATGTAAGCATTGGTCACACATTCAGAGTGATCCGTTGGCAAGTCTTACCTGAAGCAATTGATTCGGAAGCCGACTGCTGGCATGAGTGAGACGACACTGATGTCATTCTGGATCTATGCCATATACAGAAAATGTCAATTTCAGATACAATATACTCTACAGTTTGATTAGACCGCACAGAATCAGACAGTCCGCACAGAATATGTTTCACAAGTCGACTCGACAAGGTAACGGTAACAAATCCTACCCAACATTGACGCACCATTTTATATGGACCCGAATCCGACAGACCAGGCTCATTGTCTTAGCGGTGCAAACCCAGACCAGCATGTGCATCAGCACAGTCAGATCAAGGATAGCCTGCTCACTATTCATCAAAGAACCTTTCATTTGGAATATCTGGTAAATAATGTGAACCATTTTCAGGCTGCGTCAGCTGCAGACTGATGAGGATCTACATAAGAGCGGCTGTCAGACCGAGCTCCCTATTGTACAGAAAAGACAGTATAGAAATACATGTGGCTACAGTTTATATAAGATATATTGAAGGCGCTTACACGGTAATTTGAACACATTTAGCTCGGTAATGTATAATGACTATTACATATAATATACCATGTGCACACGTACATACAAGTAAGTAGTAGACATTTATAATGTATATGGAATTGTATAGTAAAAGTTATTATTATTATTATACTACAAGTGAACATTAATATCAAACAAGAACTTGATTATTAAATTAGTCCAGAATTGTAATTATCTCTCCTATCACATCTCCCGTCTATGTGCCAATACTGATTTTAAAAACAATTTATATATTCTGTTATCCGACATCTCAGATCAGAGTTACTACTAATGGTAAAGTCTGCAGGTGTTCTGTATTCATTGCAAATTTTGGAAAAAAATGTGATTTGCCAAATCATTATTGACTAGACAGAGATAAAATAGGGGAGATAATCGAAAGTCAGGGCCGTCATCGGAGAAATGGAGCGTATGGCCGTTGCGACCAGTGTACTTTTGTTTGTTTGTTTATTGGTGATTAACGGCCTATCAACAGCTAGGACATTTCAGGTCGGGGCAACAGCTTCAATCCCGCATATAACCTGCTGCATTGGGGGGAAATCCCAACATCAGAACTGAATATTTACTAGGAGATAAATATATATTCAGCCCTGAAATTAGAATAACCTGACCTGGTGCCAGGTCCATACCACACCAAAGTCACCTGGCCCCTTCCCGTAAAAGCAATAGGATCATATTACTCATACAAGGGGTATAACCAGATTAAACCCTCACGTACAAGATGCGACCAGTGTAGACGCAGAGCAGCCTGCGCTGACTGATCAGGGTCTGCACTGTTCACCAAGACTTGCCACACAAGCTACACGCCTCACTTGTCGAGTGACAGTCGGAATGGAGTGCCCGCAGACCGCAGGAACAATACAATATTGGCCTTCTGTAAATGCAATTCTATGTTTGTTTGTTTGTTTGTTTGTGTATTAGTGTTTAATGGCCTATCAACAGGTAAGGTCATGTAAGGCCGGGCAAACGGTTCGATCCCATTTTAACCTGCTGCATTGGGGGGGAAATCCGAAAATAAGAACGGAATATTTACATCGAGAACAGATATATTCAATCGGAATGGAGAGCCCGCAGACCTGCAGGAACCATACAATATTGGCCTTCTGTAAATGCAATTCTATGACTATATCCCAAACAGTGTATACCGTGATCACTGTGCAGATACACAGACAGATCAGCAGCTATGCCTGTCACGAGCATTGCAAGTTCCCTTATGCCAGCCGGGCACCTAAATATCATTCAGTCAATGAGAAATTTCCTGAGCGCATCTTTGTGAAAAATGTAGTAATGTTTCCAAAATCTTGAAATCTTGAGAAACAACGCTAAATTCTTGGTAAGATTTATGGTAACAAAACATTCTGATTCAGTTCTCAAGATAGAAATCTCAATGTTTAATCGGCTGAGGCTGAGTTGTGCTCTGGAAGTTACACATGGACTCAGAAACCATTCATTCAAGGCCAATTTCTCCAAGACTGAAATCTCCTCTATAGTGTGAGGGGTTGTGTCAGGATCACACACATGTACATGTATGTCTGATACAACAGTTACACAGAACCCTGATACCAGGAGCCTATTTCATCAACATTGCAAAGTATACTTATCTAGCAAAGTATACTTTGAGGGAGTAATTTTTTATTTAAGGATAAATTTATTAATTTTTATTATACTGAATTTATTTCTTTATCACAGCCATTTTGGCTGTGATAATGTAATAAATTCAGTATAATAATTCTGCATACTTTTAATCATCAAATATATGCAGTCGTTAGTTCTATATGACATAATGCATTTCAGGAAAAATAAATGATTACTCCCTCAAAGTATACTTTGCTAGAAAAGTATACTTTGCAATGTTGGTGAAATCGGCTACTGGAGCCCTCTGCCATATATCAACAAATATGAGACATACAATTGAAATGGCACTACTTGTTCTTTGCAACCAGTTTCAATTCAATTGATCCTAATGTACACTGCGGATTTGTTTGTTTGTTTATTGGTGCTTAATGGCCTATCAACAGCTAAGGTCATTTAAGGCCGGGCCAACGGGTTTGATCCCGTATTTAACCTGCTGCTGCATTGGCGAAAAAATCCCCAAATCAGAACGAAATATTTACATCGAGAAAAAATATATTTAGCACTGAAATTAGAATAACCCGACATGGTGCCATAACACACCAGAGTCCCTTGGCCCCTTCCACCCCCACCCCCCCCCCCTTCCCCCTAAAAGTAATAGGTACGAATAATCGTAATACTCACATAAACGGTATAACCAGGTTCAATTGGCACATACAAAATGCCAAACATGTACGTCAGGTCTCAGGTCGAGATTCCGGTAAGGGTGAAACCCGATCGATAAATTACCCATTGCCACCTGCCACCTGCCACCCACGTCGAAGCAGTTAGTAAGTGCAGTAGCTGCAAATTTTGAGAACTTTTTGGTGAATATGTTCAGGGGGCCGTTTCACTAAACTTCGTACGACTAAAATGTTCGTAAGTGCAAACTTATGATAGTCTGTCAATTTCACATTGACAATGTTTTCTTGGATTATTGGATTTACATTTATTGAGCATACGCTGCATATGCAGCCTATGCTCAATAAATGTAAATCCATCAATTGACATTTCCAGACGATCCTAAATTTGCACTTATGAACATTTTAGTTGTACAAAGTTTAGTGAAACGCCCCCAGGTGCAATGACCCCAATGTGTAGGTGTATATGATAGCACCAGTGAGACACATTGATGTGTTAAGTAAAATTATAAAAATCTTCCTACAAATATGTTTATTGTACATAGTTTAGTGGACACCTAGCACCAGGTCAGGATAATTGCAATTTTGGATAGATATTCAGTATGTGTTGCTGAACAGACGTAAAACCCCATTCAATCATCAGCCAAAATCATCTTGCCTGTCTACTAATTAACCCTTTCACCCCTAAGTAACTGGAATGGAATATGTTAATTTTCCCACCAATTCAATCGTCACAAAATGATTTTCAGAGTAGTCCATTTATGAAAAGGGGCAGTTTTTGTTCTCAAAAATATGAAAATTACTTGCAAAAAGTGCAGATCCTGATGAGACGGGTAACGAGCCGTCTAATCTGGATCTACACGTTTTGCCAATACCACTATACAGGCATGTGGTGTTGAAAGGGTTCATCACGAGCCGGCTCATCTGGATCTACACGTTTTGCCAATACCACTATACCGGCCTGTGGTGTTGAAAGGGTTAGGGCCCAAATATCAAGAATCTCTGCTGGAAGTGAACTGGTTACAAAGAGAAAGAAGCACCATTTTGATTGTTACGACCCAGATCATTAACACCATAAATTATTTTGAGACAATCGATTATGCTAAACATAGCAGATATAATACACGTGATTAACATTGGCAAACTCTGTTATCCAACCCCTATTATTGTGTATTATTGTTACCATGACCACAAGTATACTATTCTTAGACAGGTACATACAGAACTACTGTCTGTTCCACATTTTGCTGCCAACAAACTTTTGGCCATTAAACACATTAAATCTTAAAAATATATAAATGTAAGTAGTTTTTCACCAATAACAAAAAAGTCACCCTCCCCAAAAAAAAATCTTTGCAGAAATTCCATTTCTGATATTTTTTAAATATTTTTTTGTTTGAGGACCGATTTTCAAAATCTAACTTGTTTTCTTATTTACATCATTTCAAAGCTATCTAGCCAGGTTTGGGAGTCAATTTCCATTTCCACTCCTCCCCCACTGCTTCCACCTCTTTTCCCCCCATGTTAAAATAAATTTTTCACTATAAAATCAATATTTGATGGAATTTCATCAAACAAACAAAATTGGGGAGGGTGACTTTTTTTGTTATTGGTGAAAAAGTACTTCCATTCAAACATTTTTTTAGATGTAATGTGTTTAATAGCCAAAAGTTTGTCGACAGAAAAGCATGGAACAGACAATAGAGATGACCTAGCATCAAGTTCCGCTTGAAAGGCTAGGTGACACGCAGTAGGAATTATATTGTACTACCATTTCTGAGCCACACCTGATAAACTTGATGTCTAAAGACCCGAGTCTGGTCTTCTATTACCAGGCAACATTTGCTATCATGAAATGTTGTTTGGTCGTTGAAAGGAACACAGATTTGTTGTCCATTGCATCATTTGGTACTGTCATGTGCCAAATACAACGACAGCGAGAGTAGTTGTCCCAATACGAAGTGTTGTTTGTTTCTTTATCAATTAAGGCCAGGTCAATGGGTTTAGTACTACTTAGTGTAGTTTAGTTTAGTCCCATATATTACCTGTACAAGTACATGTACATGTTCAAGTACATGTACAAATGAGGGGAAAATCCAAAAATCAGAACTGAATATTTACAATAAAAAAACTATATATTCAGCCCTGAAATCAGAATAATCCTGATCTGATGCCAGGTCCTCGCCACACCAGAATCACTGGTGTGGCGAGGACCTGGCATCAGATCAGGATTATTCTGATTTACCAATAAGAAGTGACCGTGGTGCATTATACCAGCATCACTGCCTGACACAGCATTGACTGACCGCTCAGTGTGTATACAGTCACCATGCAGCAAGTTACCCGACAAAACAAACATCGCTGTGATTGTGTTTTATATATTTTTATTTTTTTGCTACAAGTGTAGATCCAGATCAGCCTGTGCATCCGCACAGTCTGATCAGGGCCTGCACTGTTCGCCATTCCATCAATGAAACACCAGTCATGCTTATAACATTTATATAACTACATGAGTGTGCTATTCGACACCGGTCACAAAATCATTTCTCCAGTCACAGCCACATTTAATCTATAGTTATTCATCAACAGGTAGCTGTCTTCACAATAAAACAATGACATACAGTAATAAAAATATTGTGCTCCATACACTACAACATTTATCTGAAGAAGAAAAAATAATAATTTTGTCAAATGATGAAATTGCAGCCAATGAATGATAGTGGTTGACCGGTTCAGATGGAAAACTGACGTATATGCGTATATACATAAGTAATAAGAGCAACAAGCATAAGCTATGATGGTCCTAATTACTGTAGCACTAGGCGGCATAACAAGCACAAGCTTAAGTTACAACTGGAATGTTTCACGTCATAGCTACACGTCATGGCATACATGTATTCTCACCCCGGGGCCTGTCTAATAGGTAACAGAAATATGTGGCTATGACAGGAGAAATGAGGCTTATTAGATATATGACCAGTGTAGCTGCTGATCAAATAGCACACTCATGTAGCGTTATAACTATCTGTATTGATTGTTACAAGCATAACGGGTTTTTCATTGCTGGAATGGCGAACAGTGCAGATCCTGATCAGACTGTGTGGATGCACAGGCTGATCTGGATCTACACTGATCGCAAAACCTATAAGCGCCATTTCTCCAGTCACAGCCACAAAGATGATTTACAATTTGGAACCTTGGTCTCCATCTACTTTGTATCTTCTGTTTTTAACAACATTGGCCAAAACTAAATGTACTCGCATCAACAGTTAGGAATACGCCAACTAAACAAGGGCATCGTTATCACTCAGCTAATCCCCTCGCTGGCAGCCTTGATAATAAAAAAAAAGCAAAAACAAAACTTTTAACGCATTTGTTAACATAAGTCCTCAGTGACCATGATCTTGGGCGGTCGGCCGTGAGTCGTATGTAAAACAAAGCACCATCCCTAGATACACATTGTGGCCAAATATTATAACAAGAGCTGTAGGAGAACAGCATAGCTCGACTACGAGGGTTGTCGATGTACACATAGCTTGACAAACAAGGTGGCCGCGTCCTGCATAAAAACCTTAACCAAGGTTGACTAAAAACCTTAACCAAGGGAAATTAAGTAAGTAATTCAAGGTTAAATGTAGGTCAATGTGGCCGCGGCCTGCATAAAAACCTTAACCAAAGGTTGAGTAAAAACCTTAACGAAGGGAAATTAAGTAAATAATTCAAGGTTAAATGTAGGTCAATGTCAGATATAGGTGAGGGGTTATTGATGTACATCACTAGGAGATGAATTTTTCCAAGTATGGTTGCTGTAGGCCCAGGAATATTCCATATACAAGCTTGACTAAAAACCTTAACCAAGGGGAAATAAGAAAGTAATCCAAGGATAAAAGTAGGTCAAGGTCAAATATAGGTCAGGGATTATTGATGTACATCACTAGGAGATGAAGTTGTACAAGTATGGTTGGTGTAGGGCCAGGAGTATTGCATCTACAAGCTTGACTAAAAACCTTAACCAAGGAGAATTAAGTAAGTAATTCAAGAGGAAATATAGGTCAAGGTCAAATATAGATCAGGGGTTATTGATGTACATCGCTATGAGAAAAGGTTGTCCAAGTATGGTGTTAGTATGCACAATAGTATTCCATGTACAAGCTTGACTAAAAACCTTAACCGAGGGGAATTAAGTAAGTAATTCAAAGTTAAATGTAGGTCAAGGTCAAATATAGGTCAGTGGTTGTTGATGTACATCACTAGGAGATGAAGTTGTCCAAGTATGGTGGGTGTAGGGCCAGGAATATTCCATATACAAGCTAGACTAAAAACCTTAAACAAGTTGAATTAACTAAGTAATTGAAGAGGAAATGTAGGTCAATGTCAAATATAGATCAGGGGTTATTGATGTACATCCCTATGAGAAAAGGTTGTCCAAGTATTGTGTCTGTATGCACACTAGTATTCCATGTACAAGCTTGACTAAAAACACCTTAACGTTTAAGGTTGACTAAAAACCTTAACCAAGGGGAATTAACTATGTAATTCAAGGTTAAATGTAGGTCAAGGTCAAATATAGGTCAGGGGTTGTTTATGTACATCACTAGGAGATGAAGTTGTCCAAGTATGGTGGGTGTAGGGCCAGGAGTATTCCATATACGAGCTTGACTAAAAACCTTAACCAAGGGGAATTAACTAAGTAATTCAAGAGGAAATGTAGGTCAAGGTCAAATATAGATCAGGGGTTATTGATGTACATCACTAGGAGATGAAGTTGTGCAAGTATGGTGGGTGTAGGGCCAGTAGTATTCCATATACAAGGTTGACTAAAAACCTTAACCAAGGCGTGACGGTGACGCCGACGCCGGGGTGACAACATAAGCTCTACTTATTCTTTGAATAGTCGAGCTAAAAATCAGTGAAGCGGGGCACGAGTTATTGAAAAATGAACGGTTAATAATGTACGTATGTACAAGGACTAATGCTAACAATGGAAGGGATCCCAGAAATTAGAGGATGAACTCCCATGGGAAATTCTCCGCGGACCCCTTCGATTTGATCCTGATCCAATAAACTGTATGATATCGGAGTTCATTTCTGACCAGTGTAGATCGTGATCAATGTGATCGCAACCTCACAGAACACTGTATTGTTGTTTCACTCACCAAATGTAACTAGATGGCTGCGGCCCGCATGTCACGCCCGCCGAGGCTTTGGTAGTATCAACTTACACCAAATTGCCGACTATATAATATTGCACTGTCTGCAAGCGGGCGCAATAAAAAAGGCCTAGATCTTGTTTAGCCAGGTCGGATATACAGGTGAACAGGCTGAACTGGTCACACCGGAAATAGGCCTCGTTTTCTCATCATGCTTCACCAGTAACCAGCAACATTTCTTGTATGGATCAAAGAACCATATGGAATAATATCAGCTTGCACATGTACCGGGGTGATCAGGATCTACACTGGTAAGTCAAGAGAATACCTGGTTTAAGAGATTGTGGCCGAATTACTGGTATAACAAATGTATGTTTATAGCACTCCGATATAGTAATATACACACTGAACACAAGATGGGCTGGGCTGCTCGTGGTCAATAACAATATCTGTCATGCCTAGATCCTCCTATGGTACACAACTGACTGTCCAGATTCTGAACTATTCCATCATATAGTGGCAATGCCAACTCACAATCAAGCAGTTTGATTGTCTGAGCCTGAGCTGTAGCACAGCTCAGGCTCAGCCAATCAAGCAGCTTGATTGCAAGCACAATATTCCAGTACAGTGGAACCTCTCTAAACCAGACACCATTTATCTCAGGTGATAATGTCTGTTCGTGATCGCATCACACACAATTATGGCTCAGAATGATCAAATCGACTGATTTACAGTGAAACCTCTCTAAGCCGGACACCCTGGGGAGCTCCCAGGGTGCATGGTTTAGAGAGGTTTCACTGTATTTTGAAATAAAGAAATTGTGAAATATTGGCGAGATTAGCGCCGGCAGTAGTGTACCAGCCATGGTGAGTGGCACCCGGTATAGATCCAGATCTCTCGTTCATTGGCAGTGCAAGATGAGAGTTACTTAACCCTTTCACCCTTAAGTAACTGGAATGGATTTTGATACGTTAACTTTGCAACCAATTAAATTGTCACAAAATTATTTTCAGACTAGTCGATTTATGAAAAGCGGGTGTTTTTGTTCTCAAAAAATATGAAAATTACTTGCAAAAAGTGCAGATCCTGATGAGACAGCTAGACACGAGCCGGCTAATCTGGATCTACACTTTTTGCCAATACCACTATACAGGCCTGTGGTGTTGAAAGGGTTAACTCTTTGCATGCTAGCGGCGAAAATATCCGCCAAACGAATTAGAAGTATATGTTTTATTTCTCTCTGTAAGTATGTCTTGAAATTCCAAGACATATTCATGACATTTATAAGAAGAAATAAAAGAAAATATAATGAATTGTCATCTGCTATTTTTGAACTATTTATAGCCCACAAATTTCCCAGCATGCAAAGAGTTAATGTCAGTATTGACATGGAATCAATTACATTTGGCATGATTTTGTCTGTAAACTCAGTCAGGTGTACATTGACAAATACATTGGAGACGATTCTCAAGTGCTGTGAAACCCTGTTTCTTTTTAGAAATAGTGAAAATAAGGAAAAATAGCAGATGAAATAACTGATCGCCATAATCGTTAACATCCCACCAACACGACACAATGCAATCATTCACATTTACAGAATAATGATCACGGCTACACCAGGTTTTATGTTGGTCACAAAACAATCACACCCTGTATTGTAACGAAGTTCGTTTTCGTCTTTGACTGATAAAAAGTCACGACACAGTCACAAGATGGATGTCTTCAATTAAAAATATGTTAAATAATAGATCTAATAATATGCAAAATGTACATTAACTAGACTAACCAATGGATACTGCATCTACAGGTGACATATGTTATATATGGGACCTGTCAAGAGGCGATGGCCTTCTCGTAAAAGCAATATTATTCACAACTAGATGGCCGCGGCCTGCATGTCGCGCCTTGTGGCGAGGCATGGACACTAAAAAAAGAGTTATAGTATAACGAAAAACTTTAACCAAAATACTTAACCAAAAAACTTAACCAAAAAGTTTAACCGGACACACGTACGTACGCCAAAGTGCCGACTATATCACGCTTTCCGCAAGCGGGCGCGACAAAAACATTAACCAAAAACTTCAAAGTAATTTGACCTTGACATTGGGCACAGGGGCCGCACGGGAGGGGGGTAGAATGAAAATATAGATGATGATAAACACCCATGTGAAGTTTCAAGGTAATGGGCAAAGCAGTTGCAGAGATATAGTATAACAAAAAACTTTAACCAAAAAACTTAACCAAAAAACAAAAAACCTTAACCAAAAATTTCAAAGTAATTTGACCTTGACATTGGGCATCAGCAGCACAGAGGGGGGTAGAATGAAAATATAGATGATGATAAACACCCATGTGAAGTTTGAAGGTAATGGGCAAAGCAGTTGCAGAGCAGTTGCAGAGATATAGTGTAACGAAAAACTTTAACCAAGAAACTTAACCAAAAACTTTAACCAAAAAACTTAACCAAAAAAGTTAACCAAAAACTTTAACCAAAGAACTTAACCAAAAACTTCAAAGTAATTTGACCTGGACATTGGGCACAGGGGCCGCACGGGAGGTGGGTAGAATGAAAATATAGATGATGATAAACACCCATATGAAGTTTCAAGGTAATGGGCAAAGCAGTTGCAGAGATATAGTATAACGAAAAACTTTAACCAAAAAACTTAACCAAAAAACTTAACCAAAAACTTAACCAAAAAACTTAACCAAAAACTTCAATGTAATTTGACCTTGACATTGGGCACAGGGGCCGCACGGGAGGGGGTAGAATGAAAATATAGATGATGATAAACACCCATGTGAAGTTTCAAGGTAATGGGCAAAGCAGTTGCAGAGATATAGTATAACGAAAAACTTTAACAACAAACTTTAACCAAAAAACTTAACCAAAAACTTTAACCAAAGAACTTAACCAAATACTTTAACCAAAAAACTTAACCAAAAACTTTAACCAAAGAACTTAACCAAAAACTTCAAAGTAATTTGACCTTGACATTGGGCACAGGGGCCGCACGGGAGGGGGGTAGAATGAAAATATAGATGATGATAAACACCCATATGAAGTTTCAAGGTAATGGGCAAAGCAGTTGCAGAGATATAGTATAACGAAAAACTTTAACACTTAACCAAAATACTTAACCAAAAACTTTAACCAAAAAAAACTTAACCAAAAACTTCAAAGTAATTTGACCTTGACATTGGGCACAGGGCCGCACGGGAGATGGGTAGAATGAAAATATATGATGATGATAAACACCCATGTGAAGTTTCAAGGTAATGGGCAAAGCAGTTGCAGAGATATAGTATAACGAAAAACTTAACCAAAAAACTTAACCAAAAAACTTAACCAAAAACTTTAACCAAAGAACTTAACCAAAAACTTTAACCAAAAAAATTAACCCAAAACTTTAACCAAAGAACTTAACCAAAAATTTCAAAGTAATTTGACCTTGACATTGGGCACAGGGGCCGCACAGGAGGGGGTAGAATGAAAATATAGATTATGATAAACACCCATATGAAGTTTCAAGGTAATGGGCAAAGCAGTTGCAGAGATTTAGTATAACGAAAAACTTTAACCAAAAAACTTAACCAAAAAACTTAACCAAAAAATTTAACCAAAAAACTTAACCAAAAACTTCAAAGTAATTTGACCTTGACATTGGGCACAGGGGCCGCACGGGATGGGGGTAGAATGAAAATATAGATGATGATAAACACCCATGTGAAGTTTCAAGGTAATGGGCAAAGCAGTTGCAGAGATATAGTATAACGAAAAACTTTAACCAAAAACTTTAACCAAAAAACTTAACCAAAAAACTTAACCAAAAACTTTAACCAAAGAATTTAACCAAAAACTTTAACCAAAAAACTTAACCAAACAACTTAACCAAAAAACTTAACCAAAAACTTTAACCAAAGAACTTAACCAAAAACTTTAACCAAAAAACTTAACCTTACAGCTTAACCAAAAACTTTAACCAGACACACGTACGTACGTACGAACGTACGTACGTACGTACGCCAAACGGCCGACTATATCGCGCTTTCCGCAAGCGGGCGCGACAAAAATGACCTGGAAGTTTTGTAATTTTTCACCAAAATGATGTTAGTGAAAATAATAGTTCAAACGAGGAACCTGTCATATCTGTTTTGAAATATTCACAAACTTTCAATTTCATTTACAAATGGATCATGGTCTGGCAAAATCAGGGATATTTCATTTCCGTCTAATTCCTGATCAGTCTCTAAAGCACAGGCTTATCTGGATCTTCACTGGTCGCAAACGTCCAAATATTACAATTTTGGTGAAATATCGCTCTAACGAAAAGGCTGTTATCTCCGAGACTGGCTTATAATGAATTGAAGGGGCCAGTGGAAGAAGGGAGCTAAGTCCATAATGGACTTAGCTCCCTTCTTTCACTGACCCCTTCAATTATGCTGTATTATACGTGAATTATGCTGTAACATGATTGGCTCATTACCCAGCTACTGTTCCCGTGATTAACTGGGAAGTAACTACGTCACTAAATGATTGCCCTATATACATTGTATACCAACGCTATTGAAACAGTAGGTTTGTCAGTCTATAACAGATCAACTAAAGTCTTCAACAGGATTTCTATTTTTTTCATAGATTTCGCCACAAAACAAGAAATTTGGGTGATCTCCAAACATGCCTGTGGAGGAATAGGAAAAATAACGATAGGTCACTGATCAAAGCACCAAAATATTCATAAACAATACTAGGAGAACCCACACAGTGTGTTGTCATGTGGTCACTTTGGGTCACCGTATATTGACAAAACACAAACACATATAAACGGTACAACCGGATAGTCAGCAACCAGTGTAGACACAGATCAGTACATCTTGATTTACATTGTCAACAGCAAAGTGAGTCTTACCAAGACTGATACATTTATGATTTTGAGAGAAAGACATCTCCTAGCTGATAATTATAATCTTATTGTCAACAGACATGAACATAAACAATGCTAAATTGACTGAATGGCGACCAGCGTGGGCCCTGGTCAGACTGCGTGGATGCACAGGCTGATCTGGGGCTACGCTCGTCGCATATGTTGTAAGGTACATTTTTTCAGCCAGGGGCCCACATGTATTCCAAAACTCTGACCGAAAAATTCATCAAAATACTAGACATGATGTTTGTCCACTGGTCTGTTGCTGCGATAGTTGCTACTACCAGTAATCACTATTGTACTGTCCGAGTTAAAATAAATGTGAACATAAAATGGATATGAAAGACTTGAGTATTCGTGGAACCTGGCACTACCCCTACGCCACCCCGCCATGGCACCGTCAGTCTGGTTCACATTTTGGAGTACAAGCTCAGGAAAAAGCTTGGAATTTCCGGGCCACGTTGATACCAATAAATTGTGGAACCATTGGTAAATTATTCTACATTGTGTGGCAATTATTCATAAAGCCAATGCTCTTACCGTAAGACTGTTCCAACAAAACCCCAATATGTTTCCTGAACTCTCTGGGTAAGTCAGTAGATTGTCCATGGTCTTGATGGTAAACCATACAGATTGCCAGTGGAACTGTTCCAAACCGGACACCCTTTGACACGCCACATCCCAGGGTGTCTGGTATCCACTGTATACAGCATTGTTCGCATGTGTTTCTTTGACTGACAACAACCAATGCGGGGTAGACAAGAGCTGCCTGTATATAAGTTACCCACGGCTGCAGAAACACACAAGGTCACATCATAAATAATCATCCACCCACACTAAAACATCACATGGCGACGATACACGATACTTTTTTCTTATTTCTGGTCGGAAGTCTATGTTGTGACCACCATTTGAACCGTCTCGTTGAGATGGTTCAAATGAGTGGTCACAACATACACTTTTATTCAGAAATAAGAAAAATATTGAAAGAAATGTTTCAAAAATGTATTCCGAATGTAGTAAGTTAAGTATGAATCTAAGCTGCCAGGAGCGAACATTAAAAGGCATTGAACCAGTGATTATAATTAACCCATTAAAGATGGGATACAATTATAGTACATGTACAGTAGTATGAAACGTTTTAGGGGAAAAAATCCCATTTTCTTTATTTCATCTCGAAAGTATTTGTTACCACTCATTTGAACCGTCTCGAGGAGACGGTTCAAATGAGTGGTAACAACATATACCCTTATGGAGAAATAAACATATAATGAGATGTTTTCAACAAAAACTGTTATCTGAGCATTACACTAGATAATGTGTTCAAATTAAACAGTTTGATTGGTTGATGCTCAGGCATGCTTAGGTTCAGCCAAGCAAACAGCTTGAATCTGAGCATACATTTGTTTGAGTAAATGCTGAGAAACTTAGAATCGCCGACTGTGGGTGGGCACACAGGTTGATAAAACGTGTCACGGATGGTAAAATGGTTATAAGTAAAATTTGCCATCAATTTCTCCGACTTTCTGCTGGTTTCTAAACATAATTAGGATTTCTTAAACCATTTTACAATGCGTGCCTCGGTCTATCCACCTGTGGGTGGGCACTGACTACAGAGGTGATGTTGTGTGTATTGTGCGGCATGAGATAACTCAGTTTGGTCGAGTGTTCGGAGGTAACGTGGCTGATGAGCCCGATCTGGCTGCCGGCCGCGACTGACCAAACGATGAATACTGCTTCGTGTTTCTGGTTGTGGGACTGAAAGGGAAACATAAATATATATATAAATCATGATTGCTCGGTTGTCAATCAATGTAACGGTAGTGAAAGTGGGTTTAACGTCCCAGCAACAGCTAAGGTCATATAGAGACGGGATCACGGTTTAAAGTCTCATCCAACAGACCAGTGGGATGGAATAATATGAAAGTATTTTGATGCCTAAGGCTAGGTTTGAACACACAACCTCTGGATTTGAAGTCAGTTGTTCTCACCCCTAGGCTGTACACGTATCCCCACAGAACAACCACTTTGATTGAGCCTATATTCACGATAAATCATAACCAATAAAGACTAACTTGTGAAACAGTATCTACCACACAACTAACATGTAACAATTAACATCATAATTATATTATCAACATTTTGACAAATATCTTGTGGCCCATGTTCTAACAAACATCAGCACAAGTTATTCAGGGTATACACCATATGGAAATGCAATATAGCTGTGAGAACATGGCTGAAACACGAGCATTCACACAACATAGACACAGAACAGGCAAACAACACAGACAGCTTCATAGCAGAAACAACACAGGCTGTGGAACTGCTGAAACACTATACGAGACACGCCATGTGTCAAAGTCAAAAGTGACTTATTTTGAAAAATATTAAAAATGTATTCAATGAAAAGTCAAAAATTTACAAAATCTTTTGAAAATTTGTCAACTTTGTCAACTTATGAATTTATTTTGAAAAATATTGTAAATTTTGTTAACGTATTTAAGGAAATTACGCAGATGTCCAAAGATACAAAATCACATGGTGTGTCTCATATATGTGGTTGCGACTGGAGAAATGGGACTTATGTGTTTTGAGACCAGTGTAGATCCAGTTTAGCCTGGGCATCTGCAACCATCAAAGAAACACCTGTCATGCTTTTAACAGGCGACACGAGTGCTCTTTGATGAGGTGCTACACTGATCACAATTGCCATAAACCACATGTCTCCAGTCAGAGCCACAAATATGTAACATGCCGCTTATCCAGTCTCCGATCCGTGATCAACTAGCGCTCTTCTGTAACATAGTATACACATATCAAAGTAAAGTTTTCGTTAAAATGGGAAAAAGATGTTTCTCAATAGCAAACATTGTAGGCCCTGATCAGACTACATGGATATGTCAGATGATCTGGGGTTACACTCAATAAACCCATTATTTGTGGTGGGCAACACGTTACAAACTTGACGGCCTGGATTGAAATTCAAAGTCCTTGAAATGTTTATTAGTCACAATAAATATTTGGATGCTAATTTGAATTTGAACAAGAGTGCCACAAGTCACAAAATACGCCTGTCGAATATGGGCCAGACAGCGAAGATGCAGAAATGTCAAGCTGTCACCAAGGCAAGAAACATTAATGAGAATTTGAAAGTCTATAGCATTATTTCTTCATCTTATTGTGCTAAACATGTAAACTAATTTAGGCAGAGATATAAAAGTAAAGTAGAAATGATAGGGAATTGGATACAATAATGTATAAAAAATTGCTAAGTTAAAAAGGTGATATTTTTGTTAAAAAATATGTGTTCGGCATAAAAACACCAAGGTGCACATCTTCAATATGTGTAGAAGACGTGTGCATAGTTTTAGATCGATCGACTGAACGGTTTCGGAGGAGTTGTGTACACATAATACCAGCGGTAAAACATAATACGTACCGTTTTTTAAAAACGGTCGTATAAAAACTTAACTTTTCGTTGATGATTCAAAATCTGGAAATCAACATGTAACATGCCACAAATGGCAGCATACAGACGAATCATGGTCTGCACTGTTGGCAAATGTGTTAACGATATCTGGATCTACACTCGCTGGACATATACCTGGTGTTGTCAGATCATGGCTGATGCTGGATGCCTATACGAGACATGCCGCCATGTGATTTTGTACCCTTGTACATCTGCGTAATTTAATGAAATATGTTTACAAAATTTACAATACTTTTCATAAATTAACCCTTAGACCGCTACTCACAACAATTGACTTCTGCTGTTGCTTTTATATCTTGCCTTATTTCTCAATAAAAACATGGCGACACAGCACTTGAGAATCATTTCCAATGGAAATGATTCTCAAGTGCTGTCAAAGCATGTTGTAAATTATTCTAAAGTTCTGTCAAAGCATGTTTTTGTTGATAAAAATGGAAAATAAGAAAATAAACAGCAGACGACAAAAAAAATAAGATAGCGGTCTAAGGGTTAAGTAAAAAGTGGACAAAATGTTCACAGTACATGCGGAATATAAAATTGTGTCCACTTCCGACGCCATTTGCGGAAATTATTGTAAACTTTGTAAACGTATTTCATGAAATTACGCAAATGTCCGAAGGTACAAAATCGCAAGACGTGTCTCTTTATGTCACATTGCTAGAGTACAGAACATCAACATGAACAAACATGGATGTACAGACAGACACATGCACACTGACGTTCACTACAATATGGCAGTGTCTGCAGCAGAAGGCGAGCATCAGATCATAAGCTGGGGTCACAGATTTGGGCCATAACAAGTACTTCGGTTCTCAGAAATCGTCGCGTCAGGGCATTTTATGGACAAACAAGAAACGGGGCAAAGCCACGAAGGCCAGGTTTTTTCCAAGCATAGACACTTGGATAACATAATTATACCCACTTTTTGTAGACTAGATGGCCGTGGCCTGCATATCGCGCCTTGGGGCGAGGCATGGACACTAAAAAAATATATATACATGTAGTAGATGGAAAAACTTTAACGAAAAAACTTTAACCGGACACTCGGACGGACGGACGTATGCCAAAATGCCGACGATATCGCGCTTTCCGCAAGCGGGTGCGACAATGATGATAAACACCCATGTGAAGTATCAAGGTAATGGGTGAAGCAGTTGCAGAGATATAGTACACGAAAAAACTTTAACAAAAAGATTTAAAGTAATTTGACCTTGACATTGGGCACAGGGGCCGCACGGTTGGGGGTTAGAATGAAAATATGGATGATGATAAACACCCATGTGAAGTTTCAAGGTAATGGGCGAAGCAGTTGCAGAGATATAGTATAAAGATTAAAAGTTTTAACCAAAAAATTTAACCAGACGTACGTTAAAAAGTTAACGTTGAAAATGGCTAAGTCAATTACGTAGAAATAATAGGTGAACGTAAAAAAATGGTCACATGTTGGATAGTTGTATGTGGTAGGCACCCCTTGGTTATGAAGCTGTGAAAGTTTGGTGGTCATAGGTGGTACAGTACCAAAGAAATGGACTTAAACACGAAAACTTAACATTGTAAACGCGAAAACTTAACATTGAAAATGGCTAAGTCGACTGCGCGCAAAAAAATGGGTTAAAAAAAAAATTAAAAAAAAAAGTAACATGTTGGATAGTGATATGTGGTGGGCACCCCTTGATTATGAAGCTGTGAAAGTTTGGTGGTCCTAGGTGGTACAGTACCAAAGAAATGGACTTAAACACGAAAACTTAACATTGTAAACGCGAAAACTTAACATTGAAAATGGCTAAGTCGACTGCGCGGAAAAAATGGGTGAAGTTAAAAAAAAAGTAACATGTTGGATAGTGATATGTGGTGGGCAGCCCTTGATTATGAAGCTGTGAAAGTTTCGTGGTCCTAGGTGGTACAGTAACAAAGAAATGGACTCAAACACGAAAACTTAACATTGATTGTGGACGCCGCCCGCCCGCCTGCCGCCCGCCTGCCGCCCACCTGCCGCCCGCCCGCCTGCCGCCCGCCTGCCGCCCACCTGCCGCCCGCCTGCCTGCCCGCCCGCCCGCACCGCCCGCCCAACTTTCGCCAATCCATCAATATCCATCAGCCGAAAAAATCAGAGACGATGATCTCATAAAAATATATACCGTAAAGATTGTAATAGATGCCCATGCTCTAATAGACGCACACCCCCCACTTTTTACGTTGAAAATTACACATTTTTTGGCCGATTTTCACAAAATTAGTGCCTCTATTAAACGCCCAGTACCGACTTGAAACAAAATCGGAGCTAATTGTCTAATTAGATTTTTTTTCTTTCCATTATTTCGAAAGCAACTTCCTTTAAAATAGGGGAAAACACATAATTGCTACTTTCACTTTCAAAAGCGGAAGCGAAATTCGACTTTCCGGTGTCGCAGTAAATTCCTCATCAGCAGTAGCTATTTGCACGGACACAGGGTGATCAGAATTTACACAGTTATGGAGACGCCATTTTCAAAGCATCTCAAACCCGACAGATCCGAAACGCTGACGCTGACAAAACGTCCGTAGGCGTAAATCTGATCAGCATTAATGATTGACGCTGTCTTGATATGCATTACCATTAAATTTAACATTTCTACCGACTGTACCATAATGACCAGAGTGGGCCGAAACGTCTTGGCTCAAATGTTTATAAACTGACAGACAGTACAATCAAGTCTGGCGTTTGAGAGTAACGTCCCTTAGTTATGTTTTTGTTCAGATAGCAGAACATCGTATATTTTTTTATCATTTTCCCTTTGCTTAATAACACTTGCCTCTATTAAACGCCCACCCTGTGCGTCTATTAGAATCCTTACGGTATATTAAAAAATCCACTCTCCCGCGTTATATTCTGCAAACCCTGTGTCTGAGAACCAGAGTACTTTTGTTATGGCCATATTGCCAACGCTTGGGTGGCTTAGACCTTTCGGGGTTGCAAAGACTACATCTGGAAAGTTGACCTGCCAACAGTATTGGCCTTCAGTAAAGCACATATACATATATGAGGGATGTTCAAACTGTTCTGATACGGAGGCTATAACAATGGCATTTATTAACCCATTCCTAACGGAATACACCTTTGCAGGTATGAAATTTATTAAATATTTTATTTTTGTTGTTTCTCAATGAAAGTATATGTTGTGACCACTCATTTGAACCGTCTCAACGAGACGGTTCAAATGGTGGTCGCAACATATACTTCTGAATGCATAGAAGGAAAATATTTAGCATTTTCTGCAAACATAATGTCGTATCCTTAGCATGAAAAGGGTCAAGGAATCAAAATCATTTCTTGACATGGGTTTAATGCAGAAGTTGTTCAATAAGTTTCCTTCAAGATAGCTCATTTATATATATATATCTGAAACACCGTTATTACAGCAACCAGTATTTGTGCAAGGCGGCACAACTCCATATTGAGTTGTAATGTGTATTGGTTTCACAAATTCTGGTGGTGTAAAACAACGTAGTAGAGGTGAAGTGGGTCGTTGGATATGTTTGGAGAAGAAAGAAATGCAAATTGGTCAATATACCAATCTTAACTAAGAACCTTATGGAAAATTAAATTTGAGTCACTGACAGCCGAACTAGCACGAACGGTCCATTACATGATGCAGACTTAATCAATCTTGCTTAAAAAAACAAGGTTAATACATTTGCCCATATGGTTGAAAGTTTATTGAACGTAGATGGTGCCTAATGTAAGACTCATACAGTAGATATTGTTTGTTTGTTTATTGGTGTTTAACGGCCTATCAACAGCCAAGGTCATGTAAGGCCACGCAAAACGGTTCGATCCCGTTTTAACCTGCTGCATTGGGGGGAAAATCCCAAAATCAGAACGGAATATTTACATCAAGAAAAAATATATTCAGCCCTGAAATTAGAATATCCTGACCTGACCCCACAGTAGAACCGGACACCAGTGATCTCATTTTGAGAGGTTTCTTGGTAATGCATCTCAGATAAAAATGCATGATTGCAAAAGACATACATGATTTACAGTGGAACATCTCTAAATTGGACACCCTCTGGACCTCCCAGTGTCCGGTTTAGAGAGGTCTCACTGTATATATATATATATATTGTTGATATATGTGTAAGAAATCTGCATGAGCAATCAAAAGTTACAGCCTCTGTATAAAAACTGATTGAATGCCCCTCATACATAGTCCAAGGACACAAGCTGGAATGGTAAAATATAAATGAATTAAATATCTACAATGCTTCTACAAAGTGCATAAGAAGTAAATAAATATATACAGTTTCTCCTATTTTGTAAACAAATACTAAATCCTTGACCATACGCTAAATAACTACATGTACTGCCAGTCGGCAAGACAAACAAATTCCATAAACTAAGCTTATTTATAAATTATTACTGAAGCAAAATGTTTCCACCTAAATGATGGGAAAATTCTAACAGGTGGTGCTGAAAGCATAGCTCAACTATTCAACACATCTAAAGCTAAAGGCTAAACCCAAACTTATAATCAATTGCCAGCATGAATGCATTGGTGGTGAAATAAATTCTCCATATTTGTTTGGAAGGAGAAGCTAACTGAAGCGAAATGGACTAGATAGTAACTACAACCGTCTGTTCTGGGGCAAGTCACCTGGTTATTACTGTGCCTGTGGACTGCATGGATCAAACAAACAGTGGTCAATGAAACATGGCATGTAAAACACACACTAACCCATTTCAGTCTAAGGTACATTATATTCTGTTGGAAAAAATATGATTATTCTGTTTATTTTTCCATTAATGTATATGTTGTTACCACCCATTTGAACCGTCTCATTGAGACAGTTCAAATGAGTGGCAACAACATATACTTTCAAGAAGAAATTAAGAAAATAATTTGTTTGCTCTCTCAAAAGTTTCAAAGTACATGTATTGTTATTTTATCCCGCCTGGAATGGGCTAACACTCAACAAATTGTGTGCTTTGCAATCATGAACATACACAATACTAACAAACAGACTACAGTGGGTCCCATTTATGGAGGTTCTACTATAGTTGTATCTGTATTACGATATATAGATCGAGATCAAGGCCAGTGTCTTTTGATATCAAGGCTCGGAATGACTAGGAATTAACAGGCTTACCATGAAATACCGATAATTACCAAGAATTTTACTTGTCAGTTACAAAACAGTGTACATCGCAGATTCTGTATATTTTCCAGAACTTAGTTTTATAAGTGTATTGGTACATGTTAAATGTCATAGAAATATGGCGCCAAACGGCACAATGTCATGACGTTGCAAATTTTACCTGCTGCGAGAAATTGGGCTTATGGGATTTGTCACCAGCGCGACTCCTGGTCAAATAGCACACTCCTGGAAGCCTGATAACGATATATTATTTATAGTGTTAATTGTACACTGGTGGTAAAAGCCCCATTTCTCCAGCCACAGCCACGGCCACAGCCACAGCCACAGCCATGTAGCCTATGTGCCAGGATGCACATCTGTACACCTGTAGTTTGTCACTCAGTCAATAAACCATCATTGCTGTTCAAACAAAGTAGAGCTTTAATCTATCATGTACGCAAACTGGTCATAACCCTCAATAAATCATCATGGTCTGGGGGCAGATCCAGGAATTGGATTCTCAATTGAAAATGAGGTTCCCATGATCGTCAAATTTTCTAAAACATATAAATATTTTTTTCAGCATTTTTCTCATTTCTCATCAAAAGTATATGTTGTTTACAAACACTTTGTGTGAAAAATAATCACCTCTTACAACGTAAAATATTTGTTAAAATCTATACTTGACACAAATTTTAGCGGGGGCGCTGGACACACTCCTGCCTGGATCCGCGACTGATGGCTGGTCGCATGAATATTTCCATAAATGCGAAGATGCAATAAAGTGCATGTGGGAACATATAAGGTCAATCTCTACATGAATGTGTGCTGTGTTTGTGCAATATAGTAAGCTGAAATACACAATAAATGCTCAAACTTGTCTCACTAGCGGCAATGTCAAACGGAAGAAACTGTGATTGAGAGAAGCATGTTTGACGGTGTGCATACAGAAGTATACAATAGTCTACAGTGTAGCATACACACACAGCTAGTACAACCTGGTCACCAGCGGGACATGAACGTTACGGATCGATCGCGGGCCCACTACATGTGTTTCTGGTGGCAGAATTGCCAGAATCTGGGAACGGAAAACCAACAACAATAAATGGCGCTATTCAAACGAACAATGTCAATAAATGGCGCAGTTCATTTAAATAGCGCCATTTTTAACTCGACACGCCCGGAGAACTAGCATGTACCAACATGGTTGATAATTGCTGTCAACAACATTTGATCATTAGAACGGTTGGCCGATTATCAATGAGATTTGCTGATATTGATTTATTAATTGATTGGGTCTATTAACCCTTACACTGCTATCTTAATTTTTTGTCATCTGCTGTTTATTTTCTATTTTCCATTGTTATCAATGCTGTTAAACCATGTTTTTACTGAGAAATAAGGCAACATATAAAAGCAACAGCAGACGACAATGGTTGTGTGTAGCGGTCTAAGGGTTAAATAACTTCCTATCTGCCCACGTTATAGGGGAAAGTTTCAATCTCAGTGTTTCCAACACCAAATCATTAGTACACCAACATCCAAGTGTCTCAATAAAATATTCACCAGTGAATTATACAATTTGGCATAAAAGTAGAGTACGTATATAAAATATTGTTTATTTAATGTTAAAACTTGAACATATATTGTGTTAGCGTATAGATATGTTGTTTAGAAATTACAAACCACATGCCCTTGTTACGGAGCCCCGCAGGGGACGTAGAATCATTTTTCTTATTAATTCCTTCCCACAAAATAACAATTTGTTCCCTCAACAGTTCGTTCCTATGAATTAACAATTTGTACCCACAAATTAACAATTTGTTCCCACAATTAACAATTTGTTCCCTCAATTTAGCAATTTGTGGGAACGAATTGTTATATCGTGGGAACGAATAGTTAATTTGAGGAAACAAATTGTTAAATTGAGGGAACAAATTGTTATTTCGTGGGAACAAATTAATAAAAAAAATCCATGTACCTTGTACCGTCGGGTAAGCAAAATGTTTGACAGTTCCAGATTGCTATAATTTCTATAAAAAAACACAAGTTAAATAGCATGGCATTACCCCAGCTCATATAAAGATACTCAGACGAACTTCAATTGTTTTTTTCTACTTTTTAAAACTGCTAAAATCACACCTAGATAAAAATAGTATTTGCAGTTTACATTGAAAGTTAGTGAAAATGTAATACAATATATAATTGTGGCTGTGACTGAAGAAATGTGGCTTATGGGTTTTGGGACCAGCGAACATCCAGATCAGTCTGATTAGGATCTGCACCGTTCACCATTTCATCAATGAAACACCAAGTATACACCCAGTTATCAGGCTACAGGAGGGTGTTATTTGATCAGGAGCTACACTTGTCACAAATCCCATAAGCCCCATTTCTCCAGTCACAGCCACATATGGGCCGCCAGCTGAGAAACTCCTTTACTACCAGCTTCCATGCAGTCTAACCAGGGTTTGTGAATTGTTGGGACAAATAATAACAAGGCAATTGCCGGCGAGCGTCTCACCCATGAAGGTCAAGGTCACCAAGGTCAAAATGAAGACCTGAATGATAATGCGTGGATAGCTATCAATGTGAGGAAGCTATTAATGAAATTGGAAATGATCCGGCATGAAGGTCAAGGTCAAGAGAATGACACTGGGTGGATAAGCATCGATGTGAGGAAGATATTGACAAAGTTTGGTAATGATTCGACTAACAGATTGGGATATATGTGGTGAAATACGATCAAGTCCGGCCAGAGAAGATGCGAGTAACCATGTGATCTGGTCGTATGTGATCTGGTCACATGGTTACTCACATCTTCACTGGCCGGACTTGATCGTATTTCACCACATATATGCCAAGCAGTTTCCAGTTCAAAGGTCCTGCTAACAAGACGTTGTCTTTATTGCTGATGTTTACATACGACATCCTGTTATTTATTTGTAAATACAATATATAGATAACTCATAAAGTATGAGGGTTCTTTTATATAATACTTTATATATTCAACATTTGGATGTACGTCCAAAATTGTTGCGCGAAGGTCAAGGCCACCTGAATGACACTGGGTGGATAGCCATCAATGAGAGGAAGCTATTGATGAAGAGATATTCAATTTTTGGTCATATGTCCAAATTCTTTGATGACGCCGCCAACGCCGGACTAGTGACCATCATCACTTTCCACTATATTAAACACGGGTGAGACAAAAACATTGTCAAAACATGTTCTACAGCACCTGGATAACCGCAAATAGAAATAAACCACGAGTGTACGGAAAATCGCGAGGACAGCTCGTCCTCCCACAACCAGGTCAAGATATGTGGTGTCTATAGAATGAACTCTGCCTATTGGTGACATTTACCAACATACCGATTCCTTAAACTTTCGATGAATGATGACTGAAAAAATAGAATTATAAATATTTGAATACAGTCAAAACTCCATGAACGACCTCTACAAAAACACAATCTCTGTAACAGTTTTGAAATTTGAAAGTAGTTTTTATCAATATTTCTTGAATGAGAAAGAAGAATTTCAAAACCCACACCTTCTAGCAGACAACTCTACAAAATAAAAAAAAGTGTTTGTACTTTCTCACAAGTTGATCACCTCTTCTTCACTTTCGTCATGAACATAGTAAAATCTGGTGTGAACAACATGCCATGTTGGTGAATAGGAACAGATGTTAGGATTGGACAGCATCAGTAGCCTATTTCACCAACATTGCAAAGTATACTTTTCTAACAAAGTATACTTTGAGGGAGAAATTTTCAATTTAAGGATAAATTTATTCATTTTTATTATACTGAATTTATTACATTATAACAGCCAAAATGGCTGTGATAATGTAATAAATTCAGTATAATAATTCTGCATACTTTTAATCATCAAATATATGCAGTCGTTAGTTCTATATGAAATAATGTATTTCGGGAAAAAAAAATGATTACTCCCTCAAAGTATACTTTGCTAGATAAGTATACTTTGCAATTTTGATGAAATCGGCTACAGGTCTAGCTTAGATCTGTCAGTTTCTGAGAGAGACGAGAAACGATATGACATGGAAAACCGACCCATAAGTGGCCGAACTGAGATTATCAAGTGTTGCTATGACTGGAGAAATGGGCCTTATGGGTTCTACATCCGCACAATCTGACCAGGATCTGCACTGTTCGCCATTCCATCAATGAAACACCCGTCATGCTGCTAACAAAGAATATAGATTGTTTTCAGGCTACAGGAATGAGCTATTTGATCAGGAGCTACACTGGTCACACAACTCACATGAGCCCCATTGCTTCAGTCACAGCCACAAAGTCCTCGATGGTGTTTCATAGTCTCGCATTCTGTCTTACATTGATACACGAGACAACTCCTTTAACCCTTTCACCCCTACGTAGCAAATGGATTTTGATGTTAATTTTGCAACCAATCCAACCATCACAAAATGATATTCGGACTAGTCCATTTATGAAAAGGGGGTGTTATTGTAATTATGAAAATTACTTGCAAAAAGTGCAGATCCTGATGAGACGGCTCGCCACGAGCCGGCTCATCTGGATCTACACGTTTTGCCAATACCTCTACAGTATACAGGCCTGTGGTGTTGGAAGGGTTAAGCCTCAAACCACAATGTTGAGCCTTAGATGAAAGTGTGATGGAGCTGCTCAAGTAGAAACATAGATTATGTATTGTGTTTACGAGACTACATCCTCACCCACACATGACGCAAGGTAACGTTGCAATGATAGAGTAGGTTGCCGACAGTGTACACTACCGTCTGTTTCACATTTTCTGCCAACAAACTGTTGGTTATTAAATACATTAATTCTAAGAAATATTTAAATGTACAGACGTAACCCTCGCCAACTTTTTTTTATTTGATGAAATTCCATAAAATATTGATTTTATTGCAAAAAAAAAACAAAAAAATGTTCCTATGGGAATTTAACATGGGGCCAAAAGGAGCTGGGAAGCGATAGTGAGAGTCGAAAAACACAACATTTTGGAAAGTAGCCGCGAAACCTGTCCATATACAGTCGAACCTGTGAACAACGACCGGCAAAGGGAAGCGGCCAAAGTGGTCGTTTTTGACAGGTGGTCGTTGTTCCAAGGGTCGAACATTTACCCAGTTTCACAACAAAGTCGGCCATGTCTTTAGCATTCTATTGTAATATATATGCATGCTTTTCATCAATTAAAAATTGCACGAAAATGGCTAAAATAGTCAATTTATTTTGTTTTGTTAGTGTTCTGAACCCAGCCTCGCTTTGGAAATTATATACAAAGGGGAGTAATTATCTTCACGATAAGTATATCTCGCGGCCCGCTGTGCACCATTTAATAGCTTGTCGTAATTACATGCAAGTGGTTTAATTTAGCATGACCATTAGTATTTCACACCACCAGTTGAAATTAATAACGGTCATATAGTTTGTATTAAAACGATAGCCTATGTGGCGCGGCCTGTGAAAACCGCGAGTTTTTTTGTAACAAAAAATATTTCATTGAATGCATTGAGTCCAGTAACCCACATGAGCTAGGTGTCCAAATCAGGAGAGAACACCAGGCTTATTTGCTTTCTGTCCAATGTACTGTATACTATTCTGGTCAAGCCCGAATATTTAAGCAGCCTATGACGAATTGGCAATGTCCGCTGACGTAATTACTGATGTTTTTAATTAGAGATTCGCGAGCACTGTAAACCATGTAAACCACGGGCAGACTACGCGAATCCACTGACTGGTCTGGTCGCTAATGCAATAAGCCGGGATTTGTCGGAGATCGAGACCCAATTCATATAAACACGTTTGTCGTGTCACTTTAGACTGGTACCCGGTCGCTAGGAATAACGCTATATATGATGAGCATCAGACAGGGTACCAGTCTAGTGTGGACTACGTGACTGATGTCAGCAACCGCGTGTATTGATCTTTGATATGGCCTTGTGCCCCGATGTGTGAAATTTACACTCGACACGCGCCGTGTGTTTGAAGTCTTAGTTTGTCACTGTAGACGAATCAGCATCGTGTAAACACAGTTTGCCAGCTAATGATCGAGTTTTATCACTTGCGCAGAATTGCATTATGCCTATTGGAATACACGACACGGAATACATATCGGGAATTACCGTTAATGGAGTTATGCAATACTTTTCATTGAAAAATGTCGCCAAGTTTTGTGATGAAAGGAAAATCGGCGATTGCGATGTTATTTTTTTTTGCCGACAAAACATGACTTGGTCGCTAATGGTTGCTAATGGTCGCTAATGGTCGCTGTTTGCAGTAAAAAATGCCGCGTGGGAACGAAAATCGCTGGTCGCTGGTCGTTGTTCGGAGGTGGTCGTTATTCCAAGGTCTTTTAAAGAACAAATAGGACGGGGGGGTTTTAACTGGCCGTTGTGGACAGGTGGTCGCTACTCACAGGTGGTCGTTAACACAGGTTCGACTGTAGCTTGGAAATGATGTAACTAGGTCCACAAAGTCCAAAAAAAATATCTATTTTTAAACCCATGTTAAATTTTTTATTTTTTTAAATAAAATCAAAAATTTATAGAATTTCATCAAATAAGAAATTCGGGAGGGTAACTTTTTTTATTATTGATGAAAAAGTACTTGCACTCAACCCTTACAGTGCTGAATTAAAATTTGTTGTCTGCCGTTTATTTTTTATTTTCCATTTTTCTTATCAAAAACATGGTTTGACAGCACTTTAGAATCATTTCCAATGGAAATGATTCTAAAATGCTGCCAAACCATGTTTTTATTTAGAGAAAATACGAAATAAGTTACAACAGCGGACGACAGTTTTCGGTTCCCGCCTTCTAAGGGTTAAACATTTTTTAGACTTAATGTGCTTAATTTCCAAAACGTTTGTTGGCAGCAAAACGTGGACAGACAGTAGTTGTTGCAGCGGCGGTCGGTACGTACCCTAGTGCACCCGAACTGATGATGCCCTTCTTGGAAATCTTTTTACTCAGGTGTAGCACCCACTGCTTCTGTAGGTCGGGCGAGTCGGCCAGCAGCAGCATCTCCTTCGCCTGGATGTTCTGGTCAAAGTTCACTGCAACACACAACACATGGCATATAGACGCTGTAACATACAATACATACCGGTAGGTACTGTAATATACAACACATGGCATATAGACGCTGTAACATACAAATACATACCAGTAGGTACTGTAATATACAACACATGGCATATAGACGCTGTAACACAATACATACCGGTAGGTACTGTAATATACAACACATGGCATATGACGCTGTAAATACATACAATACAGTAGTACCGGTATATACAACACATGGCATATAGCGCTGTAACATACTACATCCGTAGTACTGCAACACACAACACATTGATATGAGCTGTAACATACAATACTCGGTAGGTACTGTAATATACAACACATGGATATAGCGCGTAACATACAATACATCCTGTAGGTACTGTAATATACAACATGGCATATAGACGCTGTAACATACAATACATACGGTAGTTATGTAATATAACACATGGCATATAGACGCTGTACAATAATTACCGGTTGGTACTGAACTACAACACATGGCATATAGATGCTGTAACAATACAATACTTAAACGGAGGTACTGTAATATACAAAACACATGGCATATAGACGCTGTAACATACAATACATACCGGTAGGTACTGCAACACACAACACATGGCATATAGACGCTGTAACATACAATACATACCGGTAGGTACTGTAATATACAACACATGGCATATAGACGCTGTAACATACAATACATACCAGTAGGTACTGTAATATACAACACATGGCATATAGACGCTGTAACATACAATACATACCGGTAGGTACTGCAACACACAACACATGGCATATAGACGCTGTAACATACAATACATACCAGTAGGTACTGCAACACACAACACATGGCATATAAACGCTGTAACATACAATACATACCGGTAGGTACTATAATATACAACACATGGCATATAGATCGCTGTAGACACAGGAGCGCTGGTGTGTAACATACAATACATACCGATAGGTACTGCAACACACAACACATGGTCACTGTAACTGTGCTTAACATCCCAGCAACCGCTAACAGGGCTACAGATAAGGAATAGTAATTGAGTATTGTCACTCCATCATTTCTGAAGCAATTTGGTAGTTAAATCGCGATGGCTCTAAATGCGATGGCTGGTAATGTCGGGCTCGCTCGAAATAGCATCGCGGTCCCGATAATTTTCCCTATATGTTTAATGTACCCGTAATTTACATGCGATGGCTCAAAATGCAACTCCTCGAAAAATGTGATCCCTCGTAACAGTTTTCAAGTCCCGCGGACTCATTTCTCGCTATTTCCCTATACGATGACTCGAAAGTCATGTCGAAGTTTGTGTTTGGCTAATTTTCACACCTCCACATCCGACTTATTACAATCAAAGGCCGAGCTGCGCTCTACCTGTCTATGAAATGTGGTTTCTTTTCAAATGCAGTTAATTGCCTAAAGTGGTGCAATTTGGTTGTTAACGTTGTTGATTGCGATCAACGATATATGGCATTTATTAAATATTCTGGGCTTCGGCTACTCAGCGCATTTAATAGAGCCTGTCGCAAGTCATTGGTCATTTTTCGTGGTAACGGGTTATACTCCAGTAACCCGAGTATCACAGGAACAACCAGAGTCGTTGCTCGGGTTCAAGTCGAGTTGGAACCCTAGTAGCTACAATAATTCGCCTCCGATATGTTACCTCGCGAGAGGTATGGAGCGGGGTAGCAAATTTGTTTCTAAAACCCTAGTAACCCACGTTCTAGTGGTCCTCGTGTTATTTGAGTTACAACGAAAAACGCCCATTAATAATAATGCACTTCCTTCCTAGTTAGGCAGAGATGACTGGTCTTGACAAAAAAGATTTGCTCTACTGAGTTTCCGATCAGTGCAGCATTAAATTGGCCTGCACATTTAGTACAGGACCTGAAATGTTCGTCCTCGACAGATATTCATGATGAATATTATAGTGAAATAGTAAACCCATATCAAGTTGCACGAGTCTGCAAGTTGATCAGCGTTTACATTGGTCACAAATTAAGTAAAGCACATTTTGTTGCGTTGCAACATTATACGATTCATGACTGATTCCCGATTTTTTATGGGCGCCGTATAACAACATCGTTTCAACTGGGCCCATACTACTGTTTCGAGTGACGTCACAACCACCTGCGACATTAATTGTGTGCGCCACTATTTATAGTAAATACTGGAGCTTTTCTGCTTTGATAATAATTGAAATAAAGACAGTTTTGTAAATACATTTAAATACCGTATTTAGCCGTGTATTTTTTCAGCCCCATTTTTAATCCAGAAGTTACCCTGCGCGTTATAAGTAGGAACATAAATTTCAAACATTTTTTCCAACTGATTTCTGCCAGTTTTACGCAAACAAAACAGGCCCGGAAACGGAAATATCAATTTTTGACAGGTGTCCGCTATGACGTTGAAATACGCATAGTGTGAAACAAGAGAAAAGGAATCAATCGATATGAATGGGTGCGGTAAGTATAAATTGATGGTAAATTGGTATATTTTGGGATTTAATATAGCCAGGCTCATAACAAAAGAGGCTACGTGTATTAGAGGAAATTTACGTGTTTTCTGTATTTACGCTGGTGTACCGATCTCCTATCGGTCAAATGTTGCCTGTCGGGCATTGTTTGGTTGTACATTTTCAAAGTGACGTCACACGTCTGCCATTCTGTGAATAATTAATGAGGACAGATCATCTCAATCCCATAAGCGCTTGATGTAAGATTTTAGATGCTAAATCAAGCGTCGCGCACATTCAGATCGCATTCGGTAACACTCGGTAATGGTCGTTTTTCGTTGCTAGGTGCCGATTGACTGTGTTATTATTTTTGTAAAGTATTGAAAAGTATTCACGCATCAATACCTTACGACATGTGCGACCAGCATAGCCCCTGATTCATCTGCGCATACACTGTATGGGGCTATGCTGGAATGTCGTGTATTCAGGTAGAACCTATGTATATTGTTAAACCTAATCAATAAACAGTGAATACACACTATCTGTACCTATGTATGTATATCCACGGTGGTCCACAGAGTCAATATTTGGCTGGGGGGAATTGTTTATGGCCCATTTCTCGTGTGCAGGTCACTAGTAGGGAGTTATTATCGCCTCGGGGAAGAAGTTTACACATGGCTAGCCTGCTGTGTGTTTGATTACGGGTAATTATGTTATACACGAATGGCAAATATGGTGGAATTATATACAACAAATTTCTTCGTAAGTAGGTTCAATAAGTTTATTACATGCATCATGAATTTTTATTAAGCATATTAATGAGTAAATAACAATAAATATAACATACTTTTAGACAATATAAAGTCTAATTTATGCCATAAAGCTGACCTTTGGCGATATTTTTCTCTTCGAGAGAGCCTAACAGCACACGTTCAGCATTGTGGATGTGAACTGGGAATGCAATTTTCTTATACGTGACGGAATTTCCGCCGAATTATTTTTTTATTATTTTTTTTTGTTGCGCGCTATAGACGCGAACTATTTTTTTCTCTGATTTTTCCCCCCAAAATATAGATGCGCGTTGTACACCAGTGCGCGCAATACACAGCTAAATACGGTACAGATTATTTAATTTCACATGATAACTTTAATCTGCGAATAAATACTATTTCATCTAAAACATGGATACACTCTATTATGCTTCGTTATTTCCTAAATCCGACGGGTACAGCAGTAGACAAATATACCAAAATCGCAAGATGCGATGGCTCGAAAGATGAGATCACTTGAACAAAATATGTAGGCCCGTGGCATTTCGAGCCATCGCGATTTAACTGTATTTCAAAATTTTAATTTGGTAAAATAAGATCACACTAACTGTTTACACATCAACAGACAGCAATTATTGAATAGTTTGCTTCGGAATGAAAACATGTCTTGACATTTCATCAGAATTGTCTCACGAAAGAAAAAGAAGGTTCATTCTTAAATTTTGATAAAATTTAATATTACAGTTTACTGCAATGGACAAAATATCCCGGATTTGTTGCAGATGGGAAGATGGAAGATTTTTTATTATATACCTACCCATGAAATACATAGTTATACGATATAAATAAAAGTCATATGTTCTCATTGATGAAATAAACAACTTCCGGTGAAAATACGACTACTTCCGCTAATTATATTCATATTCTGTATTTAGAAAGAAAACAGCGCAAATAGGCTGCACATACACATTCATTACCATATAAAGTCTAAAAAACTGCTAATTTCCATGCAGCGGTATATAATAAATAGAATATTTATATTTTTGCAACGAATATGACATATATGTTCATCTCGTGGTGTGACATGTCCATATTTCACTCGTGCCTAACGGCACTACATTTCACACCACTCGATGAACATATATGTCATATTCGTTGCAAAAATATGAATATCCTCTATCTTTAAATCCTATATCTTTAAATCCTCTGGCAAAACTCAATTCAAACTCCCATGTAACAAAAGAGCCAAAGATAAAAACGTATGTGAGGGCCAAACCAGGCAAATCGTGATTCCTATAAGAACGAACCCTAAACGTTAATTTACGCCGTCGCTTTCACCCGACCAACCACCATCAGAAAGGAGACAAATCAATTTTACATCGGGTTTGTGTTTGTTTGTTTATTGATGTTTAACGGCCTATCAACAGCTAAGGTCATGTAAGGCCGGGTAAATGGGTTCAACCCCATTTTAACCTGCAGCATTGGGGGTAAAATCCCAAAATCAGAAAGAAATATTTACATCGAGAAAAAATATATTCAGCCCTGAAATTAGAATAACCTGACCAGGTGCCAGGTCCATACAACACCAAAGTGACTTGGCCCCTTCCCCTAAAATAGGATTACGAGTATTTGTAATACACACATAAGGGGTATAATCAGATTCAACTGTCACATACAAAATGCCAAAGACGTATGTGAGGGCCAAACCAGGTCTCCAGTCGGAATTCCGGTATGGATGAACCACGATCGTTAAATTACCCATCGCATGCTCCCACCTGCCACCCACATTGGGTTTGTGATGGCACGTCGGTGAATGTGAGGGTAGAATACATGAATACATATATAAATGTACATACCTTTACAATATGGTAAAAATTCTTCATTTTTATCAAAATGATCTTTATGGACCTTCGTGTGACACCCTGAAAACAGACACACAGCACAAATTGCATTGTCGTAATAGCATTCAATGATTGTAAGGGTTAATGGACAAAATGTTGAAACATAATAAAATCTTATTATATGCTTTTTAAACCTTTCAACACCACATGCCTGTATAGTGGTATTGGCAAAAAGTGTAGATCCAGATGAGCCGGCTCGTGACGAGCCGTCTCATCAGGATCTGCAATTTTTTAAAATATTTTTGAGAACAAAAACGCCCCCATTTCATAAAATGACTAGTCTGATAATCATTTTGTGACGATTGGATCGGTCTGGAAATTAACAAATAAAAATCCATTCCAGTTACTTAGGGGTTAATGGACAAAATGTGGAAACATAATAAAATCTTATGAAAATGTTTATTACGGTAAAACGAGAGCACACACTGGCACACACAACCTTTTTCTTGATAGTTGGATCGTGCAATATTCAACACAATGTGCGAGACAAATAATCAATGGCAGGGTTCGTAGTGAGACGAGAAATCCCAGTCTCGTTTTACAATATCATATGAAGGTGTCAGTGGAAGGAGGCAAATCCCTTTCTCTACTGACCCTTTAGTAGGCGAGGCTCTACTGAGCATGAGACAATCACATGTTCAATAGTCCCGTCTCAGCCCCAACCCTGGCATAGGCTGTATTTGATTCATTGATGTTTAACCCTTAGAATGCGGGAACCGAAAATAGTCATCTGCTGATAATTCATATTTTGTCTTTTCTCTCAGGAAAAACGTGGTTTGGTACCATTTCAGAATCATTTCCATTGGAAATGATTCTAAAGTGCTGCCAAACCAAGTTTTTGATGAGAAAATATTCAGCAGACGACACAAATTAATTCAGCATTGCAAGGGTTAACAGCCTATCAACAGCTAAGGTCATTTAAGGATGGGCCAACAGGTTCGATCACATATTAAATCTGCTGCATTGGGGCGAAAATCAGAACGGAATATTTACATAGAAACAAATATTTATTCAGCCCTGAAATTAGAATAAGCTGACCTGGTACCAGGTCCATATCACACCAAAGTCACTTCCCCTAAAGGTAATACCAGTAGGATTACTCTTATAAGGGGTATAACCAGATTCAACTATCACATACAAGAAAGGCATAGGTTATATTATACATACGTCGGCATTCCATAGCCATGGGTGGGTGTAACATGTGCCACATGGGCTTGCTACAGGAATCACAGGTAGTCGGTGTGCGGAAATGTAGCGTGAGGAACTCGTGACCCTTGTAGTCGATGACGCCCGTGCGGTCCAGGTTAGTCGCTAGCTCCTGCGGGGACTCTATAGACTTGCGGTTCTCCCCCTCCGTCGCATACAGCACCTGTATGCAGGATTGGTTCATTGGATGATTGGCATATACATTCACTCAACAGCAGGGTTTTACATTATAGATATAATGGGAATGTACCTGTAGCCCATTTCATCAACATTGCAAAGTATACTTTACTAGCAAAGTATACTTTGAGGGAGAAATTTTCAATTTTATGATAAATTTATTGATTTTTATTATACTGAATTTATTACATTATCACAGCCAATTTGGCTGTGATAATGTAATAAATTCAGTATAATAATTATGCATACTTTTAATCATGAACTATATGCATTTGTTAGTTCTATATGAAATAATGCATTTCAGGAAAAATAAATGATTACTCCCTCAAAGTATACTTGGCTAGTAAAGTATACTTTGCAATGTTGATGAAATAGGCTACTGTAGCCAGCACTCAAAACAGTCCTTTTTAGGACTAAAACACGGAGGGACTGCCATAAGTGGTCTCCCTGCACAATTTGCCTCTGCGGCTTTAAGCCTGTGAACTGGTTCTACCGAAATTGCACAGATTCAAAATTTTATTTTGGCCCTAGTTTTTTTTCCTGCTTTTGCAGACGGCGTGCAAGTCCATCGAGTCAGTGCGGCCGTTAAACACAAACATCACCCTGTATGGGGATTGACTGGGTTTATGTCTGTTCAACAGCAAGGTTATATGTAGCCGTGGCTCGAGAAATGGGGTTTATGGGATTTGTGACCAGTGTAACTCCTGATTCAATAGTACACACATGTAGCCTGACAACGATCTATATTGCTTCTTACAAGATTGACGAATGTTTCATTGAGGGAATAACAACCAGTGCAGATCCTGACAAGACTATGTAGATGCACAGTCTGATCTGGATCTACACTGGTAGCAAAACCCATAAGCCCCATTTCTCCAGTCACCGCCACATATACAGACAGGAATGCACAAGTTATGGGGAGCACCAAACAGTCTGTTCTGAAATAACAAGAGTAGCACTATCATACAGTACCTGCAGCTACAATTGATTGATTGATTGATTGATTGGTGGTTGATGTCCGTTCAACACCAAGGTTAAATGACACAAGCCATGCGATTTTGTACCTTTTGGACATGTGTAATTTTTCATGAAATATATTTACAGAAACTGTGACATTTTCTGTCAATGCCAAAATGTTCACAGCAACTGCGGAATTCAATTCTGAAGATTTCATCAACTTTCGATGTTATGTACGCAACATATCGTAAATTTTGTAAATAATTTTCATGAGAAATCGCACATGTTCTAAGGTACAAAATCACATGGCGTGTCTCATATGTGGCTGTGACTGGAGAAATGGGGCTTATAGGATTTCCATAGTTATTTACTAAAGAACTACAGATGTGTAAGGTAATATCTCAAAATGTTCACATGTGATTCGGCATAAAAACTTGTATCCATATCCGATGAAAACTTTGAACAAATGGGCACATTACGACATTTACACCATGCTGGCGTATAATTTCTGCTGAAAACAAGAAATGTCGTCTGCTGTTTTTTTTATATTTCAATTTCTTTCTCAATAAACACATGGTTCGACAACACTTTAGACAACACTTTAGAATCATTTCCGTTAAATAATAAACATCAGACAACAAAATTTAATTCAGCTGTGTAAGGATATATTTTGTTGGCAATGTAAGTGACATGGATAAAATGGCAACTAGCAAACGTGACTGTTGGTCTCGGAAGCATTCGTCTGTCTGCAGCCTACCGTGCTGCCATACACACCTGGAAGATTTTTGGAATATCCCTCGCTTCTGCTCTGTAGACGTCACCTTGAGACACAGGCCGAACATGGTAAAATTTTCTGAAAAATAATCAGGACATATTCACGGAGGTTCTAGACAAAACGTGAAAAATAACCAGATAACACTGGCCCGCAGGTCAACCACACTGAGGGACTTTATGGTCTCCGAATGTATTTATGTGAAGTTTGAAGTATATCGGAGTAAAGGTTGTGGAGATATAAGGTATGTACAAACTTTAATGCAGATTTTGTAAAAACTTTAAAGCAAATCTTAAAGTCTTTTGTCATTGGGCATGTGGGCTGCATGGGTGGGCTATAGAATGAGTGAGTGAGTGAATAGGGTTTAACGTCCGCTTTTCTGACGTAGAGGTACAAGCCTCAGGGAGTCTACACGCAGACGGGTCAACGGGGTCGTGTCCCGTATTCATCTGTCCGAGGGGGGTAAATCCCAACTTCAGAACTCAATATTTACAATCAAAATATATATTCAGTCCTGAAATTAGAACAACCTGATCTGGAGCCAGGCCCTCGCCACACCAGCATCATTTATCCCATCCCCTAAAAGTAATAGGATTAGCGCTAATCTTACTTTTATATATGGGGCATAGCCCGACTCAACTCTCACATACAAGAAAGCCAAAAATGTACATGAGGGCCAAATCCGGTATAGTGGGTTCCGGAAAGTATGAACCCAATCGTTAAGCCAGTTTAGTCGCTTTTTACGACAAGCAATGGCTACTGCAGCACTATTCTCAGGATCAGTTGATCCCGCCCCGGTGCCTGCACGGGGCGCTATAGAATGAACATATGGATGATCATGAAGAAGTATTTAAAGTTTGAAGTAAATTGGAGTAAAGGTTGTAGAGATATATATAAGGTATGTAAAAATTTAACACAGAATCCAGACTGATACACACACAAACAAATGCACGGACACTGAAACGTCATTGTGATCACAATGTCTTGCTTACCACAAGCAGGCTTAAGAAACAGAGTTGGATTTTTGACTGAGTTTAAAGTCCATTTGATAACAAGTTCCTACTCAGCCTCGACCAATCAAACACACTGATTTTTAAGATAAGAAAATAGTACATGCTCAGAATGTTTACACTCACAGACCGGGATCAGGTACCTGTAGCCGATTTCATCAAAATTGCAAAGCATACTTATCTAGCAAAGTATACTTTATGGGAGTAATCATTTATTTTTCCAGAAATGAATTATGTCGTATAGAACAAACGACTGCATATATTTGAAAATTAAAAGTATGCAGAATTATTATACTGAATTTATTACATTATCACAGCCAAAATGGCTGTGATAATGTAATAAATTCAGTAGAATAAAAATTAATAAATTTATACTTAAATTGAAAATTTCTCCCTCAAAGTATACTTTGCAATGTTCGTGAAATAGGCTACTGGTATCAGCCACAGCCTAAAACACCACACATCATACCATATTTATTCTAATGGAAGCCCCCTCTCTAATAGTAACCCCTCCACCCATATTTGTATTCTAAATATGTTATTTTCACATTCAAAAGCCATTGTTTTAGATGGCTTTTGTATGTGAAAATAACATATTTTGATCCTACTTTCCACGTTTTGATCCACACGGATTGCATTCCCGGGGCATTTATTAGAATAAATACGGTAATCCTTGTTTATCTCGACAGCTGTGTGCAACATGTGCTGATCAATGTATCTAACTGATGTCTGTGAACATATAATTCCATCAGAAATGTGGACATGTACAATGTCAGACTCCACTGATTTGTCTGTCCCCCATAGGTAACTCTAGCCTATTTCACCAAAATTGCAAAGTAAACTTATCTAACTAAAGTACACTCTTAGTGAGAAATGTATTAATTTTAATTATACTGAATATATTACATTATCACAGCCATTTTGGCTGTGATAATGTAATAAATTCAGTATAATAATTCTGCATTATTTTAATCATTAAATATATGCAGTCATTAGTTCGATATAAAACTATAAAATTGTTTGTGAAATTCCACCGCTGTTGCACGACTACAACAGCAACCACTGAGTGAGTGATTGGAAAATAATAATTTTCAGAGTCAAAAAAGGGGCATAACTGCGGATGGATCAGTGGGACAGGTAAAAGTTTATGTTATGCACTCCTGCACTTGATGGTTGGGATGTATACTGAGTATGAAGAGAATCGGCCCAAAAACTGTAGAAGTAGTTTGCCAGATAAGGAAAAAATTATATTTTCGGAGTCGAAAAAAGGGGCATAACTGCGGATGGATCAATGGGACAGTGAAAATGTTTATGTTATGCACTCCTGCACTTGATAGTAGGGCTGTATACCGAATATGAAAATAATCGACAAGGACAATTGTCTACTGACAGACGGACAGGGTAAACACTATATGCCACAGACAACTATCGTTGCGGTGGCATAATAATGCATTTCGGGAAATATATAGAGAATAGTAGGTTAGTGCCGTGAATGGGAAAAAATATCTGGCGAGGCTTAGGAAACTGGATGGGCGAGGCTTTGCCGAGCCAATCTTGTTTCCGTGCCGAGCCAGATATTTTTTCCCATTCACGGCTCTAACCTACTATTCCATTTATCAAGTCAACATTCTAAAACAGCATTTCAATCAACTTAATTTATTTAATTTAGCTTTCAGAAGCGAGATAAGTTAGAACCGAATTACATCAAACCCTCATTGGCGCTCGATAAAGTATGGTTGTAAAATCCCTTAATCAACAATCATGACAGTAAATTCATCAATAATTATTTTAGACTTTAGAAATTTTACTCATCAAAATATTTCCAGAATAATCTTAAAATGTTACAACGACTTTATTTCTGTTGTTTTCATCGTTCATGAATCATGGACATGAAAAAGAAAACAACAAGATGGTGGCTTTACGATTTAATCCTATTTAGAATGGCGACCATGCATCCCAAAACCATTAACGTGTACTTCAAGCAGGTTCAACATATGACTATTCTGTTGATACTTTATTTTGTCACCGACAATGTGAAATTACAGCTTCTTTTCAACGAAATACACTCAAAATTCACCAGACCAATCCATTTTCATTCGGGGCAGATTCTGCAACTATTGCGATCTGTCCAAAATAAAAATCAACAACACAAAACACCATTTTGTTTCGTTTATTTCATTACCTGACTGGAATCACTGGAAGCAGCCATTTTTATTTTAAATGACGTAGTACTAGACTTATTGACGTACTAATAATTATGACGTCAGTCATGTCTGAATGACGCACGGAATGGGTAGAGAGCAAACACAATTGGAAATTGAGGGTCGTAATGGAAATTGATTTGGCATCCAGAAAATGGCGTGAACTGAATTTTATTTTCCGGCGATATCGTTTTTATTTGCCAAATTTAACCCTCACACTGTAAACAGTTCCATTTCCATCAGGCTATTCAGTCAACTCAAGAAGTATACTGGCAAAAGTAGTCACCAAGACGAATGACGCGCATGAATTGTGATTAGGTCGTATCGACAGGATATCCAATATGTTTCACGGCACCGTGTTTCACGGCACATAGGCACTACGTTGACGGGATAAAAATGATTAATCCCTCAAAGCATACTTAGTTAGATAAGCATGCTTAGCAATTTTGGTGAAATCGGCTAATCAAACTGCTTGATTTACACAATTCCATTGTAAATCAAGCAGTTCAATGGATATGGTGAGCATGCGCAACCATAGAATGTTATTATTGGACATCACATATGCACCAACCAACTTACTCGATATCTAGCACAAGTAACGGAGCAGTCTTCTGTTTATCTGCCTCGTCCTTGTAAAATAGCACTTTCTTCGAGCTGACGACCACATACTGCCGCCGCCAACCATACTTCTTGATGTTCTGTTTATTGGGGATGGCCAACCCCCAACCATGTGGCCAACCAACTCCATGTGATCTAATCTGGAGGTAGCTGTAACAGTGGGCAGGTGTACGGGGCCGTGAATCAGTAACATTGGGGATGGACAACCAACCTCCATGTGACTATCTGGTGGAGCTGTAACAGTGGGCAGGTGTACGGGCCGTGAATCAGTAACATTGGGGATGGCCAACCAACCCTCCATGTGACTATCTGGTGGAGCTGTAACAGTTGGCAGGTGTACTGGCCGTGAATCAGTAACATTGGGGATGGACAACCAACCCTACATGTGACTATCTGGTGGAGCTGTAACAGTGGGCAGGTGTACTGGCCGTGAATCAGTAACATTGGGGATGGACAACCAACCCTCCATGTGACTATCTGGTGGAGCTGTAACAGTGGGCAGGTGTACTGGCCGTGATCAGTAACAATTGGGGATGGACAACCAACCTTCATGTGACTATGGTGGAGCTGTAACAGTGGGCAGGTGTACTGGCCGTGAATCGGTAACATTGGGGATGGACAACCAACCCTCCATGTGACTACCGGTAGCTGGTGTAGCTGTAACAGTGGGCAGGTGTACGGGCCGTGAATCATTAACATTGGGGATGGCCAACCAACCCTCCATGTGACTATCTGGTGGAGCTGTAACAGTGGGCATGTGTACTGGCCGTGTATCAGTAACATTGAGGCTGGCCAACCAACCCTCCATGTGACTATCTGGTGGAGCTGTAACAGTGGGCAGGTGTACTGGCCGTGAATCAGTAACATTGGGGATGGACAACCAACCCTCCATGTGGCAATCTGGTGGAGCTGTAACAGTGGGCAGGTGTACGGGCTGTGAATCAGTAACATTGGGGATGGCCAACCAACCCTCCATGTGACTATCTGGTGGAGCTGTAACAATGGGCAGGTGTACAGGCCGTGTATCAGTAACATTGGGGATGGACAACCAACCCTCCATGTGGCAATCTGGTGGAGCTGTAACAGTGGGCAGGTGTACGGGCAGTGAATCAGTAACATTGGGGATGGCCAACCAGCGCTCCATGTGACTATCTGGTGGAGCTGTAACAGTGTGTACTGGCCGTGAATCACTAACATTGGGGATGGCCAACCAACCCTCCATGAGACTGGCCAACCAACCCTCCATGTGACTATCTGGTGGAGTTGTAACAGTGGGCAGGTGTACTGGCCGTGAATCACTAACATTGGGGATGGCCAACCAACCCTCTATGAGACTATCTGGTGGAGTGTAACAGTGGGCAAGTGTACTGGCCATGAATCAGTAACATTGGGGATGGCCAACCAACCCTTCATGTGACTATCTGGTGGAGCTGCAACAGTGGGCAGGTGTACTAGCCGTGAATCAGTAACATTGGGGATGGAAAACCAACCCTCCATGTGACTATCTGGTGGAGCTGTAACAGTGGGCAGGTGTACGGGCCGTGAATCAGTAACATTGGGGATGGCCAACCAGCCCTCCATGTGACTATCTGGTGGAGCTGCAACAGTGGGCAGGTGTACTAGCCGTGAATCAGTAACATTGGGGATGGCCAACCAACCCTCCATGTGACTATCTGGTGGAGCTGTAACGGTGGACAGGTGTACGGGCCGTGAATCAGTAACATTGGGGATGGACAACCAACCCTCCATGTGACTATCTGGTGGAGCTGTAACAGTGGACAGGTGTACGGGCCGTGAATCAGTAACATTGGGGATGGCCAACCAACCCTCCATGTGACTATCTGGTGGAGCTGTAACAGTGGACAGGTGTACGGGCCGTGAATCAGTAACATTGGGGATGGCTAACCAACCCTCCATGAGACTATCTGGTGTAGCTGTAACAGTGGGCAGGTGTACTGGCCGTGAATCAGTAACATTGGGGATGGCCAGCAAACCCTCCATGTGACTATCTGGTGGAGTGTAACAGTGGGCAGGTGTACGGGCCGTGAATCAGTAACATTGGGGATGGACAACCAACCCTCCATGTGACTATCTGGTGTAGTTGCAACAGTGGGCAGGTGGTACGGGCCGTGAATCAGTAAACAAAATTTGGGGATGGACAACCAGCCCTCCAGTGACTATCTGGTGTAGCTGCAACAGTGGGCAGGTGTACGGGCCGTGAATCAGTAACATTGGGGATGGCCAACCAGCACTCCATGTGGCAATCTGGTGGAGCTGTAACAGTGGGCAGGTGTACGGGCAGTGATTCAGTAACATTGGGGATGGCCAACCAGCGCTCCATGTGACTATGGAGCTGTAACAGTGTGTACTGGCCGTGAATCACTAACATTGGGGATGGCCAACCAACCCTCCATGAGACTGGCCAACCAACCCTCCATGTGACTATCTGGTGGAGTTGTAACAGTGGGCAGGTGTACTGGCCGTGAATCACTAACATTGGGGATGGCCAACCAACCCTCCATGAGACTATCTGGTGGAGTGTAACAGTGGGCAAGTGTACTGGCCGTGAATCAGTAACATTGGGGATGACCAACCAACCCTCCATGTGACTATCTGGTGGAGCTGCAACAGTGGGCAGGTGTACTAGCCGTGAATCAGTAACATTGGGGATGGCCAACAGCCTCCATGTGACTATCTGGTGGAGCTGCAACAGTGGGCAGGTGTACTAGCCGTGAATCAGTAACATTGGGGATGGCCAACCAACCCTCCATGTGACTATCTGGTGGAGCTGTAACAGTGGACAGGTGTACGGGCCGTGAATCAGTAACATTGGGGATGGACAACCAACCCTCCATGTGACTATCTGGTGGAGCTTGTAACAGTGGACAGGTTTGACGGCCGTGAATCAGTAACATTGGGGATGGCCACCAAAAACCCTCCATGTGACTATCTGGTGGAGCTGTAACAGTGGACAGGTGTACGGGCCGTGAATCAGTAACATTGGGGATGGCTAACCAACCCTCCATGAGACTATCTGGTGTAGCTGTAACAGTGGGCAGGTGTACTGGCCGTGAATCAGTAACATTGGGGATGGCCAGCAAACCCTCCATGTGACTATCTGGTGGAGTGTAACAGTGGGCAGGTGTACGGGCCGTGAATCAGTAACATTGGGGATGGACAACCAACCCTCCATGTGACTATCTGGTGTAGTTGCAACAGTGGGCAGGTTGTTTAAAACGGGCCGTGAATCAGTAACATTGGGGGGATGGGACAAACCAGCCCTCCATGTGACTATCTGGTGTAGCTGCAACAGTGGGCAGGTGTACGGGCCGTGAATCAGTAACATTGGGGATGGCCAACCAGCACTCCATGTGGCAATCTGGTGGAGCTGTAACAGTGGGCAGGTGTACGGGCAGTGATTCAGTAACATTGGGGATGGCCAACCAGCGCTCCATGTGACTATGGAGCTGTAACAGTGTGTACTGGCCGTGAATCACTAACATTGGGGATGGCCAACCAACCCTCCATGAGACTGGCCAACCAACCCTCCATGTGACTATCTGGTGGAGCTGCAACAGTGGGCAGGTGTACTAGCCGTGAATCAGTAACATTGGGGATGGCCAACCAGCCCTCCATGTGACTATCTGGTGGAGCTGCAACAGTGGGCAGGTGTACTAGCCGTGAATCAGTAACATTGGGGATGGCCAACCAACCCTCCATGTGACTACTGGTGAGCTGTAACAGTGGACAGGTGTACGGGCCGTGAATCAGTAACATTGGGGATGGACAACCAACCCTCCATGTGACTATCTGGTGGAGCTGTAACAGTGGACAGGTGTACGGGCCGTGGGAAAAAATTCAGTACATTGGGGGGATGGCCAACCAACCCTCCATGTGACTATCTGGTGGAGCTGTAACAGTGGACAGGTGTACGGGCCGTGAATCAGTAACATTGGGGATGGCTAACCAACCCTCCATGAGACTATCTGGTGTAGCTGTAACAGTGGGCAGGTGTACTGGCCGTGAATCAGTAACATTGGGGATGGCCAGCAAACCCTCCATGTGACTATCTGGTGGAGTGTAACAGTGGGCAGGTGTACGGGCCGTGAATCAGTAACATTGGGGATGGACAACCAACCCTCCATGTGACTATCTGGTGTAGTTGCAACAGTGGGCAGGTGTACGGGCCGTGAATCAGTAACATTGGGGATGGACAACCAGCCCTCCATGTGACTATCTGGTGTAGCTGCAACAGTGGGCAGGTGTACGGGCCGTGAATCAGTAACATTGGGGATGGCCAACCAGCACTCCATGTGGCAATCTGGTGGAGCTGTAACAGTGGGCAGGTGTACGGGCAGTGATTCAGTAACATTGGGGATGGCCAACCAGCGCTCCATGTGACTATGGAGCTGTAACAGTGTGTACTGGCCGTGAATCACTAACATTGGGGATGGCCAACCAACCCTCCATGAGACTGGCCAACCAACCCTCCATGTGACTATCTGGTGGAGTTGTAACAGTGGGCAGGTGTACTGGCCGTGAATCACTAACATTGGGGATGGCCAACCAACCCTCCATGAGACTATCTGGTGGAGTGTAACAGTGGGCAAGTGTACTGGCCGTGAATCAGTAACATTGGGGATGACCAACCAACCCTCCATGTGACTATCTGGTGGAGCTGCAACAGTGGGCAGGTGTACTAGCCGTGAATCAGTAACATTGGGGATGGCCAACCAGCCCTCCATGTGACTATCTGGTGGAGCTGCAACAGTGGGCAGGTGTACTAGCCGTGAATCAGTAACATTGGGGATGGCCAACCAACCCTCCATGTGACTATCTGGTGGAGCTGTAACAGTGGACAGGTGTACGGGCCGTGAATCAGTAACATTGGGGATGGACAACCAACCCTCCATGTGACTATCTGGTGGAGCTGTAACAGTGGACAGGTGTACGGGCCGTGAATCAGTAACATTGGGGATGGCCAACCAACCCTCCATGTGACTATCTGGTGGAGCTGTAACAGTGGACAGGTGTACGGGCCGTGAATCAGTAACATTGGGGATGGCTAAACCCAACCTCCATGAGACTATCGGTGTAGCTGTAAAACTTGGTCAGTGTACTGGCCGTGAATCATAACTTGGGGATGGCCGCAACCCCTCCATGTGACTATCTGGTGGAGTGTAACAGTGGGCAGGTGTACGGGCCGTGAATCAGTAACATTGGGGATGGACAACCAACCCTCCATGTGACTATCCCCTGGTGTAGTGCAACATGGGCAGGTGTACGGGCCCGTGTAATCAGTAACATTGGGATGGGACAACCACCCCTCCTTGTGACTATCTGGTGTAGCTGCAACAGTGGGCAGGTGTACGGGCCGTGAATCAGTAACATTGGGGATGGCCAACCAGCACTCCATGTGGCAATCTGGTGGAGCTGTAACAGTGGGCTGGTATACTGGCCGTGAATCAGTAACATTGGGGATGGCCAACCAGCCCTCCATGTGGCAATCTGGTGGAGCTGTAACAGTGGGCAGGTGTACTGGCCTTGAATCAGTAACATTGGGGATGGCCAACCAGCCCTCCATGTGGCAATCTGGTGGAGTGTAACAGTGGGCAGGTGTACTGGTAGTGAATCAGTAACATTGGGGATGGACAACCAACCCTCCATGTGACTATCTGGTGGAGCTGTAACAGTGGGCAGGTGTACTGGGCAGTGAAAATCATAACATTGGGGATGGACAACCAGCCCTCCATCCTGACTATCTGGTGGAGCTGTAACAGTGGGCAGGTGTACGGGCCGTGAATCAGTAACATTGGGGATGGACAACCAGCCCTACATGTGACTATCTGGTGTAGCTGCAACAGTGGGCAGGTGTACGGGCGTGAATCAGTAAACATTTGGGATGGCCAACCAGCCCTCCCATGTGGCAATTCTGGGTGGAGCTGTAACAGTGGGCGGTGTACTGGCCCGTGAATCAGTAACATTGGGGATGGCTAACCAGCCCTCCATGTGACTATCTGGTGGAGCTTTAACAGTGGGCAGGTGTACTGGCCGTGAATCAGTAACATTGGGGATGGCCAAGCAGCCCTCCATGTGACTATCTGGTGGAGCTGTAACAGTGGGCAGGTGTACTGGCAGTGAACAGTAACATTGGGATGGACAACCAACCCTCCATGTGACTATCTGTGGAGCTGTAACAGTGGGGCAGGTGTACCTGGCCATGTATCAGTAACAATTTGGGATGGATAACCAACCCTTCAGTGACTATCTGGTGAGCTGTAACAGTGGGCAGGTGTACTGGCAGTGGAATCAGTAACATTGGGGATGGACAGCCAACCCTCCATGTGACTATCTGGTTGGAGCGGTTAACAGTGGGCAGGTTGTACTGGCCGTGTATCAGTAACAGGGTTTGGATGGACAACCAACCCTCCATGTGACTATCTGGTGGAGCTGTAACAGTGGGCAGGTGTACTAGCAGTGGAATCAGTAACATTGGGGAAGGACAAAACCAGCCCTCCATGTGGCATCTGGTGGAGCTGTAACAGTGGGGCAGGTGTTACTGCCGTGGAATCAGTAACAGTGGGGATGGACAACCAACCCTCCATGTGACTATCTGGTGGAGCTGTAACATTGGGCAGGTGTACTGGCCGTTGAATCAGTAACATTGGGGGATGGACAACCAACCTTCCACCTTCCAGTGAACTATCTGGTGGGGAGCTGTAACAGTGGGCAGGTTGGGGGTTGTACTGGCCGTGAATCGGTAACATTGGGGATGGACAACCCAACCCTCCATGTGACTAGCTGGTGTAGCTGTAACAGTGGGCAGGTGTATAAGGGCCGTGAATCATTTAACATTGGGGATGGCCAACCAACCCTCCATGTGGGGGCTATCTGGTGGAGCTGTAACAGTGGGCCAGGTTGTACTGCCGTGTATCAGTAACATTGAGGTAGCCACCAACCTCATGTGACTATCTGGTGGAGCTGTAACAGTGGGCAGGTGTACTGGCCCGTGAATCAGGTTAAACATTGGGGATGGACAACCAACCTCCACCTTCCATTGTGACTATCTGGAGGAGCTGTAACAGTGGGCAAGGTGTACTGGCCCGTGAATCGGTAAACATTTGGGGGATAAGGACAACCAACCCTCCATGTGACTAGCTGGTGTAGCTGTAACAGTGGGCAGGTGTACGGGCCGTGAATCATTAACATTGGGGATGGCCAACCAACCCTCCATGTGGCTATCTGGTGGAGCTGTAACAGTGGGCAGGTGTACTGGCCGTGTATCAGTAACATTGAGGATGGCCAACCAACCCTCCATGTGACTATCTGGTGGAGCTGTAACAGTGGGCAGGTGTACTGGCCGTGAATCAGTAACATTGGGGATGGACAACCAACCCTCCATGTGACTATCTGGTGGAGCTGTAACAGTGGGCAGGTGTACGGGCCGTGTATCAGTAACATTGGGGATGGACAACCAACCCTCCATGTGGCAATCTGGTGGAGCTGTAACAGTGGGCAGGTGGTTTACGCAGGGGTGAGTCAGTAACATTGGGGGATGAGGCCAACCACCGCTAAACCATGTGACTACTGGTGGAGCTGTTAACAGTGCCTACACTGGCCGTGAATCACTAACATTGGGGTATGGCCAACCAATCCCTCCATGAGAACTGGCCAACCAACCCTCATGTGACTAATCTGGTGGAGTTGTAACATGGGCAGGTGTATTGGCGTGAATCACCTAACAAATTGGGGATGGCCAACCAACCCTCCATGAGACTATCTGGTGGAGTGCAACAGTGGGCAACGGGTGTACTGGCCGTGAATCAGTAACATTGGGGTAGATGGCCAACCAACCTCCATGTTGACTATCTGGTGGAACAGCTGCAACAGTGGGCAGGTGTACTAGCCGTGAATCAGTAACATTGGGGGATGGCAACCAACCTCATGTGACTAATCTGGTAGGAGCTGTACAGTGCGGAACAGGTGTACGGGCCGTGAATCAGTAAAACATTGAGGGATGGAAACACCAACCAACCTCATGTGACTATCTGGTGGAGCTGCTAACAGAGGGACAGCGTGTAACGGGCCGTGAACTCAGTAACATTGGTGATGGCCAACCAACCGCCCTCCATGTGACTATCTGGTGGGGGAGCTGTAACAGAGGGGAGGGACAGTGTACGGGCCGGTTTGTGAATCAGTTGTAACATTGCGGGGATGGTCTAACCAACCCTCCATGAGGACTATGGCTGGTGTAGCTGTATAACAGTGGGCAGTGGTGTACTGGCCGTGTTAATCAGTAACATTGGGGCGATGGCCAGCAAACCCTCCGATTGGTGTGACTATCAGTGGATTGTGTATCAGTGGGCAGGTGTACGGGCCGTGAATTCAGTAACATTAGGGATGGGACAACCACCCTCCATGTGACTATAATGGTAGGTAGTGCAACATAGTGGGCAGGTGTACGGGCCGTGAATCAGTAACATTGGTGGGGATGGTACAACCAGCCCTCCATGTGACTATCTGGTGTAGCTGTTCAACAGTGGGCCAGACGTACTGGGCCGTGAACTCAGTAACATTGGGGATGGCCAACCAGCTACTCCATGTGGCAATCTGGTGGAGAACTTGTATAACAGTGGGGAAGGCAGGTCTGTACGGGCAGTGATAATCAGTAACATTGGGGGTCATGGCCAACCAGCGCTCCATGTGACTATGGAGCTGTAACAGTGTGTACTGGCCGTGAATCACTAACATTGGGGATGGCCAACCAACCCTCCATGAGACTGGCCAACCAACCCTCCATGTGACTATCTGGTGGAGTTGTAACAGTGGGCAGGTGTACTGGCCGTGAATCACTAACATTGGGGATGGCCAACCAACCCTCCATGAGACTATCTGGTGGAGTGTAACAGTGGGCAAGTGTACTGGCCGTGAATCAGTAACATTGGGGATGACCAACCAACCCTCCATGTGACTATCTGGTGGAGCTGCAACAGTGGGCAGGTGTACTAGCCGTGAATTGAATCAGTACATGGGGATGGCCAACAGCCCTCCATTTGTGACTATCTGGTGGAGCTGCAACATATGGGCAGGATGTTACTAGCCGTGAATCAGTTACATTGGGGATGGCCAACCAAACCCAAATCCATGTGACTATCTGGTGGAGCTGTAACAGTGGACAGGGAGGTGTAGGCGGGCCGTGAATCAGTAACATTGGGGTATGGAACACAATCCAACCCTCCATGTGGACTATCTGGTGGAGCTGTAACAGTGGACAGGTGTACTGGCGTGATCATGTAACATTGGGGATGGCAAACAAACAACCCGCCCTCCATGTGACTATATGGTGGACGGGGCTTGCTGTAACAGTGGACAGGGAGGTGTACGGGCGAGTGAATCGAGTAACATTGGGGATGGCTAACCAACCAACCCTCCATGAGATATCTCGGTGTAAGCTGTAAACAGGGGTGTGCAGGTGTAAACTGGCCGTGAGAATCAGTAACATTGGGGATGGCCAGCAAACCCTCCATGTGACTATCTGGTGGAGTGTAACAGTGGGACAGGTGTAACGGGGTGGCGTGATCAGTAACATTGGGGGATGGACAATCCAACCCTCCATGTGACTATCTGGTGTAGTTGCAACAGTGTGCAGGTAGTACGGGCCGTGATATCAGTAATCATTGGGGGATGGACAACCAGCCCTCCATGTGGACTATCTGGTGTAGCTGCAACAGTGGGCAGGTGTACGGAAGTCCAGTTGAATCGAGTAACATTGGGGTTGATGGCCAACCAGCAGCTCCATGTGTGGCAATCTGGTGGAGCTGTAACAGTGGGCTGGTATACTGGCCGTGAATCAGTAACATTGGGGATGGCCAACCAGCCCTCCATGTGGCAATCTGGTGGAGCTGTAACAGTGGGCAGGTGTACTGGCCTTGAATCAGTAACATTGGGGATGGCCAACCAGCCCTCCATGTGGCAATCTGGTGGAGTGTAACAGTGGGCAGGTGTACTGGTAGTGAATCAGTAACATTGGGGATGGACAACCAACCCTCCATGTGACTATCTGGTGGAGCTGTAACAGTGGGCAGGTGTACTGGCAGTGAATCAGTAACATTGGGGATGGACAACCAGCCCTCCATCTGACTATCTGGTGGAGCTGTAACAGTGGGCAGGTGTACGGGCCGTGAATCAGTAACATTGGGGATGGACAACCAGCCCTACATGTGACTATCTGGTGTAGCTGCAACAGTGGGCAGGTGTACGGGCCGTGAATCAGTAACATTGGGGATGGCCAACCAGCCCTCCATGTGGCAATCTGGTGGAGCTGTAACAGTGGGCGGGTGTACTGGCCGTGAATCAGTAACATTGGGGATGGCTAACCAGCCCTCCATGTGACTATCTGGTGGAGCTTTAACAGTGGGCAGGTGTACTGGCCGTGAATCAGTAACATTGGGGATGGCCAAGCAGCCCTCCATGTGACTATCTGGTGGAGCTGTAACAGTGGGCAGGTGTACTGGCAGTGAATCAGTAACATTGGGGATGGACAACCAACCCTCCATGTGACTATCTGGTGGAGCTGTAACAGTGGGCAGGTGTACTGGCCATGTATCAGTAACATTGGGGATGGATAACCAACCCTTCATGTGACTATCTGGTGGAGCTGTAACAGTGGGCAGGTGTACTGGCAGTGAATCAGTAACATTGGGGATGGACAGCCAACCCTCCATGTGACTATCTGGTGGAGCTGTAACAGTGGGCAGGTGTACTGGCCGTGTATCAGTAACATTGGGGATGGACAACCAACCCTCCATGTGACTATCTGGTGGAGCTGTAACAGTGGGCAGGTGTACTAGCAGTGAATCAGTAACATTGGGGAAGGACAACCAGCCCTCCATGTGGCAATCTGGTGGAGCTGTAACAGTGGGCAGGTGTACTGGCCGTGAATCAGTAACAGTGGGGATGGACAACCAACCCTCCATGTGACTATCTGGTGGAGCTGTAACAGTGGGCAGGTGTACTGGCCGTGAATCAGTAACATTGGGGATGGACAACCAACCTTCCACCTTCCATGTGACTATCTGGTGGAGCTGTAACAGTGGGCAGGTGTACTGGCCGTGAATCGGTAACATTGGGGATGGACAACCAACCCTCCATGTGACTAGCTGGTGTAGCTGTAACAGTGGGCAGGTGTACGGGCCGTGAATCATTAACATTGGGGATGGCCAACCAACCCTCCATGTGGCTATCTGGTGGAGCTGTAACAGTGGGCAGGTGTACTGGCCGTGTATCAGTAACATTGAGGATGGCCAACCAACCCTCCATGTGACTATCTGGTGGAGCTGTAACAGTGGGCAGGTGTACTGGCCGTGAATCAGTAACATTGGGGATGGACAACCAACCTTCCACCTTCCATGTGACTATCTGGAGGAGCTGTAACAGTGGGCAGGTGTATGGCCCGTGAATCAAAACGGTAACATTGGGGGATGGACAACCCTCCAACCCTCCATGTGACTAGCTGTGTAGCTGTAACAGTGGGCAGGTGTACGGGCGTGAAATCATTAACATTGGGGATGGCCAAACCAACCCTCCATGTGGCTTTTGGTGGAGCTGTAACAGTGGGGCAGGTGTACTGGCGTGTATCAGTAACAATTGAGGGATGGCAACCAACCCTCCATGTGACTATCTGGTGGAGCTGTAACAGTGGGCAGTGTACTGGCCGTGAATCAGTAACATTGGGGATGGACAACCCAACCCTCATGTGACTATCTGGTGGAAGCTGTAACAGTGGGCAGGTGTACGGGCCGTGTATCAGTAACATTGGGGATGGACAACCAACCCTCCATGTTTGGCAATCTGGGTGGAGCTGTAAACAGTGGGCAGGTGTACGGGCAGAGTCCAGTAACAGGGGTTGGGGATGGCCAACCAGCGCTCCATGTGACTACTGGTGGAGCTGTAACAGTGTGTACTGGCGTGATCACTAACATTGGGGATGGGAACCAACAACCCTCCATGGAGATGGCCAACCAACCCTCCAGTGGACTATCTGGTGGAGTTGTAACAGTGGGCAGGTGTATTGGCCGTGAATCACTAACATTGGGGATGGCCAACCAACCCTCCATGAGACTATCTGGTGGAGTGCAACAGTGGGCAAGTGTACTGGCCGTGAATCAGTAACATTGGGGATGGCCAACCAACCCTCCATGTGACTATCTGGTGGAGCTGCAACAGTGGGCAGGTGTACTAGCCGTGAATCAGTAACATTGGGGGGGGGGGGGGATGGCCAACAGCCCTCCATGTGACTATCTGGTGGAGCTGCAACAGTCGGCAGGTGTACTAGCCGTGAATCAGTAACATTGGGGATGGCCAACCAACCCTCCATGTGACTATCTGGTGGAGCTGTAACAGTGGGCAGGTGTATGGGCTGTGAATCAGTAACATTGGGGATGGCCAACCAACCCTCCATGAGACTATCTGGTGGAGTGTAACAGTGGGCAAGTGTACTGGCCGTGAATCAGTAACATTGGGGATGGCTAACCAACCCTCCATGAGACTATCTGGTGGAGTGTAACAGTGGGCAAGTGTACTGGCCGTGAATCAGTAACATTGGGGATGGATAATCAAAACCCTCATGTTGGCAAATTTCTGGTGGAGTATAAGAGTGGGCAGGTTTGTTACTGGCAGTGAATCCAGTAACATTGGGGATGGGACCCTCCATGTGCTATCTGGTGGGAGCTTGTATCAGGGGCAGTTGTTACTGGCCGGAATCAGGAAACTTTGGGGTTGGCCAACCAACCCTCCATGTGAACTATCTGGTGGAGCTGTAACAGTGGGCAGGTGTTCGGCTGTGGAATCTGTAACATTGGGGTTTGGACAACCAACCCCTCCATTTGACGATCTGGGTGGAGCTGAAACAGTGGGCGGTGTACGGGCTGTGAACTGTAAACATTGGGGATGGGCAAACCAAACCCTCCATGTTGACTATTGGTGGAGCTGTAACAGTGGGGCAGGAGTTCGGGGCCGTGAATAGTAACATTGGGGATGGACAAACCAATCTCCATGGACTATCTGGTGTAGCTGTAACAGTGGGCAGGTGGTACGGGCCGTGAATCAGTAACATTGGGGATGGCCAACCAACCCTCCATGTGACTATCTGGTGGAGAAGTAAAAGTGGGCAGGTGTACGGGCTGTGAATCAGTAACATTGGGGATGGACAACCAACCCTCCATGTGACTATCTGGTGGAGCTGTTAAAGTGGAAGGGTGGGTTAGGCCGGTGAATCAGTAACATTGGGGATGGCTAACCAACCCTCCATGTGACTATCTGATGTAGCTGTAACAGTGGGCAGGTGTACTGGCCGTGAATCAGTAACATTGGGGATGGCCAGCTAACCCTCCATGTGACTATCTGGTGGAGTGTAACAGTGGCAGGTTTTCGTAACTGCATCAGTAATCTAACATTGGGGATGGACAACCAACCCTCCATGTGACTATCTGGTGTAGTTGCAACAGTGGGCAGGTGTACGGGCCGTGAATCAGTAACATTGGGGATGGACAACCAGCCCTCCATGTGACTATCTGGTGTAGCTGCAACAGTGGGCAGGTGTACGGGCCGTGAATCAGTAACATTGGGGATGGGCAACCAGCCCTCCATGTGGCAATCTGGTGGAGCTGTAACAGTGGGCAGGTGTACTGGCCGTGAATCAGTAACATTGGGGATGGCCAACCAGCCCTCCATGTGGCAATCTGGTGGAGCTGTAACAGTGGGCAGGTGTACTGGCCTTGAATCAGTAACATTGGGGATGGCCAACCAGCCCTCCATGTGGCAATCTGGTGGAGTGTAACAGTGGGCAGGTGTACTGGTAGTGAATCAGTAACATTGGGGATGGACAACCAACCCTCCATGTGACTATCTGGTGGAGCTGTAACAGTGGGCAGGTGTACTGGCCGTGAATCAGTAACATTGGGGATGGCCAACCAGCCCTCCATGTGACTATCTGGTGGAGCTTTAACAGTGGGCAGGTGTACTGGCCGTGAATCAGTAACATTGGGGATGGCCAACCAACCCTCCATGTGACTATCTGGTGTAGCTGTAACAGTGGGCAGGTGTACTGGCCGTGAATCAGTAACATTGGGGATGGCCAACCAACCCTCCATGTGACTATCTGGTGGAGCTGTAACAGTGGGCAGGTGTACGGGCTGTGAATCAGTAACATTGGGGATGGACAACCAACCCTCCATGTGACTATCTGGTGTAGCTGCAACAGTGGGCAGGTGTACGGGCCGTGTATCAGTAACATTGGGGATGGACAACCAGCCCTCCATGTGACTATCTGGTGGAGCTGTAACAGTGGGCAGGTGTACGGGCCGTGTATCAGTAACATTGGGGATGGACAACCAACCCTCCATGTGGCAATCTGGTGGAGCTGTAACAGTGGGCAGGTGTACTGGCAGTGAATCAGTAACATTGGAGATGGCCAACCAGCCCTCCATGTGACTATCTGGTGGAGCTGTAACAGTGGGCAGGTGTACTGGCCGTGAATCAGTAACATTGGGGCTGGCCAGCAAACCCTCCATGTGACTATCTGGTGGAGTGTAACAGTGGGCAGGTGTACGGGCCGTGAATCAGTAACATTGGGGATGGACAACCAACCCTCCATGTGACTATCTGGTGTAGTTGCAACAGTGGGCAGGTGTACGGGCCGTGAATCAGTAACATTGGGGATGGACCCATACACCAGCTCCATGGAGTATGTGTTGGGGAGGGCCTGCAACAGTGCAGGTGTACGGGCCGTGAATCAGTAACATTGGGGATGGGCAACCAGCCCTCCATGTGGCAATCTGGTGGAGCTGTAACGTGGGCAGGTGTATGGAATCTGTGAGTACATGATGGCAACCAGCCCTCCATGTGGCAATCTGGTGGAGCTGTAACAGTGGGCAGGTGTACTGGCCGTGAATCAGTAACATTGGGGATGGCCACCAGACCCTCCATGTAGTGGCAATCTGTGAGTGTAACAGTGAGGTGTGATAACGGTAGTGAATACAGTAACGGTTGAATCAGAACATTGGGTGGCCAACCAGCCCTCCATGTGGACTATCTGGTGGAGCTAACAGTGGGCAGGTGTACGGTGCGTGAATCAGTAACATTGGGGATGGACAACCAACCTACCATGTGACTATCTGGTGTAGCGTAACAGTGGGCAGTGTACTGCCGTGAATCAGTAACATTGGGGATGGCAACCAACCCTGCCATGTGACTATTGGTGAAGCTGTAACAGTGGGCAGTGAGGAACATTGATGGAAACCACCCTCCGTGCATCTGTGGAGATCAGTAACATCGATGGGACAACCAACCCTCATGTGATATCTGTGGAGCTGTAAGAGCGTGTAAACCTATCAGTAACATTGGGGATGGACAACCAACCCTCATGTGAGACTATCTGGTGTAGCTCAGTAACAGTGGGCAGGTGTGGACTGCAGTGATCGGTAACAGTAACATTGGGGAGATGGAACAACCAGCCCTCCATGTGAACTATCTGGTGGCGCTGTAACAGTCGTAACTTGGTGTGCACTGGTGGACAGTGCAGGTGTCATAACAGTAACATTGGGGATGGCCAACCAGCTCTATGTGACTATCTGGTGACAGCTGTAACCAGTGGGCAGGTGTATGGGCGTACGCATTGTGAATCAGTAACATGGGGATGACACAGCTCATGTGAATAGCCCTCCATGTGACTATCTGGTGGAGCTGTAACAGTGGGCAGGTGTACTGCGTATTGAATCTAGTACATGATGACAACCTAAACCCTACATGATGGACCTATCTGGTGGAGCTGTAACAGTGGGCAGGTGTACTGGCCGTGAATCAGTAACATTGGGGATGGACAACCAACCCTACATGTGACTATCTGGTGGAGCTGTAACAGTGGGCAGGTGGTAACTGCCGTGATCAGTAACATTGGGGATGGACAACCAACCCTACATGTGACTATCTGGTGGAGCTGTAACAGTGGGCAGGTGTACTGGCCGTGAATCAGTAACATTGGGGATGGACAACCAACCCTCCATGTGACTATCTGGTGGAGCTGTAACAGTGGGCAGGTGTACTGGCCGTGAATCAGTAACATTGGGATGCGGCCAACCTAGCTCCATGTGACTATCTGGTGGAGCTGTAACAGTGGGCAGGTGTACGGGCTGTGAATCAGTAACATTGGGGATGGACAACCAACCCTACATGTGACTATCTGGTGGAGCTGTAACAGTGGGCAGGTGTACTGGCCGTGAATCAGTAACATTGGGGATGGCCAACCAGCCCTCCATGTGACTATCTGGTGGAGCTGTAACAGTGGGCAGGTGTACGGGCTGTGAATCAGTAACATTGGGGATGGAAAACCAACCCTACATGTGACTATCTGGTGGAGCTGTAACAGTGGGCAGGTGTACTGGCAGTGAATCAGTAACATTGGGGATGGACAACCAACCCTCCATGTGACTATCTGGTGGAGCTGTAACAGTGGGCAGGTGTACTGGCCGTGAATCAGTAACATTGGGGATGGACAACCAACCCTCCATGTGACTATCTGGTGGAGCTGTAACAGTGGGCAGGTGTACTGGCCGTGAATCAGTAACATTGGGGATGGACAACCAATGTGGCTATCTGGTGTAGCTGTAAGAGCGGGCAGGTTTACGTGGCATGACCAACCAATCTGTACTAGAACAATGAAAGTGGTTAATTAAATGGCCTTTGTGGCTAGCCTAGCTTCGGATTTGTTCTCCAGTTACACTTCAAAATCTACGACATAAATTATACTGTCAGGGTCACAATATATATAGAGGATCTCAAACGAGTTTCCATTTCATATGAGATTTATGAAACGAGTCATGCACAATTCATGTACCAAGCCTCTGACGAGTTTCATAAATCTCATATCAAATGGAAACGAGTTTAAGATCTGTTTGTCACATGACTTCATCGTCCAAAGAGCAGAATACTTAGAGATATCCTTTGCATTTCAGTGAGCAGACACCTTGGCTATTTTTGCATCTAGTAGAAAATCTCTACAGATAAAATTATTTTAATACTAGCAATAAACTATTATAATTATGCCATATTATTGGTTCCTGTTCTTTGTAATAACCATTATATTACCAACCGGGAAAATATTTTAACAATTGCTGTAATTTTACTGAGTCAATGATGCTTCTAATGATGTTTAAAACAACATTGCTTTGTCGTCCACATTACGAACATCATTTGGAACATCTTCACTTTCATTTGACATAACGTAACTCGCATAATTCATTAATGAAATGGGTTACAGCATGGAATACAGTGTATTCCTGTTGAGGCATAGTCAATAAATAAGTGGAAAGAACTCAGAATCATTTTATTTTACAATCAATTTGGCGAACAGTGTAGGCCCGGATGCGCAGGCTGATCTGGGTCTACACTGGTCGCTAAAAGGATTCTTCCTCTTGCCATAATATAATGTATATCAAATTGGGCTAAGATCTGTTAAAGTAGAACTGGAGTAGTTGCGTGGACAAGGATACAGAATGGGAAAATAAGAAATGGCCAGTAATGTTTTTCCTCATGCTGTAGTAAACATGTATGCCAAGTTTGGTTATGATCTGTCAAATAGAACACGGGAGTGATAATAATACCCCCACAAACATCGCTTTCACACATGAACAGATTTACTATCAGAAAGAGTTTAATACGTCGGAATCAGAATTTCATGCCCATTTTTTACTTTTTACCTTTGACCTCTAAGTGTGACCTTGGACGTAGACACCTTGGTATTGAACACTACACCTTGTCTTATCATGGTAATCATTTGTGGCAAATCATTTGAAAATATATTCATCGATTTAGAAGGTATAGTGGAAACAAAATTTAACATTTGACCTTTGACCTGTAAGGGTGACCTTGACCTTGGACGTAGACATGTGGGTATTGAACGCGACACATCGTCTAATAATGACAAACATTTGTGGCAAATTATTTGAAAATCCATTCATCGGTTTAGAAGATATAGAGCGGAAACAAAATTTCAAACAGACCGACCGACAGACAAGCTGACTCCTACATAGTGCCAGCTCTATAGCAACTACATTTGTGGTGGAATAATTATTACCTTGTGAACACACACTCGAGTTGTGTATAGACAGCGAGTCGCCGTCCTCGAGGCCGCCACTGTGGATGGAGGCTGAGTCCAGGTTGAGCATGGAGACCCTCTGTTGAAGCAGCTCGATCTCACTGTCCTTGGAGTCGAGCTCCATCTGAAGCTTGTTGCGGGACTGGCCCTCCTCGTACAGAGCGGCCTGCGTCTCGGACAGGTCCCGCTGGTACTTCTCCACCATCTTGCCGTACTTCTCCTTCTCCTATACGCCAATATACACACACAGAGGTGGTGACATGTGCGCACAAAAACCGCAAACTATCACGTCGAGTTATCGTGTGGAAACAAGCAAAGAGCAGGTGACCTTGAGCTTGCTGTAAAACTCCACTTTCATGTTTTGTTTTTTGAAGATAAGGAATAATTTAAATCGGTAATTACAGACTTATTTCCAGTATTTTAATAATATTTTCAGCAACTACTTTAAAGTATAAATGAAAACTATTCCTTTATTTTCTGGTTTATTATTTAGAATCATAGCCGATGGTAAACAGAACATAATGTCGAAAAACGCATATAAAAATACAATGCAAGAAAAAAGTTACAAAGGTTTAAATTTTTAATTAACACGAGGATGGCCGCGGCCCACATGTCGAGCCCGCCAAGGCATTTGATGGTCTCAGAGTGTATTTATTTTAGTTTGATGCCCAATAAGCATACACAGTTTCAAGCAAATCTGACTTACGGTTGCAGAGATACACTGCAGCTCCATTATAACACGATGGTCGGGGTCCAAGATTTCAAATCGCGATTGAATCCAATCGCGTTATAAAATTTCGGGACATGCACGGGTACTGGTATCATCCGCATTTCGGTTACCAACTATTGAGGGAATTCCATTAGCAACGGACCCATATAAAATCATGTCATGTGAACAGAAGTTAAAAGTAATTATTAATAATGACTATGACATACAAACTTGTATTAATGTATTAAACATACGAGTTATTTATAAAATCATGCTTATTACGTTGTATAGTGCTCGCGATAGACAGACGCTTATTACAATGTATACTGCTCGCGATCAACAGGCGTTTAAAACGATTAATTGATAATAAATAATGGTCACCTGTCCTGCCTATTCATGCGGACGATTAGCTGTTGATATGTGCATAATCTCAGGATGTGGGGTCACGTGATCTATTGGTTACACTGCAACAGTCATATTGATGAATGAAATTTACGATTTACGCGAAACATCATGATTGCCGTGGGCTGCAGTGTAAACAATAACCACGTGATCCCATACCCAGATAATGCTGAATGTATTGTTTCAGATTGCACACAAACACCAGTCTATTTATAGAACGATAAATATTGCACCTGTCACAATTACGAACAAGAGTGCGGCAAGTCACAAAATACGCCCGTCGAATATGGGCCAGACAGCGAAGATGCAGAAATGTGAAGCTGTCACCAAGGCAAGAAACATTAATGAGAATTTGAAAGTCTATAGCATTATTTCTTCATCTCGTTGTGCTAAACATGTATACTAATTTAGGCAGAGATAGAAAAGTAGAGTGTAAAGTAGAAATGATAGGGAATTGGATACAATAATGTATAAAAAATGGCTAAGTTAAAAAGGTGATATTTTTGTTAAAAAATATTTTTTCGGCATAAAAACACCAAGGTGCACATCTTCAATATGTGTAGAAGACGTGTGTATAGTTTCAGAACGATCGACTGAACAGTTTCGGAGGAGTTGTGTACACAAACTCTGTATTGTATATAGAATTGCATAGAAAAATGTAGAAAAAATGGCTAAGTTAAAAAGGCGATATTTTTGTTAAAAAATATTTTTTCGGCATAAAAACACCAAGGTGCACATCTTCAATATGTGTAGAAGACGTGTGTATAGTTTCAGATCGATCGGCTGAACGGTTTCGGAGGAGTTGTGTACACGAACTATGCGCTTTTTATTCAGCCGCCCGCCCGCCCGCCCGCCGGCCCGCACGCCCGCCCGCCCGCCGTGCGGTAAAACATAATACGTACCGGTTTTTTTTTAAAACGGTCGTATAAAAATCAATACACAATGTACTGGGAGTAAAATAGAGAAAGGCGACCGAACATGACATGACAAAAAGCGGTAGTTATCTTATATTTAAATGTGGGAACTGGTTCAAGAACCTTCTAAACCCGGTATGACATGCGTGGTAGTTGTACTTTGATGACTGTCACAAACATCGCATTTCTTCTTTTTTCTCTATTTTTTAAATATTTTTTTGGGATCCACGAGAGACCCGCGTTTTAATGAAGATCACTCTATACGTGATCGTGTTATAATGGAGCTGAAGTGTAGTAGGTATGTGAAAATGCAAATTTTGACAGAAACTTTAACGCAAACTTCTAAGTCATTTGACCTTGACATAGGGGCACAGGGGCCGCATGAGTGGGACACAGAATGAATATATGGATGATGACTAATAAGCATATGAAGTTTCAAGTCAATGTGACTTAGGACTGCAGAGATATAAGGTATTTAAAAACTTTAACGCAGATTTCGGAACGCAAACTTCTAAGTCATTTGACCTTGACCTTGGGCAGAGGGGCCACATGAGTGGGATACAGCATGAATATATGGATGATGACTAATAAGTATATGAAGTTTCAAGTCAATGTGACTTAGGACTGCAGAGATATAAGGTATTTAAAAATTTTAACGCAGATTTCGGAACACAAACTTCCAAGTCATTTGACCTTGACCTTGGGCACAGGGGCCGTACGAGTGGGATACAGCATGAATATATGGATCATGACTAATAAGTTTCAAGTCAATGTGACTTAGGATTGCAGATATAAGGTATTTAAAAACTTTAATGCAGATTTCGGACGGATGGATACTTATGTGGCTAACCTAACCTTTTCCTTTGTTCATCCCTATTGTTCTGTAGCCACATAAACCCATTTTTAGCCACATAAAATCATGGAACAATAGAATATTACATAACCTATTGTTCTCCCAGCCACATATGTATTCATTTGTAAGCTCGCACTGATGGACGGACGGACGGACGGACGCGGACGGACGGACACCCGGACGTCATTGTGATCACTGTCTCGCTTTCCGCAAGCGGGCTCGACAAAAAAGTATGCATGAAAAAAGGCAGGGCTTCGAAGACGTCCAAGAGGTAATTGAATATTTTAAATTTATTTATTCAAAATGGAATATATTTTTTCGGTTTTATTTGTTTTCATTAATTGCACAGTTTAAACACATAATTAAAATGAAAACCAATAATATTTTTCTGCATTAGCAATTGTTTTATTGTAGGAATATTTATATTGTTATGGTAATTGGGTAAAAGGCCTCCATGACATCGTAGAGGAAAACACAATATTACAAAATAATTTATATATTAAATTGATTTTCAAATTTCTTCATAGTTTTTTATTATTGTATTGAAATACAATGTTAAAATTAACGTAAACAATATTTATTTCTAAATCGCTCCAATTTTATTAGAAGTTTTTCAGAAAATACTTAAATTTGCATAAATTATGCAATTATTTAAACCTGTATAACTTTCGACTGAGGTGGAATATTTGGGTAGGATTTTCGACATTTTGCTTTAAGTACCATTTCTGTCAGTTTCTGTAATAATATAGACATGTAAAACATGTTTCATTTCTACTTTAAAGAGACCCACAACGTTTGTAGCTCTTACAAACTAGATGGTCAGTAAATCTGACAAATGCTCCCCGATGACGCCTGGATTGAAATTTGAAAAACTTTAACGTAAGCTTTAACAAACAAAATTCTAAGTCATTTGACCTTGACCTTGTGCTCCTCGGCAGCATGGGTAGGGTATACAATGAAAATATGGATGGTGATCAATGTGTATATGAAGTTTCAAGTTGATATCCCAAGTAGTCACAGAGATATAGCAATTTGAAAAAAATTTAATGTAAGCTTTAACAAACAAAATTCTAAGACATTTCACCTTCACATTGGGCTCCTGGGCAGCATAGGTAGGGCATACAATAACAAGAGCTGTAGGAGAACAGCATAGCTCGACTACGAGGGTTGTCGATGTACACATAGCTTGATAAACAAGGTGGCTGCGGCCTGCAGAAAAACCTTAACCAAGGTTGACTAAAAACCTTAACCAAGGGAAATTAATTAAGTAATTCAAGGTTAAATGTAGGCCAATGTCAGATATAGGTCAAGGGTTATTGATGTACAGTCAAACCTGTCTTAAGCAGCCACCCAAGGGAAGTGACAAAACTGGCTGCTTAATAGAGGTGACCTCTTAATAGAGGGTTGTGTTTTCAGGTACATTTCAGGTAAATTTTGAAAATTGAAATGAAGATAAAGAGAACATACATGTAGACATGTATGTTGACTTGATAATACAAATGTAATAAATAATATTAATGATTAATTTAGAGTACCATATTGATTAAATATGTATGTTTTAATGCAATATAAATGTGTATCTTTACATTTATTTAATATTTTCAAAATTGAACCTGAACATGTAATGAGTGGATTATATCATTTAATGAAATAAAAAATCTGTCAACAAATAAAAACACCAATGTTCACGTTTTTGTTGTTATTTTACAGCCTACTGCAACTGCTAATCTGCAAGATTCATAATGTAGACAACTTATTGTACTAAATAATAGGGCATAATGTGGTATAATCGGAAATGGTGTGGGATATTATTTTTTTTTGTCGGGTATTGGTCAAGTCGAATTTGGATTCATTTCCAATTGTGTATGTAAATAATGCATAGGCGATGTCAGCAAAAGCAGTCAATAAGTGCGACATTCGGCTCATATTCGACATATGAGGCCATTTGCTTAAATTATATTTGAGCCGGTTACACTCGGTCCTGTGCAATACACACCAATTATATCAGCTATTCGTGTTTTGTCAATTTGGTAACTGGCAATGGGCTGTTCCTTTTTACAACATTTGTCGGTAACCTATAGAAATTACGAATCGACGGACAAGGGTGCAAGAACCCGGATGCGATAAGCTGTTCTTTCAATAATGAGCCGACAATTCGGGCAACACAATTTGCACCTGTGAAACATACCCTTTCAATATCGCCGACGCGGCGACGTGTTAGGTGTTCTAATTACCCGCATTGACTGCTGACATCATTGTTAATTCGCACTTCGGTAACGACCGCCGCAGGGTACATTGAAATCGAGATTAGCGGTGACCGTTTAATGAAATTGGATCACTAGTTTGGGACGATAATTAATGACCGCTGGCCACGTTAGACGAGTGACCGTTGAATGAAAACGTTTTATATAGCAAAAATGCGCGGGAGGAATTTGAAGTGGCCGCTTAACGGCGGTGACCGCTGATTAAAGGTGACTGCCCGAGTAAAAACCTTAACCAAGGGGAAATAAGTAAGTAATCCAATGATAAAAGTAGGTCAAGGTCAAATATAGGTCAGGGGTTATTGATGTAAAAGTTATGAGAAAAAGTTATCCAAGTATGGTGTCTGTATGCACAATAGTATTCCATATACCAGCTTGACTATAAACACTAGAAATGGACGCTTGTCGACAAGCGCATGTGTATCCCCCTCCCCAGTTACACAAATAGTTCGAAAAAAGGGTGTTCGAGTTATGCTCCGGAGACAAAATCAGTGACGGAAAAAACAAAGGGAGATAACTAAAAAATTAGTGATGCAAGAGTTGTCATTCTTGCGTGCCACACCTTTAGGGTTGTGGTCTATGCATGTGTGAAGTTTCATGAAAATATTCCAAAGGGTGTTTGAGTTATGCTCCAGACACGAAATCAGTGCACGAAACAACAAAGGGAGATAACTAAGAAATTAACGACGCAAGAGTTGTCATTCTTACGTGCGACACACCTTTGGGTCGTCTTCTATGCATGTGTGAAGTTTAATAAACTAGAAAATGTGTTCATAGAACACGGATGTCCCACATATCGCTTTGATAATAAATGAGGCCAAATTCCAAGTCAAAATTTTCTTTTACCTGAGAGTTAAAGTTTTTGAAGTACCAAGTATGTGACCTTGACCCTGGGCTTGGCGGGGGCAGGACAAACGTGGATTTGGCACAGGGCGGTAGAGGACCATTAGAGCAATGCATATATGAAATATGAAGCTGATCCGTGAAAGAAAACAGAAATTATAAGATATTTACCCGAGCGTTAAAGTTTTTGAAGCACTAAGTATGTGATGTTAACCCTGGGCTAATGTTGGCATGTTAACCCTGGCTTGGCGGAAGGCAGGACGAACGTGGATTTGGCACAGGGCGGTAGAGGACCATTAGAGCAATGCGTATATGAAATATGAAGCTGATCCGTGAAAGAAAACAGAAATTATAAGATATTTACCCGAGCGTTAAAGGCGGAATTAGATGCCTCGCCTTGTCCCGCCTTGACCTCGAGCCTGGGCCCGAAAGCAATTTTCACTGGCCCGAATATATTATACAATTATTGACTAGTGAGCCATAGAATATCAGATTATATTCTATGGCTCACTAGTCAATAATTGTTTTATTATATGATAATAGTCTGTATATAGCACTTACGACCTTATGCTAATAGACAAAAATTGAAAAAGAATTTGAAAAAAAAAAATGAAAATTTTTCTTTTTAAAATTAAAAATAATAATGCTTGCAACTGGAGCCCAGAATTTTTTTTAATAGTCCTATATTTATCTACATATATCTGCACAGGTCCACATAATGCCACAATATTTTCAACACAGTTTACGGAAATGTAATATACAAAAAAAAAAAAAAATAATAATAATGCTCGCTACTGGAGCCCAGAATTTTCGTTAATAGTTACGGAAATGTAATAATGTACCTGTATAAATTACCTGTAATAAGTTAGTGGTCAGTTAAAAAATTGAAAAAGAATGTAAAAAAAAAATGTAAAAAAAAAATTAAATTTAAAAAAAATAAAAGAATAATGCTCCCTACTGGAGCCCAGAATGTTTTTAATAGTTAACCCTAATATTTATCTACATATCATATATATACAGGTCCACATATTGCCACAATATTTTCAACACAGTTTACGGAAATGTAATATAATCATTTACCTGTATAAATTACCTGTAAGTGGTCAGTGGTCAGTTGCACATGCTAGCACAGGCACAGGTGAATAGTCTGTATATAGCACTTACGACCTTATGCTACTAGACAAAAATTGAAAAATAATTTGAAAAAAAAAATTAAAAAAAAAAAATGAAAAAAAAAACGAAAAAAAAAAATGAAAAAAAAAATGAAATGAAAAACAAAAATAAAAAAAAAAAAATGGAAAAAAAAAGTTTAAAAATAATAATGCTTGCTACTGGAGCCCAGATTTTTTTTTAATAGTCCTATATTTATCTACATATATCTGCACAGGTCCACGTAATGCCACAATATTTTCAACACAGTACCCAATGTAGTAATTTACCTGTATAAATTACCTGTGGTCAGCAGTGGTCAAGCACTGGACATTTGCACATGCAAGCCCATGCTAGCACATGGTTCTCCCAATCTCTATTGTTCTCGCTACAGGTAAGATGTACAGAGCACACGAGAAAAGGTGTACAGAGCAGACGAGAAAACGGGTCTTCATGCATTATTGTCCAGTTTGCAGAGTGCGCAAAACAAAAAAAGGAGATAACTCAAAAATTAGCTACGCAAGAGTTGTCATTCTTGTGCGCGACACACCTCCGGGTCGTGGTCTATGCATGTGTGAAGTTTCATGAAAATATTCCAAAGGGTGGTCGAGTTATGCTCCGGACAGGAAATCAGTGCGCGAAAACAAAAAAGGGAAATAACTCAAAAATTAGCTATGCAAGAGTTGTCATTCTTGTGCGCGACACACCTTCGGGTCGTGGTCTATGCATGTGTGAAGTTTCATGAAAATATTCCAAAGGGTGTTCGAGTTATGCTCCGGACAAGAAGTGTCTGCGGCGGACACGGACGCGGCGCGCTGTCAAATCCATAGTATCCCCCGACGGAGTCCGGGGGATACAATTAACCAAGTAATTCAAGGTTAAATGTAGGTGAAGGTAAAATATAGGTCAGGGGTTATTGATGTACATCCCTATGAGAAAAAGTTATCCAAGTATGGTGTCTGTATGCACAATAGTATTCCATCTACAAGCTTGACTAAAAACCTTAACCAAGGTCGACTAAAAAACTTAACCAAGGGGAATTAACTAAGTAATTGAAGGTTAAATGTAGGTCAAGGTTAAATATAGGTCAGGGGTTGTTGATGTACATCACTAGGAGATGAAGTTGTCCAAGTATGGTTGGTGTATGGCCAGGAGTATTCCATATACAAGCTTGACTAAAAACCTTAACCAAGGGGAATTAAGTAAGTAATTAAAATGGAAATGTAGGTCAAGGACAACTATAGATCAGGGGTTATTGATGTACATCCCTATGAGAAAAGGTTGTCCAAGTATGGTGTCTGTATGCACAATATTATTCCATGTACAAGTTTGAGTAAAAACCTTAACCAAGGGGAATTAACTAAGTAATTCAAGAGCAAATGTAGGTCAATGTCAAATATAGATCAGGGGTTGTTGATGTACATCACTAGGAGATGAAGTTGTCCAAGAATGAAGGGTGTAGGGCCAGTAGTATTCCATATACAAGCTTGACTAAAAACCTTAACCAAGGGGAATTAAGAAAGTAATTCAAGAGGAAATGTAGGTCAAGGTCAAATATAGATCAGGCGTTATTGATGTACATCCCTATGAGAAAAGGTTGTCCATGTATGGTGTCTGTATGCACAATAGTATTCCATGTACAAGCTTGACTAAAAACCTTAACCAAGGTTGACTAAAAACCTTAACCAAGGGGAATTAACTAAGTAATTCAAGAGGAAATGTAGGTCAAAGTCAAATATAGATCAGGGGTTATTGATGTACATTACTAGGAGATGAAGTTGTCCAAGTATGGGTGGGTGTAGGGTGGGCCAGTAGTATTCCATATACAAGCTTGACTAAAAACCTTAACCAAGGAGAATTAACTAAGTAATTTAAGAGGAAATGTAGATGAAGGTCAAACATAGATCAGGGGTTATTGATGTACATCCCTATGAGAAAAGGTTGTCCCAAGTATGGTGTCTGTAATGCACCAATAGTATTGCCATGTACAAGCTTGACTAAAAACCTTAACCAAGGTTGACTAAAAACCTTAACCAAGGGGAATTAACTAGGTAATTCAAGGTTAAATGTAGGTCAAGGTCAAATATAGGTCAGGGGTTGTTGATGTACATCACTAGGAGATAAAGTTGTCCAAGTATGGTTGGTGTAGGGCCAGGAGTATTCCATCTACAAAGTTGACTAAAAACCTTAACCAAAGAGAATTAACTAAGTAATTAAAGAGGAAATGTAGGTCAAGGTCAAATATAGATCAGGGGTTACTGATGTACATCCATAGGAGATGAAGTTGTCCAAGTATGGTGGGTGTAGGGCCAGGAGTATTCCATATACAAGCTTGACTAAAAACCTTAACCAAGGGGAATTAAGTAAGTAATTGAAGAGGAAATGTAGGTCAAGGTCAAATATAGATCAGGGGTTATTGATGTACATCCCTATGAGAAAAGGTTGTCCAAGTATGGTGTCTGTATGGACAATAGTATTCCATGTACAAGCTTGACTAAAAACCTTAACCAAGGTTGACTAAAAACCTTAACCAAGGGGAATTAACTAAGTAATTCAAGAGGAAATGTAGGTGAAGGTCAAATATAGATCAGGGGTTATTGATGTACATCACTAGGAGATGAAGTTGTCCAAGTATGGTGGGTGTAGGGCCAGTAGTATTCCATATACAAGCTTGACTAAAAACCTTAACCAAGGCATGATGGTGACGCCGATGCCGGGGTGACAACATAAGCTCTACTTATTCTTCGAATAGTCGAGCTAAAAATATAGATGCTGATCAATGTGAAAATGAAGTTTCAAGTTGATATCACAAGATGTCACAGAGATATAACAATTTGAAAAACTTTAACGTAAAACTTTAACAAAAAGTAATTTGACCTTGACCTTCTGGGCAGCATGGGTAGAGCATACAATAATAAAAAATATGGATGTGGTATCAATTGTGTATATGAGGAAGTTTCAATGTTGATTATCCCAAGCAGTCACAGAGATTATAGCAATTTGAAAAACTTTAACGTAAAATAACTTTAACCAAAAAGTAATTTGACCTTGACCTTCCTGGCAGCATGGGTAGAGCATACAATAATAAAAATATGGATGTGATCAATGTGTATATGAAGTTTCAAGTTGATATCCCAAGCAGTCACAGAGATATAGCAATTTGAAAAACTTTAACGGTAAAAGAGAGCAAAATATGCCCGTCGAATATGGGCCAGACAGCGAAGATGCAGAAATGTGAAGCTGTCACCAAGGCAAGAAACATTAATGAGAATTTGAAAGTCTATAGCATTATTTCTTCATCTCATTGTGCTAAACATGTATACTAATTTAGGCAGAGATATAAAAGTAGAGTGTAAAGTAGAAATGATAGGGAATTGGATACAATAATGTAGAAAAAATGGCTAAGTTAAAAAGGCGATATTTTTGTTAAAAAATATTTTTTCGCCATCAAAACACCAAGGTGCACATCTTCAATATGTGTAGAAAACGTGTGTATAGTTTCAGAACGATCGACTAAACTGTTTCAGAGGAGTTGTGTACACAGACTCTGTACCCTATATAGAATTGTATAGAAAAATGTAGAGAAAATGGCTAAGTTAAAAAGGTGATATTTTTGTTAAAAAATATTTTTTCGGCATAAAAACACGAAGGTGCACATCTTCAATATGTGTAGAAGACGTGTGTATAGTTTCAGAACGATCGACTGAACATTTTCGGAGGAGTTGTGTACACAAACTCTGTACCGTATATAGAATTGTATATAAAAATGTCGAAAACATGGCTCAGTTAAAAAGGTGATATTTTTGTTAAAAAATATGTTTTCGGCATAAAAACACCGAGGTGCACATCCTCAATATGTGTAGAAGACGTGTGCATAGTTTCAGATCGATCGATTGAACGGTTTCGGAGGAGTTGTGTACACAAACTCTATACCGTATATAGAATTGTATAGAAAAATGTAGAAAAAATGGCTAAGTTAAAAAGGTGATATTTTAGTTAAAAAATATTTGTTCAGCATAAAAACACCAAGGTGCACATCTTCAATATGTTTAGAAGACGTGTGTATAGTTTCAGATCGATCGACTAAACGGTTTCGGAGGAGTTGTGTACACGAACTATACGCTTTTTCTTCAGCCGCCCGCCTGCCCGCCGTCCGCCCACCCGCCCACCTGCAGTACGGTAAAACATAATACGTTAAAAACGGTCGTATAAAAAACCTTAACAAAATGTTATTTGACCTTGCCCTTGGGCTCCTGGGCAGCATGGATAGGGCATAGAATGCAAATATGGTGATCAAAGTGGAAATGTTGAAATCCCAACGCTCCTCCATTTTATAAAATCCGAAAACACATCACCATTTGACCTTCACCATGGGCTCCTGGGCAGCATGGGTAGGGCATACAACGAAAATATGGATGGTGATCAATGTGTATATGAAGTTTCAAGTTGATATCCCAAGCAGTCAAAGAGATATAGCAATTTGAAAAACTTCAACCTAAAACTCGGACGCCAGACAAAGCGGTAACTAGATGCTCCCCCGAAAAATCGGGGAGCATAAAAACACTTGCGCTACAGAATTGTTTCTTAATCAAATTTACAAACATCTTGGGGAAAATAGATGGCTGCGGCCTGCATGTCGCGCCTTGGGGCGAGGCATGGACACTAAAAAAAGAGATATAGTAGACGGAAAAACTTTAACCAAAAAACTTAAACCAAAAAACTGTAACCGGACACACGGACGTACACCAAAGTGGCGACTATATCGTGCTTTCCGCAAGCGGGCGTGACAATGATGATAAACACCCATGTGAAGTTTCAAGCTAATGGGTGAAGCAGTTGCAGAGATATAGTATTCAGTGTTCTGCCTAGGATGCGGGATCGTGCCATTGGCGCGGAAAAATCATCAATGGTGCAAGAAAAAAATGACCGATGGGCCAACGGGCGCATTAAATATTCGGTCCGAGTTGGCGGGTTGCGAAATTAAAAAAGTTTGAACTGTGTTAGGGGCGCTCGTGAAATGTATCGGAAATGTAAAATTCGCATAGCAACAGCGCTTAGCTATACATCTATCGACGGTTTTCATTGGATGGTATATTTACATAAGTGATACAAGTATAAAGCGAACTATTTTGGTCCGCCAATCAGAAAAGCCGTTTGAAATGCGCGTATTGTCTGGGAGCCGATGGAATGATAAAGAACTACAAATCAGGTTTTAATGTTTATTTCCATGTTTTTTTCACAATCACAACATGCTGAAAATTTACATGAATTAATTATTGCAAGTCCATTGTCGGGCTCAGCAAAACACTATTTCAAACTATTAATTACATGATATTTAATAGTTCGAAGCAGTGTTTTTCTTCAAAATACCATGTGTGACCCCATCATTTTTGAAAATGTTCCCACTTTTTTTTACCCATGGCCCCATGTCTCCTATTTCTTGGCAGAACACTGAGCATAAGGAAAAACTTTAAGCAAAAAACTTTAACCAAAAATTTCAAAGTAATTAGACCTTGACATTGGGCACAGAGGCCGCACGAGAGGGGGTAGAATGAAAATATAGATGATGATAAACACCCATGTGAAGTTTCAAGGTAATGGGCAAAGCAGTTGCAGAGATATAGTGTAACGAAAAACTTTAACCAAAAAACTTTAACCAAAAACTTTAACCAAAAATTTCAAAGTAATTAGACCTTGACATTGGGCACAGGGGCCGCACGGGAGGGGGGTAGAATGAAAATATAGATGATGATAAACACCAATGTGAAGTTTCAAGGTAATGGGCGAGCAGTTGCCAGAGATATAGTATAACGAAAAACTTTAACAAAAAAACTTCAACCAAAAACTTTAAACCAAAATGTCAAGTAATTCAGACCTTGGACATTGTGCACAGGGGCCGCCGGGAGGGGGTGGTTTGAATGATATATGATGATAATAAACACCCATGTGAAATTTCAAGGTTATGGGCGAAGCAGTTGCAGAGATATAGTATAACAAAAAACTTTAACCAAAAAACTATAACCAAAAACTTTAACCGGACACACGTACGTACGTACGAACGCCAAAGTGCCGACTATATCGCGCTTTCCGCAAGCGGGCGCGACAATAAAACCCTGTATTTCACAGTGGTACTTAAATAAAAACTATATCTCTAGGCACCATTAAAATACACCTTAACGTGGCTGTGACTGGAGAAATGGTGCTTATGGAATTTGTGACAAGATGAAATGACCTGATCAAATTTCTCACTCCTATATCCTGATAATGATATATACTGCTTGTTAGACACATAAGAGGTGTATCATTGGTGGAATGGCGAACAGTGCAGATCCTGATCAGACTGCGCGGATGCGCAGGCTGATCTGGGGCTACACTGGTCACATAACCCATAAGCCCCATTTTCCAGTTCCAACCAGAAATGTGCTTACACATACCATGACTAATTCCTGCTGCAACTTCCGACATTCCTTTTCCCGCTTTTTAAGCTCCTGTGACGATGCCTTGTTCTTGTTACCGTGGTTACGGAACTCCTTGCGGTTCATAATTTCTGCAAGTTTATTCACAGCCTGCTCCTTCTTCATTTTCTCTTCAATGAGAGTTTTCTTCAACTTGTCCATGTCTTCATTGGCTACGGGCTTTGCCTGAATGTTCCGAAGATCTGAAATGGGACCATGATATCATCTCCTTCCCCACTCACCCCTTAAATATCATTCATTGACCAACTTGTCCTGACTACCGGCTTTGCCTGAATGTTCTGAAGCTCTGAAATGGGACCGTGATATTATCTCCTTCCCCACTCATCCCTTAAATATCTTACATTGACCAACTTGTCCTGACTACCGGCTTTGCCTGAATGTTCTGAAGCTCTGAAATGTCACCATGATATCATTCTCCTTCCCACTAATCCCTTTAAATATCTTACATTGAGATCTTGTCCTGAACTACCGGCTTTGCCTGAAATGTTTGATGCTCTGAAATGTTCACCATGAATATTTATCTCCTTCACCCCACTCATCCCTTAAATATCTTACATTGACCAACTTGTCCTGACTACCGGCTTTGCCTGAATGTTCTGAAGCTCTGAAATGTCACCATGATATTATCTCCTTCCCCACTCATCCCTTAAATATCTTACATTGACCGACTTGTCCTGACTACCGGCTTTGCCTGAATGTTTTGAAGCTCTGAAATGTCACCATGATATTATCTCCTTCCCCACTCATCCCCTAAATATCTTACATTGACCAACTTGTCCTGACTACCGGCTTTGCCTGAATGTTCTGAAGCTCTGAAATTGGACCATGATATTATCTCCTTCCCCACTCACCCCCTAAATATCTTGTCCTGGCTACTAGCTCTGCCTGAACGTTCCGAAGCTCTACAAGGTGACCATGTTATCGATTACACCCCTTACATATCTTACATGGATTGGATTATTCCATTAACCCTATTCACCCCTAAATAGAATGGAATGGATTTTTATGTTAATTTTCCGACCAATCAAATCATCACAAAATGATTTTCAGACTAGTCCATTTATGAAAAGGGAGTTTTTTTCTTCTAAATTGTTTTCAAAAATATGAAAATGACCATGCCCCATCCAATGTATCCAGTGAATAATAGTGCATACAGACCACTAGCAGTCTACAAGGACAAAATATGCTTCACTGTATTCATATGTTTAACCTCAAATACAGCAGGGTTATCACCAGGATATAGAAAGTGCCCTATAATTTACTGAAATCACTGATGATTGCCGACGGTGCCGCAGGCACCGAAGTTTGCTAGGGGGGTCTGGGGGCATGCCCCCCCCCCCCCCCCCATGATTTTTTTTATTTTAGATGCTCTGTGGTGCAACCTGAGGGGTTCTAGATCATAAATCAGGTGTTTTTTTGTCAGGTAAATTGTACACTTTTATGAGAAGAATAACCAAAAAAGGTAAAAACCAAAAAAGGTAAAACTCAAATGGACAGCACTCTCATCTTTATTGGTTGGCATGGCATACACTGTACAATAATACCCGTTTACATATAAATATGACATACAGTACATTTAAAATAATAGGCAACTGTTACATAGAACTAGAACGTAAAAGTAAAGGTATATTAAACTCCTGTATTAATAAACTGATTAAAATAGTCCGAGTGACAAAAAAATAAAACAAGTCTATGATATAGTTGATCACATTGGGATCCTCCTATCCTTCACCCCATGCCACAGGTCGGCCACCTCCTCAATGAGCTGCTGGTGCTCTGGTGTCCAGCACTTGGGGGCCCTGGATACTGATGAGCATTAGGTTCTCCAGTTGGCTCTCCCCCAACTGGTTCCTCCCCGGCGTCTTTATCCTCTTCAGGCAGGAAAAGCCTCTTTCGCAATCTGAAATCACAAATTGCAACAGGACTGATTAAAGTTCATCACATTATGATTAAACAAATATTAATATTATCAAAATTATAAATTTCTATAAATATTATCCAATTTAATTCTTGCAATTAGTAAGACCACATCATGCCTTGTGAATAAATTATTTAAAAAGGTAAATTTCTTAGGTTTTAGTATAATAAATATGCACAGCATTAACATTTAAGATAACTTACCAGCCGTTGAAACTGGCAGTACAAGGGCAATGACTGCCACCCTATGTATATTTGGGATGATATCCCCATACTTTTGGGCCACCAGGTTCACCACCTCCCTGAAAGTCTTCTCCTGCCAGTCTCCGTGAAGGAGTTCCCTAAGCAAGACCCACTCTTGCTTCAGTTGGCCGACGTTTTATTAACCACGAATCCATGGTGTCATTCCAAATACTACAGAGGTCATCCGGTTCGTTATAGTAAATCTCCGCTCAAAAACGTATCGACGCCGTCCAATGAAATCGTGCGTTTACCGGTCTGGGAAAATAACGGAAATATCCGATATAATATATTCACACGGCTACACTTGACTAGTTTCACCATTAGCCAATAGTACGTGATGTACTACAGTGAAATCGCGATGGCTCGAAATGCGATGGCTCGTAATGTCGGGCTCGCTCGAAATGGCGTCGCGGTCCCGATAATTTTCCCTATATGTTTAATGTATTTTACATGCGATGGCTCGAAATGCGATGGCTCGAAAAGTGCGATCGCTCGAAACAATTGTCAAGATAATTTTCCCTATATGTTTAATGTATTTTACATGCGATGGCTCGAAATGCGATGGCTCGAAAATTGCGATCGCTCGAAACAATTGTCAAGTAAACAATGTCAAAATCAGGAACACATTTCTCGCTATTTTGCTATACGATGACTCGAAATTGATGTCGAAGATTTGTTTGTGTTTGGCTAATTTTCACACCTCCGCGTCAGACTTATTACGAACAAAGGCCGAGCCGCGCTCTACCTGTCTGTGAAATGTGATTTCTTTTCAAGTGCAGTTAATTGCCTAAAGTGGTGCAATTTTATCGTTAACGTTGTTGATGGCGATCATTTTCAATTTTAATTAAATAATTGCTGGTAATAACCATTTAATATGTGTCAACCCAAATGAGTCACATTGCAGTGAATTTCTAATTTACTATTTAAATCGTATTTTTGTGTTACAGATCATACTTACGCTTGTTTTACGCACAATGCTCTACCTACCAAAATATTACACCTGTTTGCAATACATTTTCGAGTAATCTACGGCGATTTATTAAATATTCTCGGTTTTGTCCACTCGGAGTATTTAATAGAGTCTGTCGCAAGTCATTGGTCGTTTTTCGTTTTAACTCCTGTGCTATTCGAGAGGCTACCAAGGAGTTACAACGAAAAACGCCCATTGAAAAGACCACTGTTTCGAGTGACGTCACAACCACCTGCTGCATTAATTATGTGCGCCGCTATTTATAGTGAATACTGGTGGACCTTTTCTCCTTTTCGACTTTGATAATAATTGAAATAAAGACAGTTTTGTAAATACATGCAGTTTATTTAATTTTGCATGGTAACTAATCTGCGAATAAATATTATAATCATCTAAAACATTGATACATTCTATTGTGCTTTGTTTATTTCCTAAATCCGACGTGTACAGTAGTCAGCAAATATAACAAAATCGAAAGATGCGATGGCTCGAAAGATGCGATCACTCGAACAAAATGTGCGGTCCCGTGGCAGTTCGAGCCATCGCGATTTCACTGTATATAGTGTAGTATTTGGAGAGCCAATCGCAGAAGGTTATACATAATGAGTTCGGCATTGCAATCAAAATGGCGATTGAAGTTTAGATGCCCTAAGATTGTCACATTTTATAGTATTTTTCATGCAAATTGCAGGAAAAATGGATTATTTTGACTATTTGAAAAGATTTTTTTAGCGCGTATCGGTAAGTAAAAACCGGGTATCGCCGTAATTCACGAGTATCGGGCCAAAATGACCGCGTATCGGCCCCGATACGCAAAAGCGCTCTGGTGATAACCCTGTACAGTTATGAAATGTTTAATGTACAGTGGAACCTCTCTAAACCGGACACCCTGGGGACATCCCAGGATGTCCAGTTTAGAGAGGTTCCACTGTGAAACTTGCCTGTAATTACGCCAAGACATGCATGCATGAACAGACATTATCCTCTGAGATAAATGTCGACGAAGCATATCAAAAGCAAGCACAACTTACGTGTCTCTCTGTCCGGTTTACAGGGGTAGATATTCTGGTCACATTGTGGCCCATAATTATTATGTTGTAACCATTCCCTTGAACTTTTGCACAATAAATTATATTAAACATCCACACGGCATAACTCACATCTCAATATTCTCTTATATGTGGCCGTGACTTGTGAAATGGGGCTTATGGGTTTTGTGACCAGTCTAGCACCTGATCAAATAGCACTCCTGTAGCCTGATAACGATCTATTTTGCTTGTTATAAGCACAACGGGTGTTTCATTGATAGAATGGCGAACAGTGCAAATCCTGCTCAGACTGCAGATGCACAGGCTGATCTGGATCTACACTGGTCGCAAAACCTGTAAGCGCCATTTCTCCCATCACAGACACACATGTAAACCAGATAATTACCATCTGATAATTTCTTTATCCGGCTGTTCAGGTCATCCTTTTCCGACTGTAATGTTTCCACACCTTTCTGGTAGTCTCGTTTGCTGTCTTCAAGCTGCAGAATACACAAATGGTTGGATTTGATACTCACCCTTGTAAGTGTGCAGACCTCAACAAGCACGCAATATGCCTTTTCTTTTTTAAATTCTATATTGACGTGTGTCGGCCTTAAAAAAAGCAAACAACAAGGAAATGATTTGGAAATTATTCGAAAGAGCTGTCCAATTATGTTGTTTTTTTCTTCAGAATAATGGTAATTAAAAATAAACAGCGGACAACAAAATTAATTCAGCAAAGTAAGGCCTAAAAATAGGTGTGTTTCCTGCTACGGGCTGAAATAAATAGGGTCGGTCGGCTTATGTTTTATTTTTTATTCTTATACTGCGATATTTCTGTCGACATGCTGTTAAAACTAGAAAATTGTTTGTTTGTACAACAAAATGCCATGCTGTTGAGCATTCATGAATACAACAGCAATTACAAAGCGAGTGATTGGGGAAAATATTATTTTCAGAATTGCGAATGGATCGGTGGGACAGGGAAAACTTTATGTTACGCACTCCTGCACTTGATGTTTGGAATGTATACCAAGTATGCAGAGAATCAGCCAAAAACTATAAAAGTAGTTGGCCAGATAAGGAAAAAATATATATTCCAAGTCAAAAAAAGGGGCATAACTGCAGATGGAATGGTGGGATAGCGAAAAAATTACGTTCCGCACTCCTGCACTTGATGGTTGGGATGTATGAAGAGAATCGGCCAAAAACTGTTTAAGTAGTTCGCTGGACAAGGAAAAAAACACAATTTTCAGGAGTCAAAAAGGGACATAACTGTGGATGGATCGGTGTGACAGCGAAAACAATTACGTTACACACTCCTGCACTTGATGGTTGGGATGTATACCGAGTATGAAGAGAATCGGCCAAAAACTGTAGAAGTAGTTAACCGGATAAAGAAAAAATAATATTTTCAGAGTCAACTAGATTGGTCAGTAAGCGAGGCTTACGAAATACCCCATGCGTGGGCCCAGGTACCCCTAAATATGTAAACATTTTCAAAGTGAGTGGGCTTGTGACCTTGACACTGAACTTAGCGGGGACGGCATGAACGTGAATTTGTCACAGGGTGGTAGAGGTCCATTGGAGCAATGTGTGTGTGATATGTGAAGTGGATCCAAGCAAGGAAATAGAAGTTATAACCAATTTCTCTGATGTTAAGTTTTGTAAAGAGACAAAGTATGTGACCTTGACCTCGAGATCAGCGGGGATTTGTCAGAGCATGATAGTAGAGCCTTAGAGGAATGCATGCATGAAATATTACGAATTTTCGATGAAAGAAATAGAAGTTAAAACATAATTTCTCTGATGTTAAGTTTTGTAAAGAGATCAAGTATTTGACTTGGCCTTGGGATCAGCGGGGGTTGGACGGTCATGGATTTGGCACAGCATGGTATTAGAGCCTTACAGGAATGCATATTTGAAATATTAAGCATTTAAGCATTTTAGATGAAGGAAATACAAGTTACAACATATTTCTCTGTTAAGTTTTGTAAAGAGGCTAAGTATTTGACCTTGACCTTGGGATCAGCGGGGGTTGGACGGTCGTGGATTTGGCACAGCATGGAAGTAGAGCCTTACAGGAATGCATGTGTGAAATATTAAGCATTTAGCATTTTAGATGAAGGAAATAGAAGTTAAAACAATATTTCTCTGATGTTAAGTTTAGTGACAGATGGACACGGACGGACGGACGGACGAACTTACATTTCGGACCTTAGGGGGTACTTGCTATATAAAAGATCAAAGGAAATACCCCGTAAGACACAATAGGCTTACGGGGTACGGAATAAGTTCCATTGTCCTATTGTCTTAGGCCATGCCCCCTACCCCATAAGTACCCTAATGGACGGACGGACGGACGGACGGACGGATGGACGGACAACTGGACTCCAGTATACCCCCCCCCCCCACAACTGGTTGCGGGGGGTATAAACAAGAGGGCCATGATGACCCTAATTCGCACACCTGACTCCATGAACACCAGAGGAGAATGTGACATCGAGTTCATGTGTTTTAAACAAATTGTGCTATTTTTAGATGGCGGTCATCTTGGATTAAGCGATGACTCATTTTACCAAATCTGAAAATGCTTCACCCAAGGATCTTAACTTACTATGAAGTTTGGCCAGCATCGGCCATGTGGTTCCTGAGAAAAAGACTTTCAAAATCTCGAATAAATGGACCTTTTGGCGGCCATCATGGATGACATAATAATCCGATTCCGACAAATATTTCACCAGAGCAATCGCCTCATCGATACCTTCAATTTGATATATGACATGAGCATATTCAGTCAAAAATAAAATTTGACCCCAATTTGACCCCACGGGCCACCCCCATTTTTGACCCCGGGGTCACAATTTTAACAACATTTGAAAGAGCATTGTACATCGATCATTCTTACCAAGTTTCGTCGAAATCCGGCCAGCGGTTCATGATAAGAAGATTTTTTAAGAATTTATGCTATTTTTAGACGGCGGCCATCTCGGATTAGCGATGACCTCCATTTTAACAAATCTGAAAAGGCTTCACCTATGGACCATAACTTTTAAGTTTGGCTACCATGGGCCAAGCAGTTCATGTAAAGAAGAATTTTGAAATCTCTAATAAAAGAACGACCTTTTGACATTTCGGCGGCCATCTTGGATGACATAACCATCCGATTTCGACAAAAAATGTACCAGAGTGATCACCTCGTTGATACCTTCAATTTGATATATGACGTGACCATATTCGGTCAAAAATAAAATTTGACCCCAATTTGACCCCACGGGCCACGCCCATTTTTGACCCTGGGGTCACCATTTTAACAACTTTGAAAGAGCATTGTACATCGATCATTCCTACCAAGTTTTGTCGAAATCCGGTTGGCGGTTCTTGAGAAGATTTTTGAAGAATTCGTGCTATTTTTAGACGGCGGCCATCTTGGATTACGTAATCCCCCTACCTAAGGACCATGACCATGAAGTTTGGTGACTATAGGCCCAATGGTTACCGAGAAGACGTTTTAAAATGTTCACGAACGACGGACGACAACCGACACATTGCGTTAACAATAGCTCACATCAGCTTCGCTCAGGTGAGCTAAAAAAATAGGGAGTGTCGGGTAACAGGAAACACACCTGGGGGCCGTTTCACTAAACTTTGTACGACTAAAATGTTTGTAAGTGCAAAATGATGATAGTCTGTAAAATTCACATTAACAATGTTCTCTTGTAAACAATTATTGGATTTACATTTATTGAGCAAAGGCTATAATATATGCAGCCTATGCTCAATACATGTAAATCCATCGATTGATATTTCCAGACGAATCTAAATTTGCACTTACTTTTAGTCGTACGAAGTTTAGTGAAACGGGCCCCTGTTTTTTAGGCCTATGTGTTAAAGAAAGCAGTGGTAGATGATCCATACCATGTTGATCATGCTCTCCTTCTTGGAGAGGTCGCCTTTATGCCGGGCGAGCAGCTCCTTCACCTCCAGCTCCAGCATCGTCTTCTCCTTCTCCACGTCGGACAGCTGTTCCTCCGCTATTGTCCGCGACAGCTGCTCCGAGTCCGCCTTCGCCAGTGCCAACTGGAGCTGACCGGCCAAAGAATCCCTGAAACGGTGAAAGTGAATCCCTGAAATATTGGAAGTGAATCCCTGAAATAGAGGAAGTGAATACATGTGTGGAAATGAATCCCTCAAATATTGGGCCATCGATGAAGCTTCCGTGTTGAATTTGTTTGAAAAATAAATATATTTACACTGCCTCGGCATCTAATCCCTGAAATATTGTGTGTTGTAATGTGGAATTTATTTAAGTGTTAATACCTCATATAGGGATATACAGCAAGAAATGTGTTAAAATATATTTCACACTCATCTACAAAACACAGATGTAACACGGATGCCCCACATATCGCTTTGATAATAAACAAGGCAAAATTCCAAGTCCAAAAGGGGAGATAATCCATGACCTGGGTGTCGAATCAACAATCGAAATAAGTTTCAGGTCTGTAGCTATTACGGTTTAAAAGTTTTACGAATTACAAGGCAAAATGATCAAATTCTACGTAAAAAGGGAGAGATAATTCATGACCCGGGGGTCAATTAAAAAATTTAAACTAGAAATGGACGATTGTCGACAAGCGCATGTGTATCCCCCTCCCCAGTTACACAAGTAGTTTGAAAAAAGGGTGTTCGAGTTATGCTCCGGAGACAAAATCAGTGACGGGAAAAACAAAGGGAGATAACTAAAAAATTAGTGATGCAAGAGTTGTCATTCTTGCGTGACACACCTTTAGGGTTGTGGTCTATGCATGTGTGAAGTTTCATGAAAATATTCCAAAGGGTGTTCGAGTTATGCTCCAGACACGAAATCAGTGCACGAAACAACAAAGGGAGATAACTAAGAAATTAACGACGCAAGACTTGTCATTCTTACGTGCGACACACCTTTGGGTCGTCTTCTATGCATGTGTGAAGTTTAATAAACTAGAAAATGTGTTCATAGAACACGGATGTCCCACATATCGCTTTGATAATAAATGAGGCCAAATTGCAAGTCAAAATTTTCTTTTACCTGAGCGTTCAAGTTTTTGAAGCACCAAGTATGTGACCTTGACCCTGGGCTTGGCAGGGGCAGGACAAACGTGGATTTGGCACAGGGCGGTAGAGGACCATTAGAGCAATGCATATATGAAATATGAAGCTGATCCGTGAAAGAAAACAGAAATTATAAGATATTTACCTGAGCGTTAAAAGTTTTTGAAGCACTAAGTATGTGATGTTAACCCTGGGCTTGGCGGGGGCGGGACAAACGTGGATTTTCCACAGGGCGGTAGAGGACCATTAGAGCAACGCATATATGAAATATGAAGTTGATCCGTGAATGGAAAGAAAAATTATAAGATATTTACCTGAGTATTAATGTTTTTGAAGCATCAAGTATGTGACCTTGACCCTGGGATTGGAAGAGGCAGGACGAACTTGGATTTGGCACAGGGCGGTAGAGGACCATTAGAGCAATGTGTATATGAAATATGAAGATGATCCATGAGACCAAAGAAAAAACAGAAATTATAAGATATTTACCCGAGCGTTAAAGTTTTTGAAGCACTAAGTATGTGACCTTGACCCTGGGCTTGGCGGGGGAAGGACGAACGTGGATTTGGCACAGGGCGGTAGAGGACCATTAGAGCAACGCGTATATGAAATATGAAGTTCATCCGTGAATGGAAATAAAAATTATAAGATATTTACCGGAGCGTTAAAGTTTTTGAAGCACCAAGTATGTGACCTTGACCCTGGGATTGGCGGGCAGGACGAACGTGGATTTGGCACAGGGCGGTAGAGGACCATTAGAGCAATGCGTATATGAAATATGAAGATGATCCATGAAAGAAAACAGAAAGTATAAGATATTTACCTGAGCGTTAAAGTTTTTGAAGCACTAAGTATGTGACCTTGACCCTGGGCTTGGCGGGGGCAGAACGAACGTGGATTTGGCACAGGGCGGTAGAGGACCATTAGAGCAATGCGTATATGAAATATGAAGCTGATCCGTGAAAGAAAACAGAAATTATAAGATATTTACCCGAGCGTTAAAGTTTTTGAAGCTCCAAGTATGTAATCTTGACCCTGGGATTGGAAGAGGCAGGACGAACGGGGATTTGGCACAGGGCGGTAGAGGACCATTAGAGCAATGCGTATATGAAATATGAAGATGATCCATGAAAGAAAATAGAAATTATAAGATATTTACCAGAGCGTTAAAGTTTTTGAAGCACTAAGTATGTGACCTTGACCCTGGGCTTGGCGGGGGCAGGACGAACGTGGATTTGGCACAGGGCGGTAGAGGACCATTAGAGCAACGCGTATATGAAATATGAAGTTCATCCGTGAATGGAAATAAAAATTATAAGATATTTACCGGAGCGTTAAAGTTTTTGAAGCACCAAGTATGTGACCTTGACCCTGGGATTGGCGGGGCAGGACGAATGTGGATTTGGCACAGGGCGGTAGAGGACCATTAGAGCAATGCGTATATGAAATATGAAGATGATCCATGAAAGAAAACAGAAAGTATAAGATATTTACCCGAGCGTTAAAGTTTTTGAAGCACTAAGTATGTGACCTTGACCCTGGGCTTGGCGGGGGCAGAACGAACGTGGATTTGGCACAGGGCGGTAGAGGACCATTAGAGCAATGCGTATATGAAATATGAAGCTGATCCGTGAAAGAAAACAGAAATTATAAGATATTTACCCGAGCGTTAAAGTTTTTGAAGCTCCAAGTATGTAATCTTGACCCTGGGCTTGGCGGGGGCAGGACGAACGTGGATTTGGCACAGGGCGGTAGAGGACCATTAGAGCAATGTGATATGAAATATGAAGCTGATCCGTGAAAGAAAACAGAAATTATAAGATATTAACACGAGCGTTAAAGTTTTTGAAGCACCAAGTATGTGACCTTGACCCTGGGCTTGGCGAGGGAAGGACGAACGTGGATTTGGCACAGGGCGGTAGTGAACCATCAGAGCAATGTGTATATGAAATATGAAGCAGATCGGTCGAAGGATGAAAAAATTATGAGACATTTACCCGAGTGTTAAAGTTTTGTGACGGACGGACGGACGACGGACGGACGGGAGGACGGGACGCACGTTCCTACGAATGAATACTTGTTGGGTTTTTACTGTATAAAAATACCCAACAAGAGTACCCAACACTATCCTAACCCTACCCAATAAGATCCCCGTACGATTACAACAAGTACCCATTCGTGTGTGCGGACGGACGCGACAGGACGGACGGACGGACAGACGGACGGACGGACGGACGGACAAGGGTAACACTAAATGCCCCCTCCACTATCGTGGTGGGGCATAAAAATATTCCAAAGGGTGTTCGAGTTATGCTCTGGATACAAAATCAGAGCACGAAACAACAAAGGGAGATACGTAAACAAGAATTCCGCGGAATCAGATGCCTCGCCTTGTCCCACCTTGACCTCGAGCCTGGGCCCGAAAGCAATTTTCACTGGCCCCCCAATATTATACAATTATTGACTAGTGAGCCATAGAATATCAGATTATATTCTATGGCTCACTAGTCAATAATTGTTTTATTATATGATAATAGTCTGTATATAGCACTTACGACCTTATGCTACTAGACAAAAATTGAAAAAGAATTTGAAAAAAAAAATGAAAAAAAAAAATGGAAAAAAAAAGTAAAAAAAAATTTAAAAATTAAAAATAATAATGCTTGCTACTGGAGCCCAGAATTTTTTTTTAATAGTCCTATATTTATCTACATATATCTGCACAGGTGCACATAATGCCACAATATTTTCAACACAGTTTACGGAAATGTAATATACAAAAAAAAAATATAATAATAATGCTCGCTACTGGAGCCAAGAATTTTTTTTAATAGTCCTATATTTATCTACATATATCTGCACAGGTCCACATACTGCCACAATATTGTCAACACAGTTTACGGAAATGTAATAATGTACCTGTATAAATTACCTGTAATAAGTTAGTGGTCAGTTAAAAAATTGAAAAAGAATGTAAAAAAAAAATTGGAAAAAAATAATTAAATTTAAAAAAAATAAAAGAATAATGCTCCCTACTGCAGCCCAGAATGTTTTTTAATAGTCCTTTGTCATACCGCAGATAAGTTTCTCGGCTTTTGATTGGCTAGCTTGCCTGGTCATATATATTATATGACTTGCCAAGGCCGTCGGACATACAGGAATTGCGATTCCCCTCCGGCGCCTCGCGTCCAAGGAAGACGCATTTTGCAAGCGTCTACCGATTGCGAATTGTATTCCTCACTAAACACAATAACACCCCGAATTGATCAATACAAGTAACAAATAGTACGCTCAAAACCAGTCTTTATTGTTTATTTTTCCATAAATATTCTTCGCTCATCAAAATATGAGCAAAAAATTAGCCAAAATAACGAAAATTGCTTTTCAAATCTCAACGCGCTTTCCTTCGTGACACGGCTATATTTAGGTCACAAACTATGGGTTCCACGCACGAAACCGCGGCATAGCAATGACAGCGAATGTTTGGGAACCAGTCGCATTATTCTAGAGGCGCCAAAGGGAGAGCAGATCGATAGAGACGTGGAATATAAATTAAATTACACGATATAAAAAAACTGTCATAAAGTCGTTTTCGATGGATTTCTTACTCCATATTTAGTTTGTTTTCATTTAATAAAAAAACAAAATGTTCATTTACGCCTTTATATTAAGACTGACGGTAGAAAATCGAATCTCGGATTATTTTTCTTCCTGAAAAACGCAAAGATCAAAAGAAGAGATATGTTTATATGGCCAAATACAGGATCTGCGTTATGACAAATACGTTATTGTGATTCTACACAGGCTATATGGTGTAATATTGCCCATCTGAAGGTATGTAGAATCACAATAACTTATAATATTTATCTACATATCATATATACACAGGTCCACATATTGCCACAATATTTTCAACACAGTTTACGGAAATGTAATATAATCATTTACCTGTATAAATTACCTGTAAGTGGTCAGTGATCAGTTGCACATGCTAGCACATGCACAGGTGAATAGTCTGTATATAGCACTTACGACCTTATGCTAGTAGACAAAAATTGAAAAATAATTTGAAGAAAAAAAAAGAAGAAAAAAAATGAAAACAAAAAAATGGAAAAAAAAAGTTTAAAAATAATAATGCTTGCTACTGGAGCCCAGAATTTTTTTTTAATATTCCTATATTTATCTACATATATCTGCACAGGTCCACATAATGCCACAATATTTTCAATGTAATATCCAATGTAGTAATTTACCTGTATAAATTACCTGTGGTAAACAGTGGTCAAGCACTGGACATTTGCACATACTAGCCCATGCTAGCACATGGTTCTCCCAGTCTCTATTGTTCTCTCTACAGGTAAGGTGTACAGAGCACACGAGAAAAGGTGTACAGAGCAGACGAGAAAACAGGTCTTCATGCATTGTTGTCCAGTTTGTAAAGTGCGCAAAACAAAAAAGGGAGATAACTAAAAAATTAGCTACGCAAGAGTTGTCATTCTTGTGCGCGACACACCTCCGGGTCGTGGTCTATGCATGTGTGAAGTTTCATGAAAATATTCCAAAGGGTGGTCGAGTTATGTTCCGGACAGGAAATCAGTGAGCGAAAACAAAAAAGGGAGATAACTAAAAAATTAGCTATGCAAGAGTTGTCATTCTTGTGCACGACACACCTTCGGTTCGTGGACTAATTGATTGTGTGAAGTTTCATAAAAATATTCCAAAGGGTGGTCGAGTTATGGTCAATCAGTGCGCGAAACAAAAAAGGGAGATAACCCAAACATTAGCTATGCAAGAGTTGTCATTCTTGTGCGCGACACACCTTCGGGTCGTGGTCTATGCATGTGTGAAGTTTCATGAAAATATTCCAAAGGGTGGTGGAGTTATGCTCCGGACACGAAATCAGTGCGAGAAACAAAAAAGGGAGATAACTAAAAAATTAGCTATGCAAGAGTTGTCATTCTTGTGCGCGACACACCTTCGGGTCGTGGTCAATGCATGTGTGTGAAGTTTCATGAAAATATTCCAAAGGGTGTTCGAGTTATGCTCCGGACAAGAAGTGTCTGCGGCAGACGCGGACGCGGCGCGCTGTAAAATCCATAGTATCCCCCGACGGAGTCCGGGGGATACAATAAACAGTGTGCATCTACTCATCATAAGGAAGCTACATACCAAGTTTCAGATGTGTAGCTATTATGGTTTAAAAGTTTTACGACTTACAAGCCAAAATTGGTAAATTCTAAGTCGAAAAGGGGGAGATAATCCATGACCGGGGGTCGAATCAAAAATTTAAATAAACTTTGCACTCTACTCATCATAGGAAACTACATACCGAGTTTCAGGTCTGTAGCTATTACGGTTTAAAAGTTTTACGAGTCACAAGGTTGGTGGCAAACGGACGGACGGGATGGACGGACAGACGGGAAGGACGGACAAGGGCAACACTAAATACCCCCTACACTATTGTGGTGGGGCATAAAAATGCAAAACACTCGGTATTGTATTAATAAGGGCAATACAAATATTATATACGGTATTCAAGATATGCTGCATCATTTTGTTATTTGCCCGTCTGCAGAATAAACTAGAAATGGACGCTTGTCGACAAGCGCATGTGTATCCCCCTCCCCAGATACACAAGTAGTTTGAAAAAAGGGTGATCGAGTTATGCTCCGGAGACAAAATCGGTGACGGACAAAGGGAGATAACTAAACAATTAGTGATGCAAGAGTTGTCAATCTTGCGTGACACACCTTTAGGGTCTATGCATGTGTGAAGCTACTGGAGTGCAGAATTATTTGTTAATAGTCCTATATTTATGTACATATATCTGCACAGGTGCACATAATGCCACAATATTTTCAACACAGTTGACGGAAATGTAATATAGAATGTAAATAAAAAAAAATAATGCTCGCTACTGGAGCCAAGAATTTTTTTTAATAGTCCTATATTTATCTACATATATCTGCACAGGTCCACATACTGCCACAATATTGTCAACACAGTTTAGGTAAATGTAATAATTTAGCTGTATAAATTACCTGTAATAAGTTAGTGGTCAGTTAAAAAAATTAAAAAATTTAAAAAGAATGTAAAATAAAAAAATTTGAAACAAAAGTTGAAAAATAAAAAATAATAATACTTGCTACTGGAGCCCAGAATTTCTTTTTAATAGTCCTATATTTATCTACATATATCTGCACAGGTCCACATAATGCCACAATATTTTCACAGTACGGAAATAAATACAAATTTTTTTTTTTTAAATAGCGCTACTAGCCCGTTAATAGTCCTATATATACAAATAAATCTGCACAGGTCCACATCTGCCACAATATTGTCAACACAGTTTAGGGTAAATGTAAATTTAGCTGATAAATTACCTGTAATAAGTTAGTGGTCATAAAAAATTAAAAAGAATGTATATTTGAAACAAAAGTTGAAAAATAAAAAATAATAATATTGTACTGGAGCCCATTTCTTTTTAATAGTCCTATATTTATCACATAACTGCACAGGTCCACATGCCACAATATTGTCAACACAGTTTACGGAAATGTAATAATGTACCTGTATAAATTACCTGTAATAAGTTAGTGGTCAGTTAAAAAATTGAAAAAGAATGTAAAAAAAAAAAATGGAAAAAAAAATTAAATTAAAAAAAAGAATGAAAAGTCATGCAGAGCATGATGTTATTAGCCGATCAAATCAGGGTAAAGTGCATCGAACATATGTAGGTGTCTCTGGTAACATTGTCAATGGTAAACTATTTTCGACCACAGTTCTGTAATATTTTGACATTTTTCTCGATTTTGTGCAGGTTTTGGAAACCCGTTCCCAAATCCATCCAATAGCAGCAATGCCATAGCAGCAATGTTTTGTTGTCACCATTATGTTGCGAAATATTCCAGCGTAACACCTGCACTGTATGCTCTATTTATCTACAAATTACACTCCGCAATACACAAAGTTGTAGTCACTGTGTGTGTGTTTGTCAGAATTCTGTGGCAGCATGCGAGTGGGCGGAGCTACCAGGGGGGCTATATATATCTAGCGGTTACAGTGTCATCTAAAAATAGACGCAAGCTCCTGCGTATTCAGGCACATGCCCAGATTGGCCTAATGTGCCCCATCTGTGATTTTTTGCGCGATGTCGGGCGCAAGACAATCAATAATTTGCGGCATTGACAATAATTAAGGGGGATTGCCGCAATCGCGCGTGCTGGATGCATCCCTGCCATCCCTGCATGATACGTAAACAAATCAAAGTTGGCTATGAAGGGCAATTCTTCGTTTTGATTGGTGGAAAATTTTGTGAATATTAAACTAGCGTCAAATGACGCGCATACGCGATCCAATGGGATAAACCCGAGATGCTGGGATAAACCCGAAAATGCTGGGTTACTAGTAAGTAGATTTTGAGCAGAGGTCGATTATAAATTAGCCGAATAAAACACATTTTACGCGATTATACGTGCTGAAACTTGTTCTGTTTAATAAATAAAAGCTTTACAAAATTAGCCCAATAATCGGCGTATGTTGGCGTATATGGCCATTAGAGCCAACTATGGACTTCAACAACAATAACTTCCGGGTTAAATCTCTTCAGGCGTTCAGCTCATTAAGTATTCAAAATTGTGTTATTTGGCTATAAGTAAAGTTTTAAACGGAGATAATTGCCAAAAATGCAAACTTTATCGGTTGATGCAATTTGGAAGTGATACAGAAAAATTCGCGTTCGTAGATTACCGAATAGCGGAGAAAAGGGTTGCTACAAACTTTTTCAGAATTCGATGGATAACCAACATATTAGCCGATCTATAAATAGATCGGCTAATAAAAAGAATAATGCTCCCTACTGGAGCCCAGAATGTTTTTTAATAGTCCTATATTTATCTACATATCATATATACACAGGTCCACATATTCCCACAATATTTTCAACACAGTTTACGGAAATGTAATATAATCATTTACCTGTATAAATTACCTGTAAGTTGTCAGTGGTCAGTTGCACATGCTAGCACATGCACAGGTGAATAGTCTGTATATAGCACTTACGACCTTATGCTACTAGACAAAAATTGAAAAATAATTTGAAGAAAAAAATGAAAAAAAAAAAATGGAAAAAAAAAGTTTAAAAATAATAATGCTTGCTACTGGAGCACAGAATTTGTTTTTAATAGTCCTATATTTATCTACATATATCTGCACAGGTCCACATAATGCCACAATATTTTCAACACAGTTTACGGAAATGTAATATAATCATTTACCTGTATAAATTACCTGTAAGTGGTCAGTGGTCAGTTGCACATGCTAGCACATGCACAGGTGAATAGTCTGTATAAAGCACTTACGACCTTATGCTACTAGACAAAAATTGAAAAATTAATTTGAAAAAAAAAATGAAAAAAAAATGAAAAAAAAAAGAAAAAAAGAAAAAAAATGAAAAAAATGAAAAAAAAAAAACAGAAAAAAAAAAAACAGAAAAAAAAAAAAAAAAAGGAAAAAAAAATAAAGTTTAAAAATAATAATGCTTGCTATTGGAGACCAGATTTTTTTTAATAGTCCTATATTTATCTACAAAAATTGCAAGGTCCACATAATGCCACAATATTTTCAACACAGTACCCAATGTAGTGATTTACCTGTATAAATTACCTGGTCAGCAGTGGTCAAGCACTGGACATCTGCACATGCTAAGCCCATGCTAGCACATGGTTCTCCCAGTCTCTTTTGTTCTCTCTACAGGTAAGGTGTACAGAGCACACGAGAAAAGGTGTACAGAGCAGACGAGAAAACAGGTCTTCATGCATTATTGTCCAGTTTGTAGAGTGTGCAAAACAAAAAAGGGAGATAACTAAAAAATTAGCTACGCAAGAGTTGTCATTCTTGTGCGCGACACACCTCCGGGTCGTGGTCTATGCATGTGTGAAGTTTCATGAAAATATTCCAAAGGGTGTTCGAGTTATGCTCCGGACAAGAAGTGTCTGCGGCGGACGCGGACGCGGCGCGCTGTCAAATCCATAGTATCCCCCGACGGAGTCCGGGGGATACAATAAGAATAGCTAAGGTCTCACGGGACAGTGGGCAGCTAGCTTTAAAAAGGGGGTGGACGATTTTCTATATACGTCACTACCGAACCTGTAAGTTACACCAGTGTGTCTAGAAAAATAGGTTTATGAATATTTCTTGACTTTGGGAGGCTTGACTAGGTGTATTTTTTTAGAGTATTTCATAATTCTACGAAACTGAATGTTAGCTCCTGTTGATTTTGACATCTTGGAAAATCGCGTATGCTATGCTGTCTCGCCGGTACGGTTTCGCGTCAGAATTTAAGGTATTTTTCGGGCATTTGTAGCGAAAATTTGAGCTGGTTATGACCCCGCTTTGAAATCATTTTCAGAAAATGGTGTGGTGTTACAAGTGATAGAACAAGACATAGCAAAGTATCTGTGCCTCATATTTTCATGAAAACAATTCCGACAAATTCAGTCGTGTTGAAATTTCTGGCCAAAAATATGTGGGTGGGGTAACTTTGTAAAATATTAATTGAACACATCTGATGTGGTTACTGCATTTTTATTGTGGCGCGCGATTTGTACTTCATTTGCGAGTATTTTTCAATACTTGTCGCAAGAGCCTCCTTAACTGATTGTGAGAGGCGGTGATTTTTATAAGTCACCCGCCGCCCTCAGAAAAGCAGTCAATTTTGGCTATTTTCAACCGTCCCGTGATGCCTAATGCAACTGCAAATTAGCCTCAATTTATTTTTTCCAGCATTGGGTTTTTGATTCGGCTGACGTACCATGATTATTTACATAATCTGCAGGGTTAGTACAATCGCCTCGTGGATAATTCATCCATTTCCGGTTGTTTGTCAAGCTGAGAAGCAAAACAATTTAACGAGATTTTATCTTTGGATTATCACAGTCATCTTATATTAGTACACTTGGTCGAAGATGCCAGGCAGAGGTAGACCCAGAAAGGACGCGCGAGCAGTAAAAAGACGACGGGTCGAGATGGGAAATCAGGATTGTCGGGAGGAAATGACGGAATCTCAATCTGTGGAAAGAGTCCAAATTTCGGTGAACGATGAGCGGCCACATGTTGCTGGTACGCATACTATTAGCACTAGTTTCATTGATTTTGCCCAGATTATGGCCGACGCTGAGCTTGTACAATGCCAGTCGGCGTCGCAAGGTCCCACTGTCACAGTTTCTTGTGGCAATGATGACCAGCAGTCACACAGTGATGTCCATTTTCCTTCACCCAACCTGTTTTCCAAAGAAATAGGTGCAATTCAACCGATACAATGAGCGGATGATGATCTTACATCCCACGTCCCTTAACAAATTTGCGAAAAAATCTGGGAGAACAAATATGTGAACCTTGCAATTTTACTGAAGGGTGGCATTGAACTCGAGGAATTTTCATCCGGGTGTTCGGTGAAGCTAAACGCACAGGTTACAATTGAACCTGGTCATAAAATAGCAAAAGTTTTAAGTTCGAGAAAATGTTTTTAGCTCACCCGAGCAAAGTTCATGTGAGCTATGGTTTCCGCTTTTCGTCCGTCCGTCCATATACTGTTACTATAGAGGATGGTCATAAAATAAATGGGTGACCACTATATCACCTGAAACTTTTCAATCAGAGAATTTAATAAAAAAATTAACAGAAACATTTAATCAATTTAAATTCTATCCCAATGACTTATAATTCAATACTTTTATAATGTTGTGATATATATATTATCTTAGAGCCAAGATGACCAACTCCATGTCAAATGTATGTGTTTACTGCAACCGTGGCAACAAAGTGTGACCTACTTCTCCTGGTCGACGGACTGGAGGTCAGCGACGGCGTCCTGCACCTGTTTACCCTTGTCCTCCACCTCCTCCTTCAACTCCTTCACCTGGTTCCGGTACAGCGACTACAACAACAACAACGTGTGTTACCCAGTACAGCGACTACAACAACAACATGTGTTACCCCGGTACAGCGACTACAACAACAACATGTGTTACCCCGGTACAGTGACTACAACAACAACATGTGTTACCCCGGTACAGTGACTACAACAATGTGTGTTACCCGGTATAGTGACTACAACAACGTCTAACCATAAACATGCACATGAAAGGTTAAGCCAATCTTTGACACAGTTTAAAAAGTTATAGGAAAATGTAGAAACAAATACATATCACTGAACCGGAAGTGCCAACGTCATTTGATCTTGACCTTGGTCACGTGGAGAGCATGGGTGTGGCGAGGAATGAAAATACTGATGCTGACATGTACACGACGTTTGAAGCAAATTGCTCATATGGTGAGGGGTTATAGGAGAATGGAGAAAAGAACACCCATTTACTGAACCTGGGGGCTGTTTCACTAATCTTCGTATGACTAAAATGTTCGTAAGTGCAAAATTATGATAGTCTGTAAAGTCACATTAACAATGTTTTTTTGTAAACAATTATTGGATTTACATTTATTGAGCATAGGCTGTTCAATAAATGTAAATCCATCAAGTGACATTTCCAGACGATCCTAAATTTGCACTTACGTACGAAGTTTAGTGAAACGGCCCCGAGAAATTTCATTGCTATTTTACCTTGGGTTACAAGCGGAATATGGGTGGGGCAGGAAATGAAAATATGAACACATCGTTTCAAGCGAATCGTTCTTATGGTATAGAAGTTATAGTAGAACGAATCTACTGCACCTCAGATTTAAAATCTACTGAATTGGAAATTTCAGGAAAAAAGTAATTTCACCTTGGGAACGAGGGGAGTATAGGTGGGGCGGGAAACATTAAAATAAGATAATAAACATGCACATAAAGTTTCACGCCAATCGTTCACACGCTAAAGCAAAATGGAAAGAAGACGGACAAACGGACAACTTTTGCATCCATATAATATGTAATTTTCACTACATGATGGGATTATAAAACAACACATATGATGAATACCTGAACATCATTGTAATCACTATGATGGCTTAATTAAAATTTATTTCAGCAATTTAAAGGTTAAAGCATGCATCAGGCAGTAACGATGACATTTACGGATGTGTTACCCTGTATAGCCATTAGTAATGGGGGGGAACAGTGTCACATTTTCTGGCGGTATTGTTATATCTGGTTAATTCCAGTGTGAGAAGAGGCCATGTTAACTGTTCCACGTGAAAGTTCATGCCAGAGATTCAGCGGGTGAAAAAGGTTAACTGAAGAGGTCAGTGGAAGAAAGGTGCTAATTCACTCATGGAGTTCGCCTCTTTCTTCCACTAACCCATTCAATTGCACAATGGGACAAATGTGGCTGTGACTGGAGAAATGGGACTTATGGGTTTTGCGGCCAGTGTAGATCCAGATCAGCCTGTGCATCCGCACAGTCTGATCAGGATCTGCACCGGTCGTCATTCCATCGATGAAACACCCGTCATGCTTCTAACAAGTAATACAGATCGTTATCAGGTCACAGGTGTGTGCTATTGGATCAGGAGCTACACTGGTCACAAATCCCCCAAGTGAGGACACAACTCACAGAGAAATACTGTTCAGCCTCCAACTGGTCCTGCAATTCTTTCATCTGCAGATCATTCACGGAGAGCTCCCTGAAATACATACACAAACATAATTAACACATTAGGGCACATGTCTAAGTCACCCATTTTGATCTGCGGGATAAGGATCACAATATGAATATATGGATGATGATAAACCAGCATTTAAAGTTTCAAACTTATCTAGCTCACGTTGCAGGGACAAAGGTACTTAACCCTCTGAATGTGGCAAACAAAAACTGCCGTCTACTGCTTGTTTTACATTTTGTAAAAAACATGGTTTGATGGTCTCAGAGTACAGTTTGAATTAAGGTATGTAAAAGCTAAAACACAAATTTGAAAGTCATTTGACCTTGATCTTGGGCATGTGGGTCGCATGGGTAGGCTATAGAATAAAAATATGGATGATATTAAAGAATTATTTGAAGTTTGAAGCAAATCTGAGTAAGTGTTGTGGAGATATAAGGAATGTAAAAACTTTAACACAAATTTCAAAGTCATTTGACCTTGACCGTGGGGCACAGGGGCTGCATGGGACACAGAATTAATACATGGATGATGATTAATAAGCATGTGAGGTTTCGGGATATGGACATTTGCCCCCCGGACTGCCCCCCATGGACATGGCAGGGTGGACATTTGCCCCCCGTTGAAAGGCAGCTAGACAATCCCATGGTCAAAAGGGTGGACATTTGCACATTTGCCCCCCCATTGAAATGGCAGCTAGGACAATTGCCCCCCAGTCGAAATGTAGGGGCGGACATTTGCCCCCCAATGGAAATGGCAGCTAGGACATTTGCCCCCCAGTCGAAATGGCAGCTAGGACATTTGCCCCCCAGTCGAAATGTAGGGTAGGACATATTGTAGGTGTACCTATGATACTTAATTATCAAAGACATCAAAGTAAATTGGGTGTGATTACTGATTAGCTTTAAACACTGATTACCTAATGATATCCATTCACATAATTAGCAAAAGTTGTATTGTATGAAGTGTACCATGATACTTAATTATCAAAGACATCAAAGTAAATTGGGTGTGATTACTGATTAGCTTTAAACACTGATTACCTAATGATATCCATTCACATAATTAGCAAAAGTTTGAACTAATATCATGAGAGGTGTTAAAAGTCTTTGATTGTTGATTAAAGTGTACACATACTGAGTTCATTATTTAATTAGATATAATGTGATTTAATAGATGGTAATTCTTAAAGTGAAAAACTTGTGAGAATTGAGTGAAACTAATTAAAGGTTCGAAGTATGCGATTGATAAATGGAACGTGAACCAGGTCACTCTAGAAGATGGTTCCCGGACCAACAACAAATGTGAGGCGTGGAACAACTCGTTCAGCCACCTTGTAGGACATAAAAATCCCGGACTCTGGCATACTATTCAGTGTATACAGAAGGATCAACTCAACGTGATCACAGAAGTGGAGCGAGTGAGACAGGGTGCCCCAACACGTAAACGTGTCCGCCGCGAGACGAGAAATCTGCAGGATAGACTTAAACAACTGTGCCAGGACTTTGATGCTGGTGAGAAGGATTGTGCGTGACTTCCTTAGAGCGGTCGGACATTCCGTCCGATCGTCTAATTGACAATGTAACTCTAAAACGTGCTACTATACTGATGTGCTATAATGTACATTTTGTTATTTGTTCGAATTTCATAGTACTTGATCACAAACATTGATAATCATGCCAAGAGTGTGTTGACATTGACATTAATCTGTTATCTGTTTTAATTTCACGAGACATCGAAATAATGAGTATTATCATGGTTAGTTCATAGTACTTGATCACAAACATTGACAATCATGCCAAGATTGTGTTGATATTGACGTTAATCTATTATCTGTTTTTACACTTGATCACAAATTTATGCTCAAATAAACTGGTTGTTTGGAAATGTGTTGTAATCTTGTCACACCTTGTCATACCTCAAATTGTTCACTAGGGGTGGGGCAAATGTCCTAACTGCCATTTCGACTGGGGGGCAAATGTCCTAGCTGCCATTTCCATTGGGGGGCAAATGTCCGCCCCTACATATTGACTGGGGGGCAAATGTCCTAGCTGCCATTTCAACTGGGGGGCAAATGTCCGCCCCTACATTTCGACTGGGGGGCAATTGTCCACCCTGCCATTTTTGGACTGGGGGGCAAATGTCCGGGGGGCAAATGTCCTACATTCGAGGTTTCAAGTCAATGTGACTTAGGACTGCAGAGATATAAGGTATTTAAAAACTTTAACGCATATTTCGGACGGATGGACGGACGTTCCTACAAATGGATACTTATGTGGCTAACCCTAACCTTTTCCTTTGTTCATCCCTATTGTTCTGTAGCCACATAAACCCATTTTTAACCACATAAAATCACGGAACAATAGAATATTACATAACCTATTGTTCTCCTAGCCACATATGTATCCATTTGTAAGCTCGGACAGACGGATGTTCCAACTGTATGGAGGAAGGGGCCATTTCCATTGTTCTAGAACAATAGAAATAGCCCCTTGTCATGGATTTTCTGTAGCACAATAGAGAATCATCACATGAATGCATGTATGAAATATCAAAGCGTTCAAAGTGTAAAGAAACAGAAGTTACACAATATTTACCCCAACGTAAAGTTTATGAACATGCTAAGTTTGTGACCTTGGGGTAAGGGTTGGGTGGTGGGTTGTGGATTTTCTACAGCATGATAAAGGGTCATCTCAGGAATGCATGTATGAAATATCAAGGCGTTCCATCAAAGGAAACAGATGTTATCAGACATTTACCCCAACGTTAAGTTTATGAATGTGCTAAGTTTGTGACCTTGACCCTGGGGTAAGGGGTGTGTCATGGATTTGCTATAGCACGATATAGTATCATCAGATGAATGCGTGTATAAAATATCAAGGCGTTCCATGAAAGGAAACAGATGTTATAAGACATTTACCCCAACGTTAAATTTATGAATGTGCTAAGTTTGTGACCGTGAACTTGGGGAAAGGGGTGGGTCATGGATCTGCTATAGCACGATAGAGTATCATCAGATGAATGCATGTATGAAATATGAAGGCGTTCCCTGTAAATAAACATAATATACACAACATTTACCCCAACGTTAAGTTTATGAACATGCTAAGTTTGTGACCTTGACCTTGGGGTAAGGGTTGGGTGGTGGGTCGTGAATTTTGTACAGCATGATAGAGGGTCATCTGAGGAAAGCATTATGAAATATCAAGGCGTTCCATGAAAGGAAACAGATGGTTATAAGGACTATACACCCCTACGTTAAGTTTATGAATGAGCAAGTTTGTGACGTTGGACCCCTTGTAAGGGAATGGGTGGTGGGACATGGGGATCGGATTTTCTATAGCACGATAGAGTATCATCAGATGAATGCATGTATGAAATAGCAAGGCGTTCCATGAAAGGAAACAGATGATTATAAACAGACAAAAGGTTTAAGTTTATCAATGTGCTAATTTTGTTAGAACCTTTTTGAACCTTGGGGAAAGGGTGGGCGGTGGGTTCATGGATTTGCTATAGCACAATTAGGGTTATCATCAATTGGGGGAATCAAATTGGGGGAAATGGGGAAATACAAGGCGGGTCCATGAAAGGGATTTTCCAATGTTATAGAAACCATTTAACACGTTAAGTTTATGAATGTGCTTAAGTTCGTGACCTTGACCTTGGGGAAAGGGGTGGGGGTGGGTCAAGGATTTCCTATACACGAATAAGTTATCATCAATTATTCCTGTATGAAATATGAATGGCTGTTACCCCTGTAAATAAACAGAAGTTACACAACATTTACCCCAACGTTAAGTTTATGAACATGCTAAGTTTGTGACATTGAACTTGGGGTAAGGGTTGGGTGGTGGGTCATGGATTTGCTACAGCATGATAGAGGGTCATCTGAGGAATGCATGTATGAAATATCAAGGCGTTCCATGAAAGGAAACAGATATTACTAGAAATGTGGCCTGTCGGCACACGAATGCCCCCGCTGGCAGCCAAAGAAAACGAGGCATATTTCATTATAAGCCATTTACCCAGCGTTAAGGTTTCGAAAGCACCAAGTCTGTGACCTTGACCCTGCTTGAGCGGGGGCGGGACCGAATGTGAATGTCACAGGGCGGTAGAGGACCATTGGAGCAATGCGTGTGTGAAATGTGAAGCAGATCCGAGCAAGGAAACAGAAATTATAAGCCATTTACCCAGCGTTAAGGTTTCGAAAACACCAAGTCTGACCTGACTTGACCCTGGGCTTAGCGGCGACGAATGTGATTTTTCACAGGTCGGTAGAGGACCATGAGCAATGCGGTGTGTGAAATGTGAAGCAGATCCGAGAGCAAGGATTTACAGAATTATAAGCCATTTACCAAGCGTAATTTGGTTTCGAACGCACCAAGTCTGTGACCTTGACTGCCTTAGCAGGCGGGAGAATGTGGATTTGTCACATGTGGATTTGGTAGGTAGGACCATTGGAGCAATGCGTGTGTGAAATGTGAAGCAGATCCGAGCAAGGAAACAGAAATTATAAGCCATTTACCCAGCGTTAAGGTTTCGAAAGCACCAAGTCTGTGACCTTGACCCTGGGATTAGCGGGGGCGGGACGAATGTGGATTTGTCACAGGGCGGTAGAGGACCATTGGAGCAATGCGTGTGTGAAATGTGAAGCAGATCCAGCAGCAAGGAAACAGAAATTATAAGCCATTTACCAGCGTTAAGGTTTCGAAGCACAAGTCTGTGATCTTGACCAGCTTAGTCGGCCTGCGGGCTTAGCGGGGGCGGGACGAATGTGGATTTGTCACAGGGCGGTAGAGGACCATTGGAGCAATGCGTGTGTGAAATGTGAGCAGATCCGAGCAAGGAAACAGAAATTATAAGCCATTTACCCAGCGTTAAGGTTTCGAAAGCACCAAGTCTGTGACCTTGACCCTGGGCTTAGCGGGGGCGGGACGAATGTGGATTTGTCACAGGGCGGTAGAGGACCATTGGAGCAATGCGTGTGTGAAATGTGAAGCAGATCGAGCAAGGAAACAGAAATTATAAGCCATTTAGCAATTTCCAAGCGTTAAGGTTCGAACGCACACCAAGTCTGTGACCTGACCCTGGGCTTAGCTTTGCGACGACCAATGTGGATTTGTCACACGGGCGGTAGAGGACCATTGGAGCAATGCGTGTGTGAAATGAAGAAGCCATCGAGCAAGGAGAAATATGCCATTTACCCAGCGTTAAGTTTCAAAGCACCAAGTCTGTGACCTTGACCCGGCTTAGCGGGGGCGGGCAGAATGTGGATTTGTCACAGGGCGGAAGAGGACCATTGGAGCAAGCGTGTGTGAAATGTGAAGCAGATCGAGCAAGAAACAGAAATTTATAAGCCATTTACCCAGCGTTAAGGTTTCGAAAGCACCAAGTCTGTGACCTTGACCCTGGGCTTAGCGGGGGCGGGACTAGCGGGACAATGTGATTTGTCACAGGGCGGTAGAGAGCCATTGGAGCAATGCGTGTGTGATGTGGAAGCAGATCCGAGCAAGGAAACAGAAATTATAAGCCATTTACCCAGCGTTAAGGTTTCGAAAGCACCAAGTCTGTGACCTTGACCCTGGGCTTAGCGAGCGGGACGAATGTGGATTTGTCACAGGGCTAGAGGACCATTGGAGCAATGCTGTGTGAAATGTGAAGCAGATCCAGCAAGGAAACAGAAATTATAAGCATTTACCCAGCGTTAAGGTTTCGAAAGCACCAAGTCTGTGACCTTGACCCTGGCTTAGCGGGGGCGGGACGAATGTGGATTTGTCACAGGGTGGTAGAGGACCATTGGACAATGCGTGTGTGAAAGTGTGAAGCAGATCCGAGCAAGGAAACAGAAATTATAAGCCACCCTTTACCTAGCGTTAGGTTCGAAAGCACAAGTCGTGAACCTTGACCCTGGGCCTTAGCGGGAACGGGACGAATGTGGATTTGTCACAGGCGGTAGAGGACCATTGGAGCAATGCGTGTGTGAAATGTGAAGCAGATCTGAGCGGACAGAAATTATAGCCATTTACCCAGCGTTAAGGTTTCGAAAGCACCAAGTCTGTGACCTTGACCCTGGGCTTAGCGGGGGCGGGACGAATGTGGATTTGTCACAGGGCGGTAGAGGACCATTGGAGCAATGCGTGTGTGAAATGTGAAGCAGATCCGAGCAAGGAAACAGAAATTATAAGCCATTTACCCAGCGTTAAGGTTTCGAACGCACCAAGTCTGTGATCTTGACCCTGGGCTTAGCGGGGGCGGGACGATGTGGATTTGTCACAGGGCGGTAGAGGACCATTGGAGCAATGCGTGTGTGAAATGTGAAGCAGATCCGAGCAAGGAAACAGAAATTATAAGCCTTTACCAGCGTTAAGGTTTCGAAAGCACCAAGTCTGTGACCTTGACTTTGGACTGGATCAGCGAGGCCGAACGAAGTAGAAATTATGTTTAACCAGCAAGGTTTAAGAAGGACCATGGGTTTGACGAATGTGGATTTGTCAGGGCGGTGAGGACCATTGGAGCAATCGTGTGTGAAATGTGAAGCGTCCGAGAAGGAAACAGAAAATTATAAGCCATTTACCCACGTTAAGGTTCAAAGCACCAAGTCTGTGACCTTGACTTAGGGCGAATTAGTCGGATTCGGGACGCAAACAATCCTGTGGACTTTGAACGCCTTATTCAGCAGGGCGGTGAGGACCATTGCAATGGTGTGATGTGAACAGATCCAAGCAGGAAACAGAAATTATAAGCTTTACCCAGCGTTTAAGGTTTCGAAAGCCAGTCTGTGACCTTGCCCTGGGCCTTAGGGGGCGGGCGAATGTGGAGTGTACAGTGGTAGAGCCATTGAACAATGCGTGTGAAGTGTGAAGGCGATCCGCAAGGAAACAGAAATTATAAGCCATTTACCTAGCGTTAAGGTTTCGAAAGCACCAAGTCGTGCTTGCCCTGATTAGCGGGGCGGGACCCGAATGTGGACTTTGTCACAGCGGTAGACGACCTTGGGCAATGCGTCTTGAAATGTGAAGCAGATCCGGCAAGGAAACAGAAATTTAAGCCATTTACCAGCGTTAAGGTTTCGAAAGCCAAGTCTGACCACCCTGGGTTAGCGGGGGCGGGCAAGTTGATCACGGCGGTAGTAGGACCATAGGAGCAATGCGTGTGTGAATGTGAAGCAGATCCGAGCAAGGAAACAGAAATTATAAGCCATACCCAGCGTTAGGTTTCGAAGCACCAAGTCTGTGACCTTGACCCTGGGCTTAGGGGGCGGGACGAATGTGGATTTGTCAGGGCGTAGAGGACCATTGGAGCAATGGTGTAAATGTGAAGCAGATCCGAGCAAGGAAACAGACTTATAAGCCATTTACCAGGTAAGGTTTCGAAAGCACCAAGTGTGACCTTGACCCTGGGCTTAGCGGGGGCGGGACGAATGTGATTTGTCACAGGTAGAGGACCTTAGAATTGCGTGTGTGAAAAGTGAAGCAGATCCGGAGCAGGAAACAGAAATTATAAGCCAATTTACCCAGCGTTAAGGTTTCGAACTCCAAGTCTGTGACCTTGACCCTGGGCTTAGCGGGGGGGGAGAATGTGGATTTGTACAGGGCGGTGAGGACCTTTAGCAATCTGTGGAAAAGTTGAAGGTCCGAGCAAGGAAACAGATAAGCCATTTACCCGTTAAGGTTTCGAAAGCCAGTCTGTGACCTTGACCCGGGCGCGGGGGCGGGACGAATGTGGATTTTGTCACAGGGAGGTTAGAGGTCTTGGAGCAAGTGGTGAAATGTGAAGCAGTCCGAGCAAGGAAACAGATAAGCCATTTTACCAGCGTTAAGGTTTCGAAAGCACCAAGTCTGTGACCTGACTGGGCTTAGCGGGGGCGGGACGAATGTGATTTGCACAGGGTGGTAGAGGCCATTGGAACAATGCGTGTAAGGTGAAGCAGTCGAGCAAGGAAACAGATAAAGCCATTTAACCTGCGTTAAGGTTTCGAAAGCACCCAAGTCGTGTTACCCTGGGGCTTTCGGGGATGGGTTTGGGTCACAGGGCGTAAGGACCATTGGAGCAACGTGTGTGAAATGTGAAGCAGATCCGACGTAAACAGAAAATATAAGCTTTACCGCGTTAAGGTTTCGGGAGTACGTGTACGTACGTACGGACGCCCCCGGTAACATATTGCCCCCCTCACCATTCGGTGGCGGGGGCATAATAATAAATTAACCCCCAACAAGTTAAGTTTAGAATGTTGGCTAATTTGTGACCTTGTCATAGGGTAAGGGTGTGGGGCGTGGGGTGGGCGGAAAAAGGGTAAAGACGTTTATGAATGTGCTAAGTTTGTGACCTTGACCTGGGGTAAGGTTTGGGGGTGGGTCATGGATTTGCTACATCATGTAGAGGTCATCTGAGGATGCTGTATGAAATAACAAGGTGTTCCATGAAAGGACAAAAGTTATAAGACATTTACCCCAACGTTAATTTATGAGTAGATGACCTTAACCTTGGGGTAAGGGTTGAGTGGTGGGTCATGGATTTGCTACAGCATGATAGAGGGTCATCTGAGGAATGCATGTATGAAATATCAAGGCGTTCCATGAAAGGAAACAGATATTATAATAAATTTACCCCAACGTTAAGTTTATGAATGTGCTAAGTTTGTGACCTTGACCTTGGGGTAAGGGTTGGGTGGTGGGTCATGGATTTGCTACAGCATGATAGAGGGTCATCTGAGGAATGCATGTATGAAATATCAAGGCGTTCCATGAAAGGAAACAGATATTATAATAAATTTACCCCAACGTTAAGTTTATGAATGTGCTAAGTTTGTGACCTTGTCATAGGGGTAAGGGATGGGCGGTGGGTCATGGATTTGCTATAGCACATTAGCGTATCATCAGATGAATGCATGTATGAAATATCAAGGCTTTCCCTGTAAAGAAACAGAAGTTACACAACATTTACCCCAACGTTAAGTTTATGAATGTGCTAAGTTTGTGACCTTGACCTTGGGGTAAGGTTTGGGGGTGGGTCATGGATTTGCTACATCATGATAGAGGGTCATCTGAGGAATGCATGTATGAAATAACAAGGTGTTCCATGAAAGGAAACAGAAGTTATAAGACATTTACCCCAACGTTAAGTTTATGAATGTGCTAAGTTTGTGACCTTGACCTTGGGATAAGGGTTGAGTGGTGGGTCATGGATTTGCTACAGCATGATAGAGGGTCATCTGAGGAATGCAATGTCATCGGAGGGAATGCTGTATGAACTAACAAGGTGTTCCATGAAAGTAAGAAGACATAAAGGAAACAGAAGTTATAAGACATTTACCCCAACGTTAAGTTTGTGGACGCCGACGACACCGGGGGTATGCCATAAGCTCTTCTGCACTTCGTGCAGGCGAGCTAAAAATGGAAAATATAAAAATAAACAGAAGACGACAAAATTTAATTTAAAATTTAATTTAACAGGGTTAACATTTTTAGAAACGAGATGACTGCGGCCCACATGTCGCGGCAGCCGAGGCTTTATAGTAAACCAAAAAACTTTAACCAAAATAAAATCTTTAATCAAAAACATTAACCCGGACGTTTGACGGACGATATAGTTGGCACATTGGAGTACGTCTGTACGTACTCCAATGTGCCAACTATATCGTCCGTAGGTGGGCGCGACAAAACATTTGGATGCAGTCATTTCTGGATCACTACTAGGGGAGACAATTCATGTGAGCATGTGATACAAACTGGATGCACAGACAGTTGGGAGTAAATATAAATATTTAGAATTCATTCAGTAATGCAACGATACAAATGACACACATGCTTTTTGTGTCTTTTAGATTTCCAGTAATTATTTTACAAATATTACGCATATGAGACACGTGTAGTGTTTGTGACAAGGCACGGAGAGCGAGGTGAGAGAACGTGACTCCGAGTGTGTGGCCGAGCGGAAGCAATGATATGTCACATATTTTTGATACCTGCTTGGGAACAAGTGGGTGAACATTAGGTATAAGTTATTGTTCATATATTCGATTTTTAAGGAATTAAATGCGAGGGAGCAAAAGTCCAATATGTTAACAATAATATATGTATTGTTCAACCAAATTGTACAGTTGACAGGGAGGTGGTGGGGGGGGGGGCACATGGGTGGGCTATAGAAGGAAAATATGGATGATGACAAATAAGTATATGACATTTCAAGCCAATCCGGCAGGTAGCCAAACACTTTAACGCAAATCTCGACAGACAGATGGCCAGGGTGGAAACTATATGAACCCGCCTCCCCCTACAAAATAATTTGTAGTACATAATTATCCCCTCGCCGATATAGTGTTAGTCCATGTAAGTTCATACATACGTGTGTGCGTACGTGCTTGCGTGCATACGTTAGTAACACCTTTCATTTTTCAATAACATATGAACTGCTTTACCGATTTTTGATAATATTTGGCCACAATGTTTGTCTAGGGATGGTGCTTTGCTATGCATATGACCCACGTTCGACCACCAAGGTCAAGGTCACTGACTTATGTTCACTTTGTTTGTAAAGCAAAGGGATTAACTTTTTGTTTGTTTATTCAATAACTTGTTTTATCAAGTCTGCTAGCGATTGGATTAGCTTAGTGATAACGATGCCCTTTTTCTAGGATGACAAGAGATGTATATGCCCTAAAGAACATGTGCCTGTTTCTGTCCAATAGTACTCATAGGATGGCTGACCAACAAGTCTACTTACTCGCGGAGTTTCCGGAGGTCGCCGTCGAGACTTCTCTTCTCATCTATCACCTCGTCGATATCCTATAAATTGGCAACACACAGCATGATACAGTGAAGGTTGAGATCTACAATCAGAGCTCCAGATAAGGGGCATATTGGCATACTTTACGCACTTCAGCAGATAATCAGCAGTGGGAGTACAAATTACTCACAGCAATATACACATTAATTTTCAAAAGGAGTATGAAAATACAGTAATAAAGTTGAAAATGCTTTTTGCAGCTGAAATAAGTTAATTTGTCTTATTTTTTATCATTTGTTCACTATTTAATATTAAAGGAAGAAAATCAATAATACATTTGTAAAAATAAAATACACATGAATTTGAAATCTGAGAGTATAATACTCTTTAGATACAAAACTTATCTGGAGCTCTGTACAATCTCAATATTCACTACAAGGAAGGAATATGGAAAAGCATATGAGCCGCTTCGCGAGAAAACCTGTCTTCGGGAAATTCTTGGTCAAATTAACATTTGGTTACGATGACAATGGTATTTGTATGATGAATTGAATGCTTTTTATTTCATCATGATATTTGCAATATTCATTAAGATATTATATTTTATACAACACCACTATTCAGGTCGTTTGAGCAAATGAGATGTCACGTAAAAGCCACGTCAAACGACGTTACAGTATATAATATATTCGGTTGAGCCTTATACAGCTTTATTGGGGCGAGCTTTTTGACGAGGCGAAACCGAATATATTTTATATTCTACGGCACTAACCATGTATTTAATTTAAACCGCATACTAAACGTAATTGCTTGAACGTGCGTGACGTCATGTTTTGACGTCATTCCCTCGCCATGCGTCACAAATCCAGTGACGTGATTCAAAGCAAAATGGCGGCGTCCACGCTAGGTAGATTCGGTATTGTATCTGATTAAATCTCGGATTTATTTACGATGCGCTTCAATATTGGCTCGAGTTAGACTACACAGTTGTCATAATAAGCATTGCATACATAATGGACATGTCCGTGTCGTTGGTTAGTTATACATAATGGACATCCGTGTCGTTAGTTAGTTGCTACATAATGGACATGTCCGTGTTGGTTATGTTGCATACATAATGGACATGTCCGTGTCGTTGTTATGTTGCATACATAATGGATCTGTGTCGTTGGTGTTGCATACATAATGGACATGTCCGTGTCGTTGGTTTATGATTGCATACATAATGGACATGTCCGTGTCGTTGGTTATGTTGCATACATAATGGACATGTCCGTGTCGTTGGTTATGTTGCATACATAATGGACATGTCTGTGTCGTTGGTTATGTTGCATACATAATGGACATGTCCGTGTCGTTGGTTATGTTGCATACATAATGGACATGTCCGTGTCGTTGGTTATGTTGCATATACTCATAATTTCTTCTTTTTTCTTTTTTTTTTCTTGTTTGAAAATATTTATTTTCCCCGTAATAGGTTTGTGGTAGGTCGGGGCCATCCCCCACAAACCGTACATAATATACATGTAATAGTCAGATACAAATACAAAATATACAATTACAGATATTCACCCTCTTTTGCTCTTGCAGTACTGGGTAGAAATCACTGTTCTATTAAGACTTCATGGTTGAGTGGTACATTAGAATTGTCATTAATGAGACCTGAATTTTTAATAAAAAAACTTGCATGTGTTATTAAAAAAAGACAGTAATACTTATAATAAACCCGCAGATGACAATGTCACTCTCCAGTGCTGCAAGAGCCAAAGTTTGATTTGGCATATGTAATACATGTAATTGATTATATGTTATCATTCATATTACCCATGATCCAACTGAACCAGCCCCACTCTGTAAAAGGTGAAGTTTCAATCCTACAGGCATGCATTACATGCGAAATTAAAACGTGTATTAACCGCCCATTTCAACACACAACATCCTTTAGAACAGTTTTTGGTTTTCTTTGTATTTTTATAGGAGTTGTTTTTAAACAGTGCAGATCCAGACGAGACGGCTCATCAGGATCTGCACTCTTTGCAAGTCATTTTCATATTTGTTAAAAAAAATAAATTAAACTATAAATCGATTATTTGAAAAGTATTTTGTGTTGAATGGAATTGACCGAAAATTAACATATTATATATAATCCATTCAAGTTATTTAGGGCTGAAAGGGTTAAAGTTAAAGTTGTTGGTAACATTATGTATTGACAAGCCAATGTACAATCTGTTCCAATCCCCACATTGATTATAAAACAAAACGCGGCTGGATCCGTTTGATCATGGTCTTTGTTTGAGTGAGTGAGTGAGTGAATAGGGTTTAACGTCCGCTTTTCTGACATAGAGGTACAAGCCTCAGGGAGTCTACACGCAGACGGGTCAACGGGGTCGAGTCCCGTATCCACCTGTCCGAGGGGGGTAAATCCCAACTTCAGAACTCAATATTTACAATCAAAATATATATTCAGTCCTGAAATTAGAACAACCTGATCTGGTGCCAGGCCCTCGCCACACCAGCATCATTTATCCCATCCCCTAAAAGTAATAGGATTGGCGCTAATCTTACTTTTATATATGGGGCATAGCCTGACTCAACTCTCACATACAAGAAAGCCAAAAATGTACATGAGGGCCAAATCCGGTATAGTGGGTTCCGGAAAGTATGAACCCAATCGTTAAGCCAGTTTAGTCGCCTTTTACGACAAGCAATGGCTACTGCAGCACTATTCTCAGGATCAGTTGATCCCGCCCCGGTGCCTGCACGGGGCCGGTCTTTGTTTGAACCTGTATTACTCTGTGTATATTATATTCATCTACAAGATTCATATTTATAATGTCTTTATTTCCCAAACCTATAATATGAGGTGGAATGGGGGTGGAGAGGGGGTGGGGAAGGGGTTAAGATAAAGAAAGGAAAACAAACCGCACAAAAGCAGAGATTTATTTATTAATTTTTATTATAATGAATTTATCACACCACCACAGCCATTTTGGCTATGATAATGTAATAAATTCCGTATAATAATTCTGCATACAAAAAAAGAAGGAAAAAAGTGTGATGCAATTATCAATGAAGTAAAAGACATGGAAGGTTGGTGGCTGGTTGATTATATTAAGGTATTGTTAAGTTAATTTGACATGCAATTCTATTTCATATTATCATTGTTTATTAGCTATTCATTCAAGGGTGTTGTGCATTCAATTCATGAATATAGTTTTGTAATTATTGTCCCATATTGCGTCAAATTTATCTAATGTATTGTTGTTGTGCGCAATTTGACGATGAATTTTGTATGTTTCTGTCAGTCTTGATTTTAGTGCAGTGAAATATAAATTCTGTTTTATTGTTCTTGATCGGTATATATATGCTTTTGTTTCCATAAAAATAATTTTCACTACTTCAGACGTCGTATTTTTGAAAACCCAAATAGGAAAGATTTTTCTGTTAGTTCTATTGTTATGTTATTATTTCTTAGCATTTCTGTCAAATTAGTTAACAATTTTTCTGTTTGGGGACACTGCCAAAAAATATGTCTAATGGTTTCTGTATCCGAGCTACATAGATTACATAAATTGTTATTAGCAGCTCCTATCCTGTATAACTTATTAGGTTATTTCAGATATAAACAGCATTTATTCAACCCCCTTTAGTATGCTTTTCAAATAGTCATGGTTGTGAAATAAGTGTAGTGTGTCTTATTTTCATGTCAATTTCAACTAAAAATAGTTTCTTCCATTAATCATGTTGATATTTGATCAGACGTTTTGTTATCCGTATCCGGATCCAGATCCTGTAATGCTAGACGATATTATTCATACAAAAACGTGATCCAACTTATTTATCACATCCTCATGCACCTACCTACCTTGCACACGAGCTGTGTTAATACAGAAACAACACCAGGAATGTGTCAAAGATGTGGTAACCCGAGTTAATTCGAAAGTTTCAACAAAACCGTGTAGACACAGGTGAGCCAACTCATAACAAGCCGTGTCATCAGAATCTGCTCTATTTGTAAATATTTTTTAGATTTTAGAATAAATACTTGTAATTTTCTTTCCGTGTGTGGGTGGAGGGGGGGGGGGGATGACCACTGCCTCCTCGTTTTTGGCTTCCTGGTTACGGCCCTGATGATGTGTCATGAAGTTTTATATCTTTTTTTTTTGCTTTCCATAACGCAAATTTTCTATTTATATTATCGCAATACACACTATTGTATTTTATCAAAATCCGAGGAATAAAATCCGAGGAATTTGTATTTTATTTTACTTGATATGTATACTATAATAGACTGTGATACACAGGGGAGATACTTCATAAATTAAATGAGCATTTAGCCAGTAATCACACGTTGTGCATGTGTGGATGCGTCAATCCATTTTTATGCCACCAGGTTTCGAAGAAACGGGTGGCATATAGTGTTTGGACCGTCCGTCCGTCCGTCCGTCCGTCTGTCCGTCCGTCACACTTTTCGGTTAACTAATTTGTCACAGTTTCTCAAATATGCTGCAGGTGACATCCGCGTTCGACAGACGCATTTCTTGTTATATGTGATATCTGCAGCAAAATAATAAAAGAAAATTACCCTTACGCCATTATTGCTAATAAAAACATAATATAAGATGTGCCTGTTTCGAATAAAAATGGTGGATTTCGATCGTACGACCATTAGTACGACAGTCTAACGTTCATCCAATACATTCTCAGACAGGATCCATGACAGATCGAAGACTGTTTCGTTTTTTCCACACCCATACGCCCGATTATAGATATATTCTGTTCGTTAGATAACTTTAACACAACGGAACAAACCTAACATGGCGGTCTGACAAACGTCGTTAATTGGAAATCTCGGCTGAAATTACGTCAGCTAAGTTCACGACGTCATATCTTGTGACGTCGTCAGACTCCCGAAGACAGGTTTTCTCGCGACGTGGCTCATATGATAACAGTTACAGGCTGTAAACTCAATGTATTACCGGTAGTTATATTTGTCATAATATAAAATTATACATGTTTCACATACGTCCGACTGAAATAGCGTTAAGAAATGATTTATATCATTTTAACCCTTTCAACATTACAGACCTCTACATCAGTGTTTGCAAACAGTGTAGATCCAGAAGAGCCAGCTATTAACGAGCCTTCTCAAAAGGATCTGCACTTTTCGCAAGTAGTGTCTTATTTTTTAGCAAAAGAAATCTCCTTTTTATCAATGGCTAGTCTGAAAATTAGTTTGTGACGTTTGGATTGGTCAGAAAATTAACATATCACAGTCCATTCCAGTTATTTAGGATTGTTTATCAGCAGATGCATCTTACATTATTACCACATAGCCAGTCCATCTCTAATTGTGTATTGTGAGACGCCAGGGGGCCGTTTTACTAAACGTCGTAAAATGTTTGTAAGTGCAAAATTATGATAGTCTGTAAATATCACATTAACAATGTTTAAATGCAAATCCATCAATTGAAATTTCCAGACGATCCTAAATATTCACTTATGAACATTTTAGTCGTACAAAGTTTAGTGAAAGGGTCCCAGGCTACTCACTGCATTCAGGTGTTTTTCCTTCGCCTTGAGCCGCGACAGTTCTGCCGTCTGCTGTTTGAAGTCCGCCTGCATCAGGCTGCGCCGCTGGATTTCCTGTTCCACTTGCAGAGACAGGTTTCGGGACTGAAGATAAAACAAATAAATAATAGCACATCTATAACCTTTCAATAATGCAGACTATATTACTATTAATGTGTTCAAATGAGCTTGAACTTTCATACTTAAATAATTTCTAAAATGATTTTTTCCATGTTATTGTTCAGGCTATTTAAAATCATTTCAGAAATTATTTAAGTATGAAAGTTTGACTACTTTGTTTTACTTTTAATGTTATTACACTACAATTGGAGGAATAGTTTCTGAAAATAGTGCTACCGAAATGAACCATTATTTCCAGAAGAAAACAAAATAGCTGCTTGTGATGTCCAAAACATAGATAGGAATTTGGGCTATCAGCAAGACAGAATTTAACCCTTAGACCACTACTCACAACAATTGTCGTCTGCTGTGGCTTTTATATCTTGCCTTATTTCTCAATAAAAACATGTTTTGACAGCACTTCAGAATCATTTCCAATGGAAATGATTCAGAAGTGCTGTCAAAGCATGTTGTAAATTATTCTAAAGTGCTGTCAAAGCATGTTTTTGATGATAAAAATGGAAAATAGAAAATAAACAGACAGCAGACAAAAAAAATATTAAGATAGCGGTGTAAGGGTTAAATGTTCCAATGTCAACAAACTTTCTTCAAGCATAATGAAAATTCAAAAGCTAGAGTAAAAATCAAACCGAGTTGGGAGCAGAAGATCAGAGTATACACTATAAAAGGTTTGGTCAAGGATCTGACAAAACCAGGCTTATAATCCAGTGAAGTGTATCATGGGTAGCGGAGCGAAATGAACGGCCAGTAACTAGCCAGGTCCGATGAAATGTGGTTGTGACTGGAGAAATGGGGCTTATGGATTTTGCGACCAGTGTTTGTGTGTTGGTGTTTAACGGCCTATCAACAGCTAAGGTCATTTAAGGCCGGGCCAGTAGGTTCGATTTCGTATTCAACCTGCTGCATTGGGGGAAAATGCCAAAATCAGAATGGAATATTTACATCGAAAAAAAATATATTCAGCCCCGAAATCAGAATAACCTGACCTGGTGCCAGGTCCATACCACACCAAAGCCATTTTGCCCCTTCCCCTAAAAGAAATAGGATTACAAATAATCGTAATACTCACATAAGGGGTATAACCAGATCCAACTGTCACATACAAAATGCCAAAGACGTATGTGAGGGCCAAACCAGGTCTCCAGTTCGGATTCCGGTAAGGATAAACCACGATCGTTAAATTACCCACCGCATGCTCCCACCCGCCACCCACTTGTGACCAGTGTAGATTCAGATCAGCCTGTTCATACGCAGTCTGATCAGGATCTGCACTGTTCACCATTCAATCAAGCCAAATAGATCTTTATCAGGCTACATGAGAGTGCTATTTGGTCAGGAGCTACACTGGTCACAAATGCCATAAGCCCCATTTCACCAGTCAGAGCCACAAATACTGCCAGCTATGTTGGCCTGTAGTCCATGTAGGTCACCTACCAGGCGTGGCTATGTGAGACATGCCATGGGATTTTGTACCATCAGACTTCTGTGTAATTTCATGAAAGACGTTTACAAAATATACAATATTTTTCATAAATTGACAAAATTTTCGGAGTACATCCACATATATTTTGTCAACTTTTGACACCATTTACGGAAAATATTGTAAACTTTGTAAACGTATTTCATGAAATTACGCAGATGTCTGAAGGTACAAAATCACACGGCGAGTCTCAAGCAAGTGTGTATGATGATCATCAACATCACTGGGGAGAAATGAAATACCCCCGGCTATGTCCCATGTACAATGCTGTGTGCTGTATTACCTTCTCACACTCAGTGCGGAACTGGGCCTGCATGGACAGCAACTGCTGCTGGAGCTGATGCAGGTCGACGGAGTAGCCCGACTTGACCTTCTCTGCCGCCAGGAGGCGCTCCTCCAACTCCTTCCGCATATCCTGCTCCACCTCCAACTTACGCTGGATCTCTGCAACCATTCAATTAACCCTTACACCGCTATTTTTTTGTCGTCTGCTGTTTATTTTCTATTGTCCATTTTTATCATGAAAAACATGTTTTGACAGCACTTTAGAATAATTTACAACATGTTTTGACAGCATTTCAAAATAATTTCCATTGGAAATGTTTCTGAAGTGCTGTCAAACCATGTTTTTATTGAGAAATAAGTCAAGATATAAAAGCAACAGCAGACGACAATTGTTGTGAGTAGCGGTCTAAAGGTTAATGGGCGGCGTTTATCGCAATGATTCATTTAGATGCACATGCCCTAGTAGACGCACCCCTTACCCAGTTTTGAAAATGACCCAATTACAGTGTGGCTATAGAATTTTGAAAAAAAAAAAAATCCTGATTCTATTTTTATGACTGGAAAATGTATGCACCATATTATACATTTCATTGTATTGTAAATGCCAAGTGGTCTGGATAGCTATTAAGCTATGTAAACAGAAACAGTGGTTACATAAAGGTCAACTGTTATATGTCAGTTTCTGATGTACAGCAGTACGTATTATTGGTAACCGTAGGTGTTATAGAGGAACAGACTTAAATGCATAAAGTGGTCCGGATGGTTAAGTAATTTAAGCGAAAAAAGTAGGCCAAGGTGATATGAGGGTCAATTTCTGTGTCTGATGTACAATTAGTGCAGTAGCCAATTATTATATATGTTATAGTCGCTGAGGAACTAACTTAAATGCACAAAGTGGTCATTTATGTGGAAAAAGTAGATCAACTCAACTCAACTCAACTCAACTCAACTCAACTCAAATACTCTTTATCAAAGTCACAAGAAGGTCAAATGTTATATATGTCAGTTTCTGATGTAGAGCTGCGGGCCGTTTCATTAAACTTTGTACGACTAAAATGTTTGTAAGTGCAAAGTTATGATAGTCTGTAAATTTCACATAACAATGTTTTCTTGTAAACAACTATTGGATTTACATTTATTGAGCATAGGCTGCATATGCAGCCTATGCTCAATACATGTAAATCCATCAATTTAAACTTCCAGATGAAGTTTAGCCCCAGGAGCTGATTATAGTGAGACAGTTTGGTAGCCATAACTGTTACAGTGGCTGAGGAATGGACACAACGTTGTCCAAAGTGCTACGGATGGGCGTATGGACAAGGATAAATTACAATGTCATAAAAACAAGTAATTATCTGCCGTTTACCCCTGATTGCCTCGAGGTTTGCCTCCTCGGTGGAGAGGAGAATGTTCTTCTTGTCGAGGTGGAACCGTGCCACCGTCTCCTTGTGGGAGCCGCGCTCGGACTCGAGTCGATGCGAGAAGTTCTCCAGCTCCAACTCTGCATGCTTCTTGCTCTGTAACCGAGGCAGTGTCGCAGTGAACGCAATTCAAATTATCTCTTACTATTTTCAATATTTTCTCGAGGCAATGTGGCATTTAACCATTTCACCCATAAGTAACCGACATGGAGTATTTCATGTTAAGTTTGAGACGGTTCCATAATGCAAAAAATAATATCCACAAATGGTGGAGATGTTGAGGAGGCGGCTAGTTACGAGCTGGCTCATCATGATCTACACCGTCTCTAAATATCACAAGAAAAGGATTATATGAACACTTTTTTATCTCCAGTTTTCAATAATTCTCAACAAAAACATCTAATGGCAGTGCATGAGAATCGTTTACAATGTAGACGATTCCATGTGCTCATGTGCTGCTAAAACGTTTTTGTTAAATTGTCAAGAAATAACAAAATCTTAAGAAAAGATAGCGGACGACAACGCTTGCCGTCTTTTACAGGTTAATGGATGCCAGAAAGACAACTCTTTAAAACAAGTTTTCATCATTAACAATGCTTAATTGACTGATTGGTGTTTAACAGCCTGCTACCTCCGAGTCAATAATTTGCATCGAATCCAAGACAGTAGTTGATGATGGCTACTATATCCTACTATATAATGTTAGTGGCATAACAAGCAAACTTAGACAATTTATATCCACCCCGACGAATGTGAAATCAATCTATTAACTTATGCTTGGTTTATGAAAAATGTTTCTGGCTACATATAAGGTTAGAACAATTATGGAAAACTTAAATGATTACAAAAATCAGCTGGAGAACAGCTGGAACTAGGGATCTTCTTCTTTCATACTCAATTACTTTTCATGATGGATAATAAAGGACATTTGATGATGACGAACATTTGTGTAAAGTTATTAAAAAATCTACCAACGTTTTTTGTAGATATGGCTGGGGACGGACGGACAATGCAAATACTATATCTCTCTGACTTTGTCGGAGGATAAGGACTGATCCAGTGACGGAAAAGTGAAAAGTGAATGGGTTTATCGTCCCACCAATAGCTAGGGTCATATAGAGATGGGACCACAGATTAAAGTCTCATCCGACAGACCAGTGGGATGGAAATACTATGAAAGTATTTTTGATGCCTTAGGCGAGGTTTGAACCCACAACCTCCGGATTGGAAGTAAGGTGTTCTAACCCCTGATCCAGTGATGGAAGGGATGTATGTCAGTTCAAGCATAATGCCATAGGAGACACGTCATGTTATTTTGTAAAATATTTTTTCATAAATAAAGTCAAAAGTTGACAAAATTTTCAGAATTTTGTCAACTTTTGACTCCATTTACGGAAAATATTGTAAATTTTGTAAACATATTTCATGAAATTACGCAGATGTCTGAAGGTACAAAATCACATGGCGTGTCTCATATAAGACGTACAAGACGCCTGTATGGGTCGTACCTTCTCGAGCCGGGTGATGGTTTCCTGGAGCCGCATTATCTCCCCACCGTTCCTCCGGTCACGCTCCGCCGCCTTCTCTAGCTCCCCCTGTAACCCCCGGATACGGTCTACAACACAGACATCACATTATACCTACAGCATTACAGCCACACCATCCTGATCTGGTGCCAGCAGCCGATTTCACTAAAATTGCAAAGTACACTTATCTTGCTAAGTACACTTTTAGTGAGAAATTTTCAATTTAAAGATTTATTAATTTTTATTATACTGAATTTATTACTTTATCACAGCCATTTTGGCTGTGATAATGTAATAAATTCAGTATAATAATTCTGCATACTGTTAATCATCAACTATATGCAGTCGTTAGTTCTATTATGAAATAATGCATTTCGAGAAAAATAAATGAATACTCCCTCAAAGTATACAAATTTTGGTGACAATCGGCTACAGGTGTCCTTAACACACCCACAGCTACTCAGTACTGTGCCATCCCAGTTTGTTGGTATACCAACAGAGTTCCAGACGTTACAAAATTCTGATAGAGGTGGACGAGACTCCCGTCGCTGTATGACCTTAGCTGACAGAGGTCGACGAGACTCCTGTCTCTGTATGACCTTAGCTGACATCCCGGGGTGACTATTTTAACAATCTGAAAGCTAAGGTCATACAAAGACGGGAGTCTCAGCGACCTCTATCAGCTATGGTCATACAGAGACGGGAGTCTCGTCAACCTCTATCAGCTATGGTCATACAGAGACGTGAGTCTTGTCAACCTCTATCAGCTAAAGTCATACAGAGACGGGAGTCTCGTCGACCTCTGTCAGCTAAGGTCATACAGAGACGGGAATTTCGTCGACCCCTGTCAGCTAAGGTCATAGAGACGGGAGTCTCGTCCACCTCTGTCAGCTAAGGTCATACAGAGACGGGAGTCTCGTCGACCTCTGTCAGCTAAGGTCATACAGAGACGGGAGTCTCGTCGACCTCTGTCAGCTAAGGTCATACAGAGACGGGAGTCTCGTCGACCTCTGTCAGCTAAGGTCATACAGCGACGGGAGTCTCGTCCACCTCTATCAGCTATGGTCATGCAGAGACGGGAGTCTTGTCAACCTCTATCAGCTAAGGTCATACAGAGACGGGAGTCTCATCGAACTCTATCAGCTAAGGTCATACAGAGACGGGAGTCTCGTCGACATCTGTCAGCTAAGGTCATACAGAGAAGGGAGTCTCGTCGACCTCTGTCAGCTAAGGTCATACAGAGACGGGAGTCTCGTCGACCTCTGTCAGCTAAGGTCATACAGAGACAGGAGTCTCATCGACCTCTGTCAGCTAAGGTCATACAGCGACGGGAGTCTCGTCCACCTCTATCAGCTAAGGTTATACAGAGACGGGAGTCTTGTCAACCTCTATCAGCTAAGGTCATACAGAGACGGGAGTCTTGTCAACCTCTATCAGCTAAGGTCATACAGAGACGGGAGTCTCGTCGACCTCTGTCAGCTAAGGTCATACAGCGACGGGAGTTTCATCCACCTCTGTCAGCGAAGGTCATACAGAGACAGGAGTCTTGTCCACCTCTGTCAGCTAAAGTCATACAGAGACAGGAGTCTCGTCCACCTCTGTCAGCTAAGGTCATAGAGACGGGAGTACCGTCGACCTCTATCAGCTAAGGTCATACAGCGACAGGATTCTTGTCAACCTCTATCAGCTAAGGTCATACAGAGACGAGAGTCTCGTCCACCTCTGTCAGCTAAGGTCATACAGAAACAGGAGTCTTGTCCACCTTTGTCAGCTAAGGTCATACAGAGACAGGAGTCTCGTCCACCTCTGTCAGCTAAGGTCATAGAGACGGGAGTATCGTCAACCTCTATCAGCTAAGGTCATACAGCGACGGGAGTCTTGTCAACCTCTATCAGCTAAGGTCATACAGAGACGGGAGTCTTGTCAACCTCTGTCAGCTAAGGTCATAGAGACGGGAGTCTCGTCCACCTCTGTCAGCTAAGGTCATACAGAGACAGGAGTCTCGTCCACCTCTATCAGCTAAGGTCATAAAGACAGGAGTCTCGTCCACCTCTGTCAGCTAAGGTCATAGAGACGGGAGTCTCGTCCACCTCTGTCAGCTAAGGTCAAAGAGACGGGAGTCTCGTCCACCTCTGTCAGCTAAGGTCATACAGAGACAGGAGTCTCGTCGACCTCTATCAGCTAAGGTCATACAGCGACGGGAGTCTTGTCAACCTCTATCAGCTAAGGACATACAGAGACGGGAGTCTCGTCCACCTCTGTCAGCTAAGGTCATACAGAGACGGGAGTCTCGTCCACCTCTGTCAGCTAAGGTCATAGAGACGGGAGTCTCGTCCACCTCTGTCAGCTAAGGTCATACAGAGACAGGAGTCTCGTCCATCTCTGTCAGCTAAGGTCATAGAGACGGGAGTCTCGTCCACCTCTGTCAGCTAAGGTCATACAGAGACAGGAGTCTTGTCGACCTTTATCAGCTAAGGTCATACAGCGACGGGAGTCTTCTCAACCTCCATCAGCTAAGGACATACAGAGCCATCCCCACCACCAGTGGGAGCCATACCGTGCAGTTCGGCGGTGTGTTCAGACACCTGGGTTTTGTCTATGGCCTCTGTCTCCAGGGTCAGTTAGACACCTACATACCGTGCAGTCCGGCGGTGTGTTCAGACACCTGGGTTTTGTCTATGGCCTCTGTCTCCAGGGTCAGTTAGACACCTACATATTGTGCAGTTCGGCGATGTGTTCAGACACCTGGGTTTTGTCTATGGCCTCGGTCTCCAGGGTCAATTAGACACCTACTCACTAATCTACCCAGCCATCCCCACCACCAGTGGGAGCCATACCGTGCAGTTCGGCGATGTGTTCAGACCCCTGGGTTTTGTCTATGGCCTCTGTCTCCAGGGTCAGTTAGACACCTACATACCGTGCAGTTCGGCTGTGTATTCAGACACCTGGGTTTTGTCTATGGCCTCTGTCACCAGGGTCAGTTAGACACCTACTCACTAATCTACTCAGCCATCCCCACCACCATTGGGAGCCATACCGTGCAGTTCGGCGGTGTGTTCAGACACCTGGATTTTGTCTATGGCCTCTGTCTCCAGGGTCAGTTAGACACCTACTCACTAATCTACCCAGCCGTCCCCACCACCATTGGGGAGCCATACCTGTTGCAGTTCGGCGTGGTGTGTTTTCAGACAACCTGGGTTTTGTTCTTATGGCCTCTGTCAACCAGGGTCAGTTAGACCACCTACTCACTACAATCTTACCCAGCCATCCCCACCACCAGTGGGAGGCATACCAGTTGCAGTTCGTGGCGGTGGTGGGTTCCAGACAATCTGGATTTTGTCTATGGCCTCTGTCTTTCCAGGGTCAAGCTTTAGACACCTACTCACTAATCTACCCAGCCATTCCCCACCACCAGTGGGAGCCATACCGTTGCAGTTCTGGAAGGGTGTGTTCTAGGACACCTGGGTATTTTGTCTATGGCCTCTGTTACTAGGGTCAGTTAGACATCCTACATTATCGTTGCAGTTCGGAGGAGAGGTGTGTTCAGACACCCTGGGTTTTTGTCTATTATGGATCGGTCTCCAAGGGTCAATTTAGACACCTACTCAACTAATCTACCCAGCCATACCCCACCAACCAGTGGGGAGCCATACCGTTGCAGATTCGGCAGGTGTGTTCAGGGGACACCTTGGGTTTTTGTCTATGGCTCCTATGTCTCCCAAGGGTCAGTTAGGACACCTACTATAGAGCTAGCAGTTACGGTCGGAGTGTTCTAGGATCACCTGGGTTTTGTCTCTAATGGCCTCGGTCTCCAGGGGTCAATTAGACACCTACTCACTAATCTTTAACCCAGCCCATTCCCCGACCACCAGTGTGGAGCCATTAACGTTGACAAGTTCGGGCGGTGGCTTTTGTTCAGACCACCTGGGTTTTGGGTTTTTTTTCTATGGCCTCTGTTTCTTACCAGGGGGGGGTCAGTCAGTTAGACACCTACAAATATAGTTGCCCAGTTTCAGCGATTGTGTTCAGGACACCTGTGGGTTTTGTTATTTTGGCCTCGGTTCTACCGAGGGTCAATTAGGACAACCTACTCACTAATCTACCCCAGCCATCCCCACCACCAGTGGGAGCCGATTACGCCGTGCAGTTCGGCGGATGTTGTTCAGGACACCTGGGTTTTGTCTATGGCCTCTTGTTCCACCAAGGGTCAGTTAGACATCCTACATATAGTGCAGTTCAGCGTATGTGTTCAGGACACCTGGGTTTTGTCTTATGGCCCTCGGTTTCTCCAGGGTCAATTTAGACAACCCCTACTCCAACTAATCTACCAGCCATCCCCACCACCCAGTGCGGAGCCATACCATGCAGATTCGGTGATGTATTCAGACCTAGGGTTTTGTTCTATGGCCTCTGTCTTCCAGGGTCAGTTAGGATCCACCTACCAAATATCGTTGCAGTTCAGCGATGTATTTTCAGACCACCTCGGGTTTTTGATTCTATGGCCTCTGTCTCCAGGGTCAGTTTAGACACCTACATACCGTGCAGGTTCATGCGATGTATTCAGGACCACCTGGGTTTTGTACTTACGGGACCTTCTGTCTTCCAGGGTCAGGTTAGACACCTACATCGTGCAGTTCAGCGATGTATTCGACACCTGGGTTTTGTCTATGGCCTATGTCTCCCAGGGTTCAGTTAGACACCTACATATTGTGCAGTTCGGCGATGTATTCAGACACCTGGGTTTTGTCTATGGCCTCTGTCTCCAGGGTCAGTTAGACACCTACATATCGTGCAGTTCAGCGATGTGTTCAGACACCTGGGTTTTGTCTATGGCCTCGGTCTCCAGGGTCAATTAGACACCTACTCACTAATCTACCCAGCCATCCCCACCACCAGTGCGAGCCATACCATGCAGTTCGGTGATGTGTTCAGACCCCTGGGTTTTGTCTATGGCCTCTGTCTCCAGGGTCAGTTAGACACCTACATATCGTGCAGTTCAGCGATGTATTCAGACACCTGGGTTTTGTCTATGGCCTCTGTCTCCAGGGTCAGTTAGACACCTACATACCGTGCAGTTCAGCGATGTATTCAGACACCTGGGTTTTGTCTATGGCCTCTGTCTCCAGGGTCAGTTAGACACCTACACATCGTGCAGTTCAGCGATGTATTCAGACACCTGGGTTTTGTCTATGGCCTCTGTCTCCAGGGTCAGTTAGACACCTACATATTGTGCAGTTCGGCGATGTATTCAGACACCTGGGTTTTGTCTATGGCCTCGGTCTCCAGGGTCAATTAGACACCTACTCACTAATCTACCCAGCCATCCCCACCATCAGTGGGAGCCATACCATGCAGTTCGGCGGTGTGTTCAGACACCTGGGTTTTGTCTATGGCCCCTGTCTCCAGGGTCAGTTAGACACCTACATATCGTGCAGTTCGGCGATGTGTTCAGACACCTGGGTTTTGTCTATGGCCTCGGTCTCCAGGGTCAATTAGACACCTACTCACTAATCTACCCAGCCATCCCCACCACCAGTGCGAGCCATACCATGCAGTTCGGCGGTGTGTTCAGACACCTGGGTTTTGTCTATGGCCTCAGTCTCGAGAGTCAGTTGTAGGTTACGCAGCTCCTTCTCAACGGCAGACTTGGCACTTTGTAGATCGGAGCACTTTATGTTCAGCTCACTGTAGCTCTGTTCGTGCCGCTGAAATACAACAATATCAGGGCGCCGTTTAACTATACTTTCTACGACTAAAATGTTCGTAAGTGCAAAATTATGATAGTCATGATTTCTGTCATGTCAAAAATCTCATGATTACAAGCATGTTTCTGCTACTGATCGGCAGAATGGATACCACCCTCATGGAATTGATCAAATCGACCTTTTCATATTAAAATATTACGATGTAGCTTTACCTATCGCTCCTGCCAAATCAGGTAATTTTCTGTAATATGATTACATTCTGACCAGTAACATTCCTTATTATTGATGTATTATTGATGTAGCTACAGAATATGACATTCAATCTGGATATAAACAAGAGGGCCATGATGGCCATGATGGCCCTAATTCGCTCACCTGACTCCATGAACACCAGAGGAGAATGTGACATTGCGTTCATATATGTGTTTTAATTGTGCTATATTTAGATGGCGGTCATCTTGGATTAAGCGATGACTCTCATTTTACCAAATCTGAAAATGCTTCACCCAAGGATCTTAACTTACTATGAAGTTTGACCAGCATCGGCCATGTGGTTCCTGAGAAAAAATCTTGAATAAATGGACGTTTTGGATGCCATCATGGATGACATAATCATCCGATTCCGACAAATATTTCACCAGAGCAATCGCCTCATCGATACCTTCAATTTGATATATGACATGAGCATATTCAGTCAAAAATAAAATTTGATCCCATGGGTCACACCCATTTTTGACCCCGGGGTCACCATTTTAACACCTTTGAAAGAGCATTCTACGTCGATCATTCCTACCAAGTTTCGTCGAAAGAAGATTTTTTAAGAATTTGTGCTATTTTTAGACGGCGGCCATCTTGGATTAGCGACGACCTCTGTTTTAACAAATCTGAAAAGGCTTCACCCATGGACCGTAACTGTGAAGTTTGGCCACCATGGGCCAAGCGGTTCGTGTGAAGAAGAATTTTGAAATCTCTAATAAAAGAACAACCTTTTGACCTTTCGGCGGCCATCTTGCATGACATGACCATCCAATTTCGACAAAAAATGTACCAGAGCGATCGCCTCTTTCATACCTTCGATTTGATATAGACATGACCATATTCAGTCAAAAATAAAATTTGACCCCAATTTGATCCCACGGGCCACGCCCATTTTTGACCCCGGGGTCACCATTTAAACAACTTTGAAAGAGCATTGAACATCAATCATTCCTACCAAGTTTCGTCGAAATCCGGCTGGCGGTTCAAGAGAAGAATTTTTTTAAGAATTGTGCTATTTTTAGACGGCGGCCATCTTGGATTAGCGACGACCTCATTTTTAACAAATATGAAAAGGCTTCACCCATGGACCATAACTGTGAAGTTTGGCCACCATGGGCCAAGCAGTTCGTGTGAAGAAGAATTTTGAAATCTCTAATAAAAGAACAACCTTTTGACCTTTCAGCGGCCATCTTGGATGACATGACCATCCAATTCCGACAAAAAAATGTACCAGAGCGATCGCCTCTTTGATACCTTCGATTTGATATAGACATGACCATATTCGGTAAAAAATAAAATTTTACCACAAGACCCCACGGGCCATGCCCATTTTTGACCCCGGGGTCACCATTTTAACAACTTTGAAAGAGCATTGTACATCGATCATTCCTACCAAGTTTCGTCGAAATCCAGCAATCAGAAGAAGATTTTTTAAGAATTTATGCTATTTTTAGACGGTGGCCATCTTCGATTAGCGATGACCTCCATTTTAACAAATCTGAAAAGGCTTCACCCATGGACCATAACTTTTAAGTTTGGCTACCATGGGCTAAGCGGTTCATGTGAAGAAGAATTTTGAAATCTCTAATAAAAGAACAACCTTTTGACCTTTCGGCGGCCATCTTGGATGACATAACCATCCGATTTTGACAAAAAATGCATCAATTTGATCCCACGGGCCACGCCCATTTTTGACCCTGGGGTCACCATTTTAACAACTTTGAAAGAGCATTGTACATCGATCATTCCTACCAAGTTTTGTCGAAATCCGGTTGGCGGTTCTTGAGAAGAAGATTTTTTGAAGAATTTGTGCTATTTTTAGACGGCGGCAATCTTGGATTACGTAATGACGTCATTTTAACAATTTTGTAATCACCCTACCTAAGGACCATGACCATGAAGTTTGGTGACTATAGGCCCAATGGTTACGGAAGGGAAGAAGTTTGAAAATGTTAACGGACGCCGGACGCCGGACGACGGACACATTGCGGTAACAACTAATCTTGCCGTCACATGATAATATTACCACTTGAGATAGTTTTAATTGTATCCTTCCTCAACTCATAAACAACCAAAGATACCAGCAACATGGCATTCTCTATAAATGTTGTAGTTAATGGCGAGTTACGATGATCACTTGTTCCTGGTGTATCACATTATGGGCCCTGGTATGAGAGTTTGCCCGAATGCATGTGATATGATTTTCATTTTAAGTATGTTAACCCTCACTATGCACGAGATGGAAATTGTCGTCTGCTGTTTTTAATTTTTGCCATAATTCTTAAAAAAAAAAAAACGGTTTTGACATCACATGAGACGATTCTCATGCTGTCAAAACAGGTTTTTGTCGAGAAATATTGTAAATAAAACATTTCCAGCCGACGACAAAATTGAATTCTGTGTAGTAAGGGTTAATGCCAATTTCCAAGCACATGTGGCATTGAATTCAAGCATGTGCTCCGAAATTGTCATCAACTTTCGATGTCATTTATGGAATTTGCATTTTTTTTAGAATTGCTATCGGCGAAATATAAAAGATACGATCAGACATAAAATATCCTGCACTGGCCATACGAGCACATTAGATGGTAGATGAGGAGCCAGTAGCACAGACAACATCCAGAGCTCTACTCACAGCCTGCACGTCCATCAGCTGTTTCTTGCATTTATTGGCGTTTTCTATCTCCAGCCGCAACTTCTCATTCGACTCGTTGAACTGAAATGGAAATTCAAGACACAGTGAAGATGAAATATAGTTCACAAGGTAGATGTATTTCATTTATGAGATTAAAAAAAGAAATTAAAATATGTATCTGAATGTTTCATTTGCGGTTTAATCTTTTAACCCCGAAGTATGTGAATGGATTTTGATATGTTAGTTTTGCAACCAATCCAACTGTCACAAAATGGTTTTCAGACTAGTCCATTTATGAAAAGGGGGTACAAAAATATGAAAATGACTTTCAAAAAGTGTAGATCCTGATGAGATGGCTCGTTACAAGCTAGCTCATCTGGATTTGCACTGTTTGCATAAAACGCTATAGCGAGCTTTCGGGTTCAGCGGGTTAAGCTCCAACCAGTTTTCTTTTCTACAAGTTATAATGATTAAATGGCGGATCAATCCAATAATACGCCATCACAGTAGGGCTTTGAAGCCATGTTATACATATCATTCAACAAATGTGGGCCTGTGTTGATAAAACTTTATGTGTATGCTTTTCAAATTCGTATTCGGAATCATGCAGTTAGATCGGTCGAGACCGAGCCCACTTGAGCATCGACCAATGAAACTCCCTTGAGTACGAGTATGGAGTGCATGCTCAGAAAGTTTAAAATCATGGGCCGTGGTCTGGATTGATGGGGTCAGCTAGCCCCAAACTCCACGAGCAATTTAGTCCCTTCTGCCACTGGCCCTTCCAAAAACAAGATTAGTATAACCGTACTATTTCTATCTGCCATCAAATGTGGCTGGACTGAAGAAATGGGATTTTTTGCGACCAGTGTAGATCCAGATCAGACTGTGCATCCGCAGTCTGATCAGAATCTGCACTATTCACCATTCATGTAACGAAGCACCCATTATGCTTCTAACAAGAAACATATAGATCACGTTATCAGGATACAGCAGTGTGCTGTTTGATCAGGAGCTACACTGGTTACAAATCCCATAAGCCACATTTGTCCAGTCACAGCCACAAATAAAACTGAAGTAAGCCCCACTGCAAGATACTACCATGTGAGTCCAACGACTACTAACTGGTATCTACCCCCAAAATGGGACCTCCGAGTGAGTCTAACTACACAGCGACTACCCACCATTTTCTCGAGGTGGCTGATGCGGTCGCCCATGTGGTGTTTGTTGCTATCTGCATCCTTGCGTGTCATGATCTCTGTCTCGAGCTGTTTGTCGCGGTCCTTCACGAGTTTCTCCATCTTCCGTTTGTTGTCCACCTCCACCTCCAGCTTCCTCTGCACCTGAACACCCATACATGGCACATGAGAAAAGTGAATGGGTTTAACGTCCCAGCAACAGCTAAGGTCATATAGAGATGGGACCACAGTTTAAAGTCTCATCCGACAGACCAGTCGGATGGAAATAATATGAAAGTATTTTTGATGCCCAAGGCGAGGTTTGAACTCACAACCTCCGGATTGGAAGCCAGGAGGCTGTTTCACAAAACTTTGTACGACTAAAATGTCTGTAAGTGCAAACTTATGATAGTCTGTAAATTTCACATTAACAATGTTTTCTTGTGAACAATTATTGGATGTACATTTATTGAGCATAGGCTGCATATGCAGCCTGTGCTCAATAAATATAAATCCATCAATTGACATTTCCAGACGATCCTAAATTTGCACTTACAAACATTTTAGTCGTACAAAGTTTAGTGAAATGGTTTAGTATATGTTGTTATCACTCATGGGAACCGTCTCAACGAGACGGTTCCAATGAGTGGTAAAACAACATATATTTTTATTGAGAAATAATCAGATTTGTTTTTCAATAAAAAGCATAGACTTCAATGGGTTAATAAGATATTTATTAGAAACATGTTTGATTGATCGACTGAATGTGGTTTCAAATATAGACATGAATATACATGTATGATCAGGCGGGAGCATTGCATGTCCATGTTCAGCACCAAAACCACACTACCTGGATCTGGTGCGAAGCAACCTTAATACATCAGGCCACTTGGCCCCAGGTGTGAATCCCAGTATCATTCACCGTTAAGATACCAAATAAGGATGGCCACTTGGTTACGATACACATGCCCTCGCCAATCTTTCGCACAGAACGACCCAAGACAACCAGAGTGTGTGTGTGAGCAGCAAGCCAGGCCAGCATGAGGTACGAACCTCCTTGAGGTCATGTGTATACAGTAAGCCAGTGCGAGGTACGAACCTCCTTGAGGTCGTGTCGAGTGAGGGCCATGCTCTTCTCCAAGTCGCGACATTCCCGCCGCAGCTGGTTCTCCTCCCCTTGTATCCGGTCGTACTCATTCTTTATCGACCTATAATTTCAGCACAAAAATATTTACACAATTCCCTAACATTTGATTGGCCCGTAGCAAGTCTCTGTCCAAAATTTATATCCCAGTAAACTCCCAACTACTTTCTACAGGTGCACTGTCAGTGCTGTCAATGTAAACAAATGGCTGTCGTCTGTCAAAATAAACACATTTTCTTGATGAATTTATTTCAAATGCTGGAATTATAAGGAATGAATGGCCTTTTTGTGGAATTTATCGGGGATATAAACTTCCGGCCTTCGTCTAGTATTCCCGCGACTTTTCCAAGTTTATACTCCGATAAATTCCACAAAAGGCCATTCATTCCTATAATAACACAAACATGATCTAACGTGTAGTCTTGGTCTCAAATCCGTAGTATCCCCGACTTTTGTCATGGGGATACAATTATTAGGATGATTTGGTAGCAATAATAGTAACATCTTCTGATGCGATAGAGGTCAAGGTGCATGATCACGTGGTGAGAACAACAACAACTAGATTGGTCAGTAAGCGAGGCTTACGGAATACCCCGCGTGGGCCCAGTTACCCCTCAATATGTAAAATTTTCCAAGTGTGTGGGCTTGTGACCTTGACTCTGGGCTTAGCGGGGGCGGCACGAACGTGAATGTGAAGCAGATCCGAGCAAGGAAATAGAAGTTATAACCAATTTCTCTGATGTTAAGTTTTGTAAAGAGACTAAGTATGTGATCTTGACTTTGGGATCAGCGGGGATATGTCACAGCATGATAGTAGAGCCTTAGAGGAATGCATGCATGAAATATTAACAATTTTAGATGAATTTATAACATATTTCTCTGATGTTAAGTTTTGTAAAGAGACCATGTATTTGACCTTGGGATCAGCGGGGGTTGGACGGTCGTGGATTTGGCACAGCATGGTAGTAGAGCCTTACAGGAATGCATGTGTGAAATATCAAGCATTTTAGATGAAGGAAACAGAAGTTATAACAATATTTCTCTGATGTTAAGTTTTGTAAAGAGATTAAGTATTTTACCTTGACCTTGGGATCAGCGGGGGTTGGACAGTCGTAGATTTGGCACAGCATGGTAGTAGAGCCTTACAGGAATGCAGGTGTTAAATATTAAGCATTTTAGATGAAGGAAACAGAAGTTATAACAATATTTCTCTGATGTTAAATTTTGTAAAGAAACTAAGTATTTGACCTTGACCTTGGGATCAGCGGGGGTTGGACGGTCGTGGATTTGGCCCAGCATGGTAGTAGAGCCTTACAGGAATGCATGTGTGAAATATTAAGCATTTTAGATGAAGGAAATAGAAGTTATAACAATATTTCTCTGATGTTAAGTTTTGTAAAGAGACTAAGTATTTGACCTTGACCATGGGTTCAGCGGGGGTTGGACGGTTGTGGATCTGGCACAGCATGGTAGTAGAGCCTCACAGGAATGCATGTGTGAAATATTAAGCATTTTAGATGAAGGAAATAGAAGTTATAACAATATTTCTCTGATGTTAAGTTTACGGACGGACGGATACGGACGGACGGACGGACGGACGGACAACCGGACTCCAGTATACCCCCCCACAACTCGTTGCGGGGGGTATAACAATGCCTCAAAGTGTTGAAAGTGCTCGGACTCCAAAGTAAGTATTATTTGATAGTTTACTTAAAATGCAACGGATTTTGATGAAATATGGCACAGCAAATGCGTTTTCATGAGCTTTTTATGTCGTTTTTGCGAAGAATCGATTTCCGTGTCAGTAAACATGGTAAACACGGAAATCAATTCTTCACAAAAACAACGGAAGTTTGGGCCGAGACCATCAAATGCAGCTTAACAAGACGCGTTAGATGCGCCATGTTTCATCAAAATCCGTAACATAATAAGAACAATATAAAGAAATACGTACCTTGAATTGGAGACGGTTCTGGAAGCTTCAGTAATTGTTGTTGTTGTTGTAACCACGTGATCATGCACATTGAAGGTTATACCATGTACCATATTATCAACCAGTCGTATCTTTGTTACCACATTCCTTTCGGAATACACCTTTACAGGTGTGAAATTTATTAATTATTTTTATTTTTATTATTCCTCAATGAAGGTATATGTTGCGACCACTCCTTTGAACCGTCTCAAAATATTGGCAAGACTAGTGTAGGCAGTAGCATATACGAACATGTATAGCTTACATGTATTTCTTCTCCCAGTCAATGTTGGCCGTCTTGACCCCCCGTAGCTGGTCCTCGAGCTGTCGTACTCGATGGTCCAGGTCTGGGTCCTATGGCAACAAGGATCAAGGTCATATAGTCCAGGGGCCTGTTTCACTAAACTTCATACAACTAAAATGTTTGTAAGTGCAAATTTAGGATCATCCGGAAAATTCAACTGATGGATTTACATTTATTGAGCATATGCAGCCTACGCTCAATAAGTGTAAACCCAATAATTGTTTACAAGAAAACATTGTTAATGTGAAATTTACAGACTAATAATTTTGCACTTACGAACATTTTAGTCGTATGAGGTTTAGTGAAACGGCCTCCTGGTCTCAAGGTGACTGCCTATCAAACGGCCTGATTGCGAGTAGGAGTTTGGAGAACGTACTCGGGGAATCAGCTCAGTTACTACCAATCAACTGACTGATATTGATGATGCATTTGGAGTATGTGTTCAGAAATCGGTTCAGAAGATGACTGTGCTACTTTCCTCTCACATTTGGACTGGAGCTGAATTTTAGCGTACATCTTCAAAATGTACTGTTCCTAAGAAAATGTAATGCACCAGGGTAAAAGTGGATGTATCAATTTTCACTCGTGAAACTAGCACATTTCATGTAGCCATAATAAGTTTCTTTGTTTGTTTTGGATTTTCACCTCATTTGTACATGTACTTGAACATGTACATGTACGGTTAAGGCCTATCAACATCTAAAGTCATTTAAGGCCGGGTCAAAGGGTTTAGTACTAAATCCCATATATTACCTGTACAAGTACATATACATGTTCAAGTACATGTACAAATGGGGTGAAAACCCAAAATCAGAACTGAATATTTACAAAAAAAAATAAATATACTCAGCCCTGAAATCAGAATAATCCTAATCTGAAGCCAGGTCCTCGCCACACCAGAATCACTTGGCCCCCTCCCAAAAGCAGTAGGATCAGTAATAATCTTACTACTTTTATAATGGGCAATAACACAATTCAACTCCCCGGTAACAAATGAGCCAAAGATAAAAACGGCCAAATCAGGCAAATCGTGATTCCTATAAGGAGGAACCCCTACCGTTAATTTACATCATCGCGTTCGCCCGACCAACCACCCACTGGGCTCTCGCGACGTCCGGCTCATAACATCCGGTGTACTGCTACACTATGGACGTAACATAGGACTGCCAATACAGTTTTACACTATTTTGATAAGGACCATGTGGTCGAAAATTTAATAAAAAGAGTGACTTTAAAACAATGTGTATTAAATTCTGGATAATGACTATAATCCAATAGTTGCTAACAGTGAATATTACACAGATGATAATCAAATTATACAAGAGCACCGCAAAAAGCTAGTCTGAAATTTGACTGTACTGTTGTGTGATGCAGAAGGAAGACCAAAAAATTTACTTGAAGTAAACGTTAACCGAAATCCGGATGTGACTGTTGTACACAAACAACAACGGAGTGGTAACAAAAACCGACGAGCTAAAAATTACTGTTGTTTTTTTGCCAGGATAGAACCGACATGTTTAGCATGCATGTATAGAATGGATGTTTATATCATACCGCTCATCTAGCCTGGTGCCACAATAGAGAAATGGAGCATACATAACTGTGATGTGAGATTACAACAGATAGTGACTGATACTTACCAACGCTCGCACTGAACTGCTCTGAAACAGAAATGGGAGACAATGGTAATATTTTGGTATTTTTTCGCCGTAATTGGATATACTGCATAAAATTGAACTAATGCACTCTGTAATTGTATTCAATTGTAATTGTAAAATAATGTTGATATGTTTGTACATTCACATGTATAGCAGGAAACAAGTAAGTCAGCAATTGGCATTGCATAAAAAACTTTTCCACAAGTGGGTTAACCCTTTCAACCCTAAGTAACTGGAATGGACTGTGATATGCTAATTTTTATGACCAATTAAATCGTCACAAAATGATTTTTAGATTAGTCCATTTATGAAAAGGGGGTGTTAATGTGCCAAAAAATATGAAAAGTACTTGCAAAAAGTGCAGACCCTGATGAGACGGCTCGTTACGAGCCGGCTCATCTTGATCTGCACTGTTTGCAAACCGCGCTATAGCGGGATTTCAGGTTCAAAGGGTTAATCACTGATATTTGTATGTTTGATGACTAAAAGAACAATATGACAGTTATGTCTGTGACTGGACAAATAAGGCTTATGGGTTATGTGACCAGTGCAGACACAGATCAGCGAAGTCTTAGCGAGTCTGCACTGTTTGTCAGTCACTTAAACCCCTGCCTTGCTTCTGACAAACAGCATATCCAGTTATAGGATTGTGATGCCAGACTAGGAGCTAGACTGACAACAAACACCATAAGCCCCATTTCTCCAGTCATAGCCACATTTTAGACCAATGATCTAATCCACTGTCATCACGATTCAGGATGTTCGCTAGCCAGTATGATGTTGTCTCCTGAACCCTTTTATAATCCATTTGAAAATTTTGGAACCTAGAAATTGTGTTTACTATAAGCTTTTAGTGTTGATTTCTACTCAGAAGGGGTCCTACAACAAATTCAGCTTGGTTGCCAAAACGGCAACTTTGGGCAACTTCCGTAATTTGCATAAATACAAGATGGCCGCCAAATGATAGAGAAATACATGATATCCGATATATATCGTATTGTAGAAGCAATATGTATGTGAAAGTGCATGTAAAGCTGACAGATGTAATTATTCAACAAATGCAAGTTAAATCTAATTTGGATAAATCCAAGATGGCCACCATATAATCTAGAAATACATGATGTCCAATATTTAGTGTATGGTAGAAGCAATAGATATTATGAAAGTACATGTATATATGATAGATGCAGTAACTGATAATTTAAGAAATGTAGATATATCAACTGCAAGTTAATCCCAATGGCCGATAGTAGAGAGTTGTCGTTCCTAGTTAGATGGCGCCTCGTGCCACAGGTCAATGTGAAACTGTGCTACACAGCTGCTGAGTGTGTGTATTGTGTATCGTAACATGTTTCACGTTGTGTTTACTTCAGATATTATCAGTATTTAGAACTGTATCACACTGTTAAACGAAGGAGTATTAGCAAGGAGTAACTGTAAAACAGTATTGACAAATCCATTGACAAGCACTGAAACCAAAATTGCATCACATATCACGTTTGACTGCTTCATGCTGTGCAATTTCAAATCTGGAATTGTTTCCAAACATGCATAAATTAATACATGTTTAAAAAAGAAATATAATAATACATTGAGTTTATATTGAATTACATTGTAATTCTGTGACTTTTATTTGTATGGTGGTCATGAAATTGTTCATGCTGACATATATAAACAAGAAACCACAGGTTACAGTAACGGACTGAGGCTATTAATACATTAAATATACAATACATACAATAAATGTACCTAAAATCTAAGTTAGCCAGAGCTCCAGTTAAGGTGCGTAATTTGGGGGTAAATTTGTTATTTCTTTAGAATCGTCCCATTGAAACGATTCTAAAGAACTCCCAACTTGCCATTTTCAGTGAAGAAATACCACGAAATTCGGTCGAATTACGCACCTTCTTAACATGTTAACTGGAGCTGTGTTAACTTGTGTGAAATAATAATTTTGCTCTTGGGAAATTCAAAATATTTCTTCAGTCGACATGTGCTGAATTAAATTGTGTCGCCGGCTGTTTGTTTTGGCAGCTCATGAGAATCATGTTCACCGAAGATGATTCTCATGTGCTGCCAAAACATGTTTTTTCCCCAGTACTAAATTGATAAAAATGATAGCAAGTAGACGACAATTTCAGTTTCCAACTCTGTAAGTATGGTAAGGTTTAAGCAACATAAGACTTGTAGAGAGTGCTTTTCAAGCAGAGCCTGTTTGAAATAATTGTCAAAAAACAGCTTCAGAGTTTGCACCACTTGTGCAATAAATGGGTCATTTATCGTTACTGTGACATACTTTATATCAGCGATTTTTAAATTGTTTGCAGTACAGATAACCAATATACATGTTTTGGCACCAGTGCAAAGGAGCTGTCCCTGTATTTGGTAATAGTAATCATGGTGTTCATCTAGAACATACTAGTTCTTCTTTCCGACCAGAGAGCCTAGCATTCCTTTTCCTAAGTTCGTCTTTTAGTTGACCCAACTTTAGTGAACCGTACTTTGAGTTTGATGCCATAATTTCACTCGCTAATACTCTACAAATTCTATGAATTACACGTGTGTGTATTGGAACTGCAGAGACTGGGATGGTTCCGTGACCTGTGGGAAATGGCGCCATCTGGCGGGAAGCAAGATAAGAGAACTCGCTACTATCCCCCATTGGCATAAGTTCAAGATGGCCACCAAATGTTATAGAAATACATTATTTCCAATATATAGTGTATTGCAGAAGCAATATGCATGTGAAAACACATGTAAAGATAAAGATAACCGGTGCAGTAACTGATAATGTACAGAATGTATACATATCGATATGCATAATTTCAAGATGGCCGCCATTTCTTAAGATTTTCATTATTTTTGTGTATACATTGCCACATGCGTACTATCCATGTACACACGACTTGCCTACATAGAAATATTGGGTTACCAATTGTCCATGTACATATTGTATAATAGGTATGCATGCAGGACGTTTAAATTGTTAGGTCAGGTATCACAGAAGCAGGGTTGTACTGGATGTTTCAAAGGCATGGCCCTGCTCATCTTTGAATCTGAGAGAGGGCGGCCAAGACGAGCAATTATGCCCTGCCATATTCGCCTTGCACTGGCTGCAGTTTCAAGTCTTATAATCAGCAAGAACTGCAGAGAAATAGAAATGAAACCACAGGAGTGACAGTAATGAATTGTTACTTGATAGTCGATACCATTGATACCCTAATACCCTATCACACCGTATGCTGTTCCATCAAGTCATCAAACAGGTAGTCAGGGTCAGCAAAACGATACTCCTCATTAACTTCACATTCCACTGCACCTTCCTCTGCAAGTTCTCCAAGCGCACCCTATTGATCTACATTGCTAGGCCATTCCATTCCAAGCGCACCCTCCTGCCCATCGATACCTCCTCGTTCCCAGCCAAAGCAGCTACAATATGATGTACATAAAATATGTTCCCTGTAGCAGCCATACAACCCAGTGCTGCACTACTTACCATGCACCCTACTCTGAGCGTGAATCACTTAACGCAGATGTGATGGAGTTGTGTCACCCTTGTCAATGACAGGAACGTGGACGCCATCCCGGAGCTCCCACCCGAAGTGAGTGATGTCTGCTGCCTCATCAGGCAGTGCTTGCTGATCTGCCGCTTTCCATTTAGCATGACATGCAGATGGGCCCGCTGCACATGCAATGACAGATTGGTGGATGTTAGAGGAAGAGTCTTGGATTTAGGACATTTCATTTTCTTTGTAAAGAGTGTTAAGCGGGCCGACTCCATGGATGACCTCGGCGGTCGACCATACATAGCTATGAAAAATTTCATTGCCACCTTCATCAAGACGGGCTGTGTAGCACCCATCTCGCCCAGCTACATCTGTTCCTTGCTCATCGGCTCCTCTCGATACACCCAATATACCAGCAGGATGTATACGTCGGTGTCATCACTAAGGACGGAGATCACATGTTGTCCAGACTTTGCAGCCTGAAGGACAAACGATACAATGGTGATGTCCGCCTCATCAATGACCAAAACACTCCATCCTCGTGGGTATCCATTGTTGCATTGCCATTCCTGACGTGTTGCCTTTGTGGAGACAACCATGTTCATCGATGAAGGATGGAGGTACGGAACAGAGCTCGTAAGCGAAGAGAGGCCCAGGTTCTATCATTTAGTTGCTGCAGAAACCGGAGATATATGTTCTCGATGTTGATTATTGGCATGCTGTGTTGACATTGCCCTGCTTCTTGAGACCATTCATCATCTTGATATGACTGCTGATAGGGGCCTAGAACACTATGAGACTGTATGTATACTTGCTCTCCATTCTTTCCCCAATAGCAATCAAATCAGCCACATTGACTTCAGCTGGCGCTATCTTGCCGGTGACTGGATTGTACAGATGAGGGCAACTATCTTCTTGTAGGTGAGGGCCCTGATCATCTGCATCTAGGACACGTCGGTACTTCAACTCCTCCATGTGATGTTTCTGCGAAGACTGTCCTGGTGCACCAGCAGAGTATATGTAGTTCACACAGACCGACATATGTACGGTGATGGGGACGGCATCAATCCACTCATAAACAGGATCAGCAGATAGTTATGCCCTTGTGAGCTCTGCTCGCCACACTTGTCACCATAAACGCCGTTCCAGTATCCCCAATGGTAGCGACAAACAAATGCTGTGGACTCAAAAGGTGTTGTGATAAAGCTATGCAAGTCTTGAAAACACATGACACAAGTTGCTTTGGCTGCTATACCTATGCCGTTCAGTTGCATGTTACTCCAAGAATCAGAATAAAATGGGCACATGTATACATGATAGATAATATATACTAATGGGGTCGGTCATTGGGCTGCATACCTGTACATCAGGACTAACAGCAAAAAAACACCAACAAATTTGTGAAAAAAACACGCGTGGTAGGAACAACAATATCAGATATTAAATATGGTGACACTAAAATGTCATATTTGTTATGAATTAGTGCCTTTTTATCACATTGTATCTAGTTATAGTTTCTGTACAGATAAAATTTGGTTGTTAAACTTTGTGCAGGCAGGTTGTAGACTATGCACATTGCATTGATCAAGGGTTGGTTCAGTGGAGGCGTCCCTTCTTGCTCACCCCCACCCCAAACACTGTGCTCCAAATGCTCCAAAATGTGTCAGAAAGCAGGAAATTAGACAAATTGGTAACCCAAGATTTCTGTGCAGGTAAATTGTACGTACATGAATAGTACACTTTTGGCAATTTATTCTCAAAATTAATTATAATCTTGAAATGGTGGCCATCTTGCAATTATGCAAATTAGGTTCAACTTGCAGTTGATTGAAAAACGTTATTTAAATGATCAGTTATTGCATATGTTGCGTTTACATGTTTTTTAGCATACATATAGCTTCTGCAATGCAATATATATCGGAAATCATGTATTTCTATAACATTTGGCAGCCATCTTGGATTTATGCAAATTGGGTTTAACTTGCAGTTGCTGATAGTTAGTGCATCTATCATCTCTACGTGTACTTTCATAAAAATATTGCTTCTACAATACGATATGTATTGGATATTATGTATTTATATAACATTTGGCGGCCATCTTAGATTTATGCAAATTACGAAAGTTGCCCAAAGTTGCCGTTTTGGCAACCAAGCTGAATTTGTTGTAGGACCCCATGAGAGTACAAATCAGCAATAAAAGTTTATAGTAAACACAATTTCTAGGTTGTGTATTAAATGTATATAGACGGCCCGCCAGATGCATTAAAAGTGCTCCAATAAGGTTTTGATGGCATTGTTTGTTACAAGTGGGTATCCATGCTGATCAACTTCTATGATGTGTAGGCCGTTGGATAGGGGTGGATACCACCGCAGATTTGACCTTTAGAGGTCATTCTCAAGGTCATTTAGAGGTCAACTCGGCCGAAAATGTCTCCTCGACATGGGTGTATAAATGAGGATGTATATTTCATATACATGAACATTAATATCTGATGATGAACTTTTCCGATAGATATATGACTACGGCATATGTCAATGTACTTTAAATGCCAAAATGGTAATTGTAAAATTCAAGATGGCCGCCAATTTGCCGAGAAATGCAGATTTTTTTCTATTTGTACATTATTCAATCAATTATATTTGAGCCATTTCGATTGTGTAACCGGTTTTAAATATATTTCCCAATAGAGAATTCAATTATACAAAAAATGAGACCATTCGGACAATGCTCGTGTACGTACATCCAAGATGGCCGACAAAATATGACCGGCTATGACTTGCGTTCATTTTAGCACTTTGTTGGCAATGCTGTGTTTTTCGATAGACTAATCAGTTGATTGGCGTTGCATACCTGGTATCAGGTAAAACATATATTGCAATTATGAGTATTTTACTAAGTTGATCTACTCTAGACGGAAAAACGATGTATTCATTCGATACGTTATGCTTTGTATGTGCTAATAGACTGTATTGTATAGGGCATGTCTGAGAGAATATATGTACATGTACATGCTACAATATTCTGAAGTGTTTGTTTATTGAATCATGCTAGTAAGACAACATAAATATATATTTACATGTATCATGTAACATGCTGAGCACACTCGATTAAATATACGCCATCAATAATGATGCTAGCAGCACACCATACATGGTATTGAGCACATGTAGACTTCCGGTTTTATTGTTTACAAAGCAGACGAAGTATTGATCACCACAGTTACAACGTCATTGAAGCGATGTGTATCTCTCGTGCAGACCAGTTTAAAAGAATCTAGCACCAGAGCACCCCATGCTATCGCAGAACTGGTACAATTATTGAATGACCCAGAGCTTCAAACGCTCGTGAAGAAGTTCAACTCCGAATTGGACGCGGATCCAAACTTCAAATACTGGCATAGCTATATAGAAATGGTCGATATCCTATTAGACTTCATTCGAGCCAACCGAGATGGTAACTGTAGTCTACATATCGATGCATTTGCTGCAATGCTTCCCTGGATGACAATATATGATCACACGAACTACGCAAGGTGGGGACCTATTTACCTGGCCGATATGAAGGGACTTGCTGCAACAGCTCCAGAAGTTTATGCAGAGTTCACGGCAGGCAACTTCGTGGTCAAACGAAGCAACAAGCGGTTTAATCAAGTTCCCGTATACCAGGCTACTGAATGGATGAATCGGAAATGCAAGATTTCAAATGGAATCATAGGAATCACTCGGAACGACACAGCAAGAGACCGATTTTGTGCAACATGGGCTGAGAGATCAAACGTGTCTCATGCTACGAAGTCCCTGTATGGGTTTGATGATGGCGAAAACGAGAAGCAAGCTCTGTCCACACGCAAGAATGACATTTCGTCACCACAAAGACATGACTGTGATGCTGTGAACCGTTTAACCGATTTATTTCACAGGTTCAATGTGTTCAAGATCTCAACTGGGTTGGATGAACCACAGCCTGATCATTCAAATGCAGAAGAAAGTACATATGCTATACTGGAGAGAAAGGGTGACAATGCGCCTCTAGTTTCATTGACCTCAAATGATGTCGCATCCAGTGAGATTAAGGCGGATTTACTGTCAGCTGAGTCAAGGGGCATGCACATGGTGAAGGTTAATGTTACAGAGCGATTAATTGACACAACTATCCCATTCCATAACACAATGAAACGGAACTGTTCTAAAACATTTGCTTCATTGTACCACTGCTCAACTGTGAATCAAAAGCAGGAAAAGAAAGTAGTTTCTGATCGAAAACTGATTCAAAAGCTACTAACTGTTGCACAGGCTGGACGGAATGTGAAAATAGATGAAATTTTGAAGCACGAGCTTTCTCCTGTGCCTCTATCATTGGCTAAGCTAGATGGCGAAATGAATTCGGCAGCAAAATCTGATCTACTTGGTCTACTTGTTACAGACATTAACGCACAGGTGCCAACATCATCGCCAGATGCACAGGAAAATGTAAAATCTTGCATTATACTCGATGGACATGCTATGATACAAGCAATGGGAAAGCCATCAGGCTGTCTGACATTCAACGATTACGCCGAATATTTCATTAAAGTAATTATCAGAAAATTCAGTATTACCGTAACACGAATCGATGTAGTGTTCGATAGGTATCTTGGAACGCAATCCATTAAAAGCTTAACGCGTGCTAAACGGAATCCCAGAAAGAAACGTCCCATTCGCAAACTAATTGACAACGGCAATGTACCATTACCCTATGTATGGGCACAGTTCATCGCTCTGGATGAAAATAAAGCCCACTTGGCATTGTTCTTGAGCAGGCGTATCATGGAGTATGGTACAGCCATCGCGGAGAGGAATGAACTCATCACTGCTGGTGGATTTGAATCGGAATATGAAGTCAAATCAACACGTCGTACAGATGTATCTGAGCTGGAAGCGAACCACGAGGAAGCAGACACGCGTATCATTCTTCATTCCACGGATGCAATCTCACAAGGTTACGAGCGAATACTTGTCGAATGTAGGGATACAGATGTTCTTGTTATGATGATACATTTTCTGGGTCACCTCAAGGCTGACGTGTGGATGGTTGGCGGGACAGCCAAACAACGCAAGTACTACTCTGTTACCAGCATTGCTAACTCGCTGCCAAAGACAGTTGATAATAATTTACCTGGATTCCATGCACTTACGGGGTGCGATACAACTTCGTCTTTCACTGGTCACGGCAAGAAAAGCGGTTGGAAGGTCTTCAGTAAGTACCCCGAGCTTATCGATGGCGTAGGTCGCGATGGACCAGTGGAGAAGGTTAAGAATTTGTGTGCCATCTGTACGGTGCATCATCGCATATGTACGGTATAGATAGCGCAAGACATACCATGTTCGTTAAGGGTAAAAAGTCGATAGAGATGCTTCCTCCTACCAGTGATGCTCTAAAACTACACCTACGCAGAGCCAATTACCAGACAAAGATTTGGTTACATGCCAACGTTCCAGCGATGAACATTGAGTCACCATTGGTACCAAGAAGTGCAAAATGGCATCATGTAAATGTAATAAGTCGGGAATCATTTGTACACCTGCGTGTGCATGTAATGCAGACATGTGCTGCAATCCATTCGGCATGTAACTGGGACTAACTTGTAACTACGTAACTATTCGGCGAGCAAGTATGATAAGTCACGATTTTGAACAAATCTGCGAACTATAGTAGAGTCATAGGACATGATTGGCGAACGTGCTTAATGTATCAACTCGATAATACTATTTGTTGAGATTAATACATACAACGTGCACATGTATTAGTCTTCTTCATTTGATCTCGAAATGGCCTTGCAACCACCTACAAATGTCACACTATGTATCGTGTATAGTCCCATTGGTAAGAACAATAAATTAGAATTGTATCCAGAAGACTAGCATAATTACGATTAAATAGTTAGTAATTTGAACAATTCCAAACGGCGGCCATCTTGGATTTACAATTTGCAACTTATATGTATTTCATGAAAAGAAAAGACGGCCAATATGATACACATTTGGTTATATAAATAAAGGTGTACGCATGTTCAAGAACATATACACTTACATGGCTAGTGTACGTTGTTTTTTACAAATAAATGTAATTTCTAATTGTTTTGGCGGCCATTTTGAATTATATTTCCATTTTTTTTATTACTTTGTTACTAAAAATAATAGTACGACCATATGATAACTGATCCGCATCGTCAGAGAAACTTTTTGTAGTAGTGTGCAGCTTTTATAATGCAAACATGAAAATAACCGATTTCTATCGATTTAACCTCTAAATGACCTTGAAAATGACCTTCAAAGGTCAAACTTGAGGTGGTATCCACCCCTATGTGAAAGCTTACACATCATAGATATAAACTAGCATGGGTACCCACTTGTAACAAACCATGCCATCAAAAGTTTTTTTTCATCCCCTGGCGGGCCGTCTAATAGTAGCTTCGAATGGACTACAACACCACATGCCTGTATAGTGGTATTGGCAAAACGTGTAGATCCAGATGAGCAGGCTCATGACGAGCCGTCTCATCAGGATCTGCACTTTTTGCAAGTAATTTTCATATTTTTGAGAACAAAAACACCCCCCTTTCATAAATGGACTAGTCTGAAAATCATTTTGTAACGATTGAATTGGTTGCAAAATTAACATGTCAAAATCCATTCCAGTTACTTTGGGGTGAACGAGTTAACTGACTGGCGAAGGGTGTAGGCCTGATCATCAGCCAGCAGACAAAGAATGACCAGGGGCTACATTCAACACAAACAACATACAGATTCTCACACATCTTCTTGACAATATAGTAAGTAAGTAAATCAAGACTAAGTAATCACATCTCGAACTTTCACTGAAAATGAACATTTGCCAAATACATGTATCATTCAGCAGTTAACAGCTCAGAATATTTTATATAATTTATGAATAATTCAGTAACTGTTAACCCTTACAACGCTGAATTAAATACTGCCATCTGCTGTTTACTTTTTATTTCCATTGTTCTCATCAAAACCATGTTTTGACCACACATGGAAATGATTCTAAAGTGTTGTCAAACCATGTTATTATTGACTAAAAAGACAAAACGTAAATCGACAACAGACGACAAATTACGTTTCCCGCATACTAAGGGATAAATGTCAAGTGTTGGCACCAACCAGATACAGGAAATGGTGATTTACACAGCCGTAGATGGGTTATACGACGATACAAATATGCCTCCTTCAGACAATAAACGGAAGTAATTGACAACAACAAAGCATAGCAAAGCAAGTCGTCTACAACAAGCTGAAGTAGAATGGAATGGAAAATAGTATCATTTAGGGCCAAGCAATTTAGATGAAGAAGAAAATAACAGTAAAATATTATGTTTGTTTGTTTATTAGTGTTTAACGGCCTATCAACAGCTAAGGTCATGTAAGGCCGGGCAAACGGGTTCGATCCCATTTTAACCTGCTGCATTGGGGGGAAAATCCCAAAATCAGAACGGAATATTTACATCGAGAACAAATATATTCAGCCCTGAAATTAGAATAACCTGACCTGGTGCCAGGTCCATACCACACCAAGTCACTTGGCCCCTTCCCTAAAATAGGATTACGAATATCGTAATACTCATATAAGGGGTATAACCAGATTCAACTGTCACATACAAAATGCCAAAGACGTATGTGAGGGCCAAACCAGGTCTCCAGTCGGGATGCCGGTAAGGATGAACCCCGATCGTTAAATTACCCATCGCGTGCTCCCACCTGCCACCCACGTAAAATATTATGTTAGATGTGGTAGGGAATCAAATGATTAGGGTAAAAATAAAACGGCCAGATTAGCTCTTGGACGCTTATGTTCAGTCTGATACAGTGAATTGAAAGGTGCTTAACGGCATTTTAAAGCCATTAGAAGGTGTTGACGGGATAAATAGAATAGTAGGTTAGTGCCGTGAATGAGAAAAATATCTGGCGCGGCTCGGAAACGGGATGTGCTCGGCAGAGCCTCGCCCATCCCGTTTCCTAAGCCTTGCCAGATATTTTTCCCATTCATGGCACTAACCTACTATTCTCTATTTCATTACACAGTGAAACCTCTCTAAACACGACACCCTGGGAGGTCCCCAGTGTGTCCAGTTTAGAGATGATCCACTGTAAATTAGAGACATGACTATGCCAAGGTATGCGGCTGTGCTTTGCGAACTTGAACAGCCATTTTCATCATAAAAATACACCAATGACACCTATAAAATTAAGGATACACAGACTGCATGTGGATCCGGTTTAGAGAGGTTATCCAGGGCTGTACAAATTGATTTTTTAGCCACTTGTCCCGGACAAAATATAATTTTCAGGGCAAGTAATTTTGAAAAAGTGACTTGTCCTCGTAAGATTTCTTATACGAAACTGTCCCAAAACAAAAACTATTATCATAGTTGTTGCGACGAGTGCATACTCAAAACACATTTATCGACAATAATAAAACATAACAAGAGTGCCACAAGTCACAAAATACGCCCGTCGAATATGGGCCAGACAGCAAAGATGCAGAAATGTGAAGCTGTCACCAAGGCAAGAAACATTAATGAGAATTTGAAAGTCTATAGCATTATTTCTTCATCTCGTTGTGCTAAATATGTATACTAATTTAGGCAGAGATAGAAAAGTAGAGTGTAAAGCATAAGCATTATTGGGGGGGCCCAATGGTTGACGGCCCGCTAGGGGGGGGGGGGGCAGACAGACAGACAGACAGACACGGAGGGGAGGTACGGACGGACGGGGACGGACGGACGGAGACAGACGGACGGACGGACGGACGGACACACGGACGGACGGACGGACGGACGGACGTACGTTCTTACATTACTATACTTATGTGGCTTATCACATGTTAAATATTAGCCACATAAAACGATTTTTAGCCACATAAAACGATTTTTTAGGTGGCTAATTGTAACCAACCCTATCCTTTACCAAGTCCATAACCCTGTGGGGCTAGCCACATAAGTACCCTAATGTTAATGTGTGCCCGGACGGACGGACGGACGGACGGACGTTCTTATATTACTATAATTATGTGGCTTATCACATGTTAAATATTAGCCACATAAAACGATTTTTAGCCACATAAAAGGATTTTTTAGGTGGCTAATTGTAACCAACCCTATCCTTTACCAAGTCCATAACCCTGTGGGGCTAGCCACATAAGTACCCTAATGTGTGCCCGGACGGACGGACGGACGGATGGACGGACCGACGGACGTTCTTACAGTACTATACTTATGTGGCTTATCACATGTTAAATATGTTTTCGGCATAAAAACACCAAGGTGCACATCTTCAATATGTGTAGAAGACGTGTGCATAGTTTCAGATCGATCGACTGAACGGTTTCGGAGGAGTTGTGTACACAAACTCAGTATCCTATATAGTGAGTGAGTGAATAGGGTTTAACGTCCGCTTTTCTGACATAGAGGTACAAGCCTCAGGGAGTCTACACGCAGACGGGTCAACGGGGTCGTGTCCCGTATCCACCGGTCCGAGGGGGGTAAATCCCAACTTCAGAACTCAATATTTACAATCAAAATATATATTCAGTCCTGAAATTAGAACAACCTGATCTGGTGCCAGGCCCTCGCCACACCAACATCATTTATCCCATCCCCTAAAAGTAATAGGATTAGCACTAATCTTACTTTTATATATGGGGCATAGCCTGACTCAACTCTCACATACAAGAAAACCAAAAATGTACATGAGGGCCAAATCCAGTATAGTGGGTTCCGGAAAGTATGAACCCAATTGTTAAGCCAGTTTAGTCGCCTTTTACGAAAAGCAATGGCTACTGCAGCACTATTCTCAGTTGATCCTGCCCCGGTACCCTATATAGAATTGTATAGAACAATTTAGAAAAAATGACTTCAGTTAAAAAGGTGATATTTTTGTTAAAAATATTTTTTCGGCATAAAAACACCAAGGTGCCCATCTTCAATATGTGTAGAAGACGTGTGTATAGTTTCAGAACGATCGACTGAACGGTTTCGGAGGAGTTGTGTACACAAACTCTGTACCGTATATAGAATTGCATAGAAAAATGTAGAAACAATGGCTAAGGCCAGTTTTTTTTTAGTTTTTTTTGTTGGTTTACGGATTTTTTTTCCGCGAGATCGGGTCGGTCGGTCGGAAAAAAATAAAAATAAAAAAAAGTTTTTTCAATTTTTTTATTCTTTTTGGCACAGGGTTGGGTCGGTCGGGGAAATAAAAAAAAAAAAAAAAAAAAAAAAAAAAAAACAAAACAAAAAAATGTGTCGAACGCGGATGCCACCGGCGGCATATTGAAGAAACTGTGATAAACGGGTGAACCAAAAGTGTTAAGTCAAAGGGTGAAGGTCATATGTAGTATGGCAAGGCAGGTGTAGCATACATGCAAATGAATGAAGTATGGAAATATTGAAGCAGTTAAGCAACTTATGTAGATGCTATGGCCAGTTTAGGTCAAAAGGTCAAGGTAATATAAAGTATGACAATGCAGGTGTAGCACACATACCAATGAATGATGTGTTGAAATATTGAAGAACTTGAGCAACTTATGTAGAAGATATGGCCGGTTTGAGAAACTGTTACGAAGTGGTTAACCGAACGTGTGACGGACAGACGGACCGAACACCATAAAAATAACCTTTTTAAGGCACATGGTTGGGTCGGTTCACCTTTTTAAGCCTCATGGTTGGGTCGGTTTGTGGTCGGTAAAAAACAAAAAGGCCAGTGATTGTGATAGAGTGAAACTTGTGTTAACCGGCATCGTCTCGGACCAAGAGCGTGTCGGTTAACGTAGGAAGTCGGTTCAGCAAGTTTCTTTATATTCTACATAGCAACTCAGTTTCATATTCACATACTGTTGAATGTTGATCACTGTGAATGGGTTGCGTAATGCGTACATATTAATACCGTATCTGGTACAATTAAATACAAGAGTTGTCGGAAGACAACGAAGCGGCGATATAGTTGAAACAAATATCAGTGGGGGTGGCACGAGCGTTGATTTGTGGCAGGGCGGTAGAGGACCCTAGGAAGAACGCATACATGAAATATGAAGCACATCGGAGCAAGAAAACAGAAAATATAGGCCATTTACCCAAGCGTTAAGGTTTTGAATTTTTGCATTCATCTGAAACAGATATATCAGAGATATATGAATCGTCCACATTCGCAGGTTGTTGTTGTTGTCGCTGCTGCTAAGATCCGGTTTCCGCCACTTACTTTTCTCGGCACAGCAAACAAAATTTTTTTTTTTTTTTTTTTTTTTTTTGGGATCGGAGGTAAAAAAATCTTGAAAGTCGGAAATTAAATTTTTTTTTTTTTCCACATTGTCAAAAAATCGGGTCGGCGGATCTGTAAACCAACACATAAAAAAAAACTGGCCTAAGTTAAAAAGGTGATATTTTTGTTGAAAAATATTTTTTCGGCATAAAGACACCAAGGTGCACATCTTCAATATGTGTAGAAGACGTGTGTATAGTTTCAGATCGATCGACTGAACGGTTTCGGAGGAGTTGTGTACACGAACTATGCACTTTTTCTGTCAGCCGCTTGCCCGCCCAGCGGTAAAACATAATACGTACCGTTTTTTAAAAACGGTCGTATAAAAATTGTTTCCTAAAATAATGAGAATCGTCTCGCGTTTTCACGATCTCGCCTTACGCTTTTGAAAAATTCGGATTAGTTTTGCTCATGCATGTGCGGCGTGTTTGCAAAAGCGAGATTGAATATGATAGAATTTCGCGTTTACGTCTCGAAAGCTCGAAAACGCGAGGTTGCTACATGTCCCTAATAGGACACGTACACATTGTCTTAGGAGACGATTATCATGTGCTGCAAAAACATTTTAAAGCTTTTATTAAGAAATAGAACAAATGTGGACAAAAATCTATATTTCTTGACAACAAAAACATAATTTGACAAAAAATGACACTCGTCTTAGGAGATGATTCTAATGTGCTGCCAATACACGTTTATTGACAAAAAAAAACATATTTCGATACGTGTTATTGGTTAGGCTACTGCATCGCATCGTCGACCTATACACAAGATCATGAAAACGCGAGACCAAATCGTGAGGCGAAAACGTGAGATTCTATTGTATTCATTCTCGCGTTTTCGCCTGGCTATCTCGCGTTTTCGAGACCGCGATGTCACGCTTTCGCCTCGGCCTTTTCACAATGTCGCCTTTCGATTTTGGAAATACGTTTGTTCATGTCATTATGTGTGTGTAGAATGCATGCGTGTTGTAATTGAGTTTTGCGCATACATTACATGTACGTACGTACGTAGAATGCAATTCGAACTAGCAGGCTTTATATGTATGTACGTACGTAGAACCAAATCCAACATGCATGCTGTCTACACATGCATGGGCAAATGGTATTTCCAAAAGCGGAAGGCGAGATCGAGATCGCAAAAACGCGAGATTGTAACATAAAAAAAATATGGCCGTACCCACCCATCCCCAATTAGCACATTTGTGACATATCATTTTCGGTCTAGCTGCACACCTGATGGTGTTTACAGGGTAATCCAGTTTCATGTGCAAAGTGTGACTGACCTTTAGAATTCAGTGGAAACAAACATACCAAAACCACGCTATGTAGTCGCTCACGTCATCGCATCGCCGATGAATTGATAATTACGCATTAGCTTGTGCATTTTCACATTTGTTTGATTTCTTGATAAAACCAAGATTTGGCAGGACATGAGAATCGTTTCCTAAGACGATTCTCAAATTTTGTCAAAATATGTTTTTGTAAAGAAATATCAATGTATTCGGGTTTTCTTTTCACATTTGTCCGATGTCTTAATAAAACATGTTTTACAACACATGAGAATTGTCTCCTTAGACGATTCTAATATTTTGTAAAAAGAATTGTCACATTTGTTTGATTTCTTAGACTGTACAAACAATTGACAAATTCAGAAATCCACAACTTAATTTGTGTTTCTCGAGTTGGGTTTCATATGGTGGCGAGGAAATATGATCGCTTACACACCGTGAAAATCTTGTTGGAACGTAAATGTCAATTGTCACGTAGGCCATTTCAGTTTACCGCGCGTTACGTCAGCTGTTATTCTAAGTATGTATGGTCGCTCGTTAGGAGCATTTCTTTCCTTCGTTTATAAGGTATGGGTTGTGGCCTAGGGTTTAGAACACCGACTTCCAATCTGGAGGTTGTGGAACCGTTCAAACATCGCCTTGGGAATCAAACATACCTGCATAGTATGTCCATCCCATTCAATTTCACTTTTTCCTTCGTTTATATGCCGCGTAGAAACGATAATTAAGAACCTTAAATTCCATTTCCACCCCGTGAAGGAACATGCGTTTATTTCTCTAAAGTTAGGTGTCTTGGCCTGTCGACAAAAACGTTAACATACATAAAATAAATCAATAACCATCGATCGCCGCAGAATATTTTCGCTAATTCGCTAATTACTTTCAAATTCGATTAAATTAATATAATCAGGGTCGCTATAGATTGCTATATCACTTTCTTGCGATACACAGGCACTGTAGCTGCGAATCGCCAGGACGCCCGCGGCGTTATCGATCGATAAAGTGGTCAGTTTTGGGATTAAGTTTATGACAGTCCGGTTCCGAAAAACGGGCTAGTGGCGGGACGTTCTAACAGAAAATAGTGACTTGCCCGGGACTAAATTACAGCATAGAGGCACTTGCCCGAGATTAAAACTGACTTGTTCCGGGCGTCGGGCGTGCCAATTCGTACAGCCCTGGGTTAGGTTCTACTATAGTTTCAGCGGCTGAGTACAACGTTAGAGTGAGTGAGTGAGTGAATAGGGTTTAACGTCCGCTTTTCTGACATAGAGGTACAAGCCTCAGGGAGTCTACACGCAGACGGGTCAACAGGGTCGAGTCCCGTATCCACCTGTCCGAGGGGGGTAAATCCCAACTTCAGAACTCAATATTTACAATCAAAATATATATTCAGTCCTGAAATTAGAACAACCTGATCTGGTGCCAGGCTCTCGCCACACCAGCATCATTTATCCCATCCCCTAAAAGTAATAGGATTAGCGCTAATCTTACTTTTATATATGGGGCATAGCCTGACTCAACTCTCACATACAAGAAAGCCAAAAATGTACATGAGGGCCAAATCCGGTATAGTGGGTTCCGGAAAGTATGAACCCAATCGTTAAGCCAGTTTAGTCGCCTTTTACGACAAGCAATGGCTACTGCAGCACTATTCTCAGGATCAGTTGATCCCGCCCCGGTGCCTGCACGGGGCGTACAACGTTAGAAGACTCGAACTCAATGATCAGTGTAAGGCGAGTCCAGCACAGCAGCCAGTTACTGGTACCGTACCATAATTTAACTAGTCCAGTGTGTCCACTGACAACAAGAGACCAGGGGCCGTTTTACTAAACTTCGTCCGACTAAAATGTTCGTAAGTGCAAAATTATGATAGTCGGTAAATTTCACATTAACAATGTTTTCAGGTAAACAATTATTGGATTTACATTTATTGAGCATCTATGCTCAATAAATGTAAATCCATCAATTGCAATTTCCAGACGATCTTAAATTTGAACTTCCAAACATTTTAGTCATACGACGTTTAGTGAAACGGGCCTCAGCATATAGACTAGTCTTCTTTCTATATATAATACCGGTAAATATTGTATCGAATACGGAAAATCAGTAAAATTTATGGGAGAATGTACCTCTCAAAATTTGAATGCAAATTTCTAAGTCATTTAACTTCGACCATGAGCACAGGGGTCACATGGGATGGCTATAGAATGAAAATATGGCTGATGACAAACTATAGTCTGTTTCACGAAAGCTGCCCAAATTTTACGGCTATATAGTGAGTGAGTGAGTGAATAGGGTTTAACGTCCGCTTTTCTGACATAGAGGTACAAGCCTCAGGGAGTCTACACGCAGACGGGTCAACGGGGTCGTGTCCCGTATCCACCTGTCCGAGGGGGGTAAATCCCAACTTCAGAACTCAATATTTACAATCAAAATATATATTCAGTCCTGAAATTAGAACAACCTGATCTGGTGCCAGGCCCTCGCCACACCAACATCATTTATCCCATCCCCTAAAAGTAATAGGATTAGCACTAATCTTACTTTTATATATGGGGCATAGCCTGACTCAACTCTCACATACAAGAAAGCCAAAAATGTACATGAGGGCCAAATCCGGTATAGTGGGTTCCGGAAAGTATGAACCCAATCGTTAAGCCAGTTTAGTCGCCCTTTACGACAAGCAATGGCTACTGCAGCACTATTCTCAGGATCAGTTGATCCCGCCCCGGTGCCTGCACGGGGCACGGCTATATAGACAATTCAAAAACAATATTATTTTCGATAATATTAAATTAAAGGAAAATTTAAGAATGAGCCTTCTTTTTATTTCGTGAAATTTGGTCAAATATTGATTTTATTGCGAAAACAAAATTTCCCCATGTTAAATCCCCATAGACATCTTCACTCCGTGAAGATGTCTATGGGGATTTAACATGGGGAAATTTTTAAGAATTTCAGTAATCCTGGACCGATTTTCAAAATTTAACTTTTGTTTTTAGTAGGATCATTTCCAAGCTATCTAGCTAGGTTTCAGAGTCAATTTCCATTTCAATTTCAATTTTTTGACTCCTTTGCCTCTTTTTCCCCCATGTTAAATTCCCATAGAGAAATCAATTTTTCGTAATAAAATCAATATTTGACCAAATTTCACGAAATAAAAAGGAGGCTCATTCTTAAATTCTCCTTTAATTTAATACTATCGAACAAAATATTGTTTTTGAATTGTTTATATAGCCGTAAAATTTGGGCAGCTTTCGTGAAACAGACTATAGAGAAAATGATCAGAGGCTCACAGATACCCCCGGCCGCCACCGGGACCGACAAATAAAAGCTTTACCCCTCAATATACATGTACTTTGTATGCCGGGGTACAAGTATATGAAACAGAGGGAGTAGCCTGTAGATAGCCGAAAACAGAGTGGTTGCCATGGGGATCATATGTCAATGTACACCCCAACACACACACCGTGAGGTTATAGTTAGTGTAGAGAGCACTACACACAGTCCAGTTAATATATAATATGTTAGTCATGCAGCTCAGCAGGCACAAAATGTTCTTTACAGGAATTAAATCAGATAGTTTTGTAGATACGACATTTTCTGGCAAAATATACATCATTAACCCATGTATTGATTTGCATTATTATACATTTTACATCAGACGTAAATTTCCACACTGATATCAGGGGCGATAACCGTGTTTCCTTAAAATGTTAACGGACATAACAGTTTATTCTCTGTATTTATTTTTTGATATGCAATGATCATACTTTATAATCTGTCGAAAATAATATTTTTTCAGGTGACGCATTTAATTAATAGTATAAATAATTAAAAAATATCAAGTCTCATTTGCATATGAAAATAGCCTGATACCACCGCGAGTCACTATCAGTAAAATGAGGATTACTCGTGTTTGCAATGTTTACTTTGTTCATCATCGTAATCGGAAGACTATAGTGCTGTGTAATCTATGACTTCATGTCTTCTCTATCGGCATCATAGACTTTAAGTACGAGACACGCCATGTGATTTGTTACCTTAGAACATGACATGGTATGCGATATTTCATGAAAGCTATTTACAGAACTGTTATATTTTCTGTAAATCAGGTCGAAAGATGACAAAATATTCCACATTTGCTATAAAAGTTTCATCAACTTTCGATGTCATATACAGAAGATATCGTAAATTTTGTAAATAATTTTCATGAAATATCACACATGTTCTCCACGGTAAAAAATGACATGACATGTCAAATGTGGCTGGAGAAATGAGGCTTATAGCCCTTGTGGCCACTGGTGTGCTCACCCTCTCAGGCAGCCAGATAAAGTATCTACACTACTTAATGGGTGTTCCACCAACTGGATGGCGAACAGTGCAGACCCTGACCAGACTGCATGGACGTGCCCGCTGGTCTGGGTACACTGCTTGAAAAGACCATAAACCCCATTTCTCCAGCCACAGCCACATATATGGTAAGTCAGTTGTATGTGAATCATGCTAATAAGCCCTGCTATACATTTGTAAATCTCTACATGCCAGTACATTAGTTAGACAAGTCTGTAAGACGCACGCAACACACACAAGGTAGTGATAATTATACCTATACGCGCCACAGGCTGAGAAAAATACATTACAACATATGCAACAGCATATCCCCAGATGAGACTGCACATCCGCACAGTGTGATCAAGGCCTACGCTGATCAGCATTCAGGGGCGTTTCACTAAACTTCGTACAACTAAAATGTTCATAAGTTCAAAATTACGATAGTCTGTAAATTTCACATTAACACCGTTTTCTTGTAAACAATTATTGGATTTGCATTGCATATGCAGCCTATGGTCTTACAAAGTTTAGTGAAACAGCCCCCAGTCCTTGAAGAAACAAAAGGATTATACCATAATCCAAATATATGAATGTGCAACAACTGACGGAACAAAACATGTTGTACGGTAACTTTTCTCACCCGGCAGCTGATAAAAAGCGCAAGAACTTTCGAAATAAAGTCTATCAGAAAACAATTCCATTTTGTATGGTATGCTTGTGTCTTAAAAATCAGTAGGCAATGACTCTGTAAACCAACTTTGTATCGTACAATCGAGTTAGTTATGTACAAAAGTTTGAGGTACACGTTGAGGTGCTCTTCACTTTATTTACTAAATGCTTCAAGTATGTAACTGGTCTTTGGTTATCATTTCCGATTTCACCACAGGGCTCCAGATAAGGAATTAGTAATTGAGTATTGTCACTCCATCATTTCTGAAGCAATTGGGTATTTCAAAATTGTAATTGGGTAAAATAAAATCACACTACTGTTTACACATCAACAGACAGCAATTATTGAATAGTTTGCTTAGAAATGAAAACACATCTTGGTATTTCATTGGAATTGTCTCCTTGGAGACAATTCCAATGAAATACCAAGATGTGTTTTCATTGCAAATAAGAAATATATGCTATATTTGTCGTCTGTTTATTGTTTTCTGCAGCATGATAAAGGTACCACAAAATTTGTATTGCTTTTTGATACTCGCTACTTCTGATTCCAATTGGGTTTTTGGCAATTTTAATTGGGTACTTAAGCAAATATGCAGCTTATCTGGAGGTGCACCACCGTCGCACAGTAGGTAACTGTCATTGAATGCATGCAAAAAATTGTAATATTATTTTACTGTTGGCTGAGGTCACCTCAACCCTTGGATATCTCGACCCAATTACTCGCATTGTTGTGACATTATTATGCAGATCGACTGATCTATTGATTGGGGAATAGCATCGCGTCAAAAGTATCTGTTTGCTGGAAGTGTAGACGATGCTGACAAATGTCAAATACTGCAGGCCCTGATCAAACTTCAAAGAAGGGCAGACTTGTTTGTGTATCCGGTCATGGTCTCATATTTGTTAGTGGAGACATTTCGCTCGATTTGTAGAAGTTGATTTACAGAATAACACAATACACAAAACACTAGAGAAAGTGTGCAGGGGCTCACGTATACCCCTGGCCACTGCCTGGATGACAAATAAAAACATTAAAGCAAATATTTCGAAAACTTTAACGCAAATTTATAAGTCCCACCTCCCCTAACGGCCACCTCCCAGCAACGGCCACCTCTCTTCAACGGCCAGTTTAAACTCCCCCCGTTAGAATTTAACGTTATTTTACCTCTGTCCAACGGTCACCTCTCTTCTCCAGCCAACGGCCACAAAAAAACACAACGAAATCGTCAAAAGACCTCTCGAACGGCCAACATATTTTTGCTAACGGCCAGTTGATTTTTTCATAGCAAAGAGTCGTAAGCTTCTCTGACCGGCCAACATATTTTTACAGGTCGTTTTTATTCTGAACGGTCAATATAATTAATCTTGCCAAACGGCCACGTCAATTAAAACATGACACGAACCACCTCTCTGAGCGGCCAACATATTTATTATTGACAAACGGCCATAAACCACGACAAAAACGGCCTGTAAACGGGCAGCATATTTTTTTTAATGGACATTTTCGTATGCAAACGTTACCGTGAATCGCGTAAAATCAATATTCCTATGTAGCCTACCGGCAGATCTAATCGAGTGTGCCGTATCTATCGGATACCTTCGGTGGTAATCGGTCGATAAAAGTTGTGTGTAAACACATGTCCAAGTTGTGTATTCGGATGTATCACCTGTCTGGCATCTGACAATGGGATTGCCGACAAGTTTGTCACCGTTTGAAGTGGATTAAACAAGCCATTTACCAGGATTAGGATACTCAACACGGTCTGCTGACTGAATATGACACCATGTGACACTGCAAGAAAAGTGGGCTTATTGGGTTTGTGACCAGTGTAGCTGTAAATTAGTCTGCTCAGTGTGTTCACTACATGTTTTTACACAAAATTGGATTAACAATAGCATGATTATAACTTTGTCACACAAATGCAGATCCGAATCCAGACTGCAAGTTATTCTGATCAGGAGCTACACATGTCAAAAACTGAATTAGCCCAGTTTGTCATTATGAATGCATAATTGTTATTGGTCAATTTGAACATTTAACATGTTTAATAAATTGTTATTTCTCAAAATAACCATGATTACTATTTTGTCTTCTTCAATAACATACTAACAATGACAAATGTATTTGTTCTATAGTAAATAAAACATAATACTATAAAACATATACAATCCTAGTTGTTTCTATGTTCATATATCAATATAAGCAACTGAGAAGTTGATGGCTGTTCATTGATGGCTGTTCGTTGGTGACCCTCTCCACAACAGCCACCTCTCTACAACAGCCACTTTTAGTCCGTCCGGCTGCTGGCTGTTGTAGAGAGGTTGGACTGTATGCATACACTGGTGAACAATGGGAGAATACATGACAATATGTCAACTTACATCCACATGGTCCTCCTGAAAACCATAAATATCACATGAACATTTGACCATATTGTACTTGTCACGTCAGCAACCATCTGTGGTATCGACGCTTACAACACTCTTAAATGCTGATCTACAAAATGCACAAAATTCTGGAAGTCTGCAACATTTTTTCACATAGATATATGCAGCTTAAAGGCCCAACTGGGATATAAAAGCCACCAGATGGCGCTGGGCAGGCTTTTTGATAATTTTATGCATGCTTCACTTCAGGGACACATTTTCAGATATTTTAGAAATACCACTGTCAGAACAAATAAGTACACTATTTCACACAGACATAGATAATACAACTTTGAAAGGTTTAGAAAAATTTGGATTTAAGAAAACAAATGTAAATGTGCTTTTGAAGTAATACAATGTACTCAACTGACAACTGATTCAAACTTGCCGGGCGGAGCGTAGCTGTTACATATGTAATTCATGCATAGAGCTGAGTTCATGACCCGACATTGTAAACAACCCCACGTGTTTAGTGATAACGCTAACAGCTATAACTGCCTGTATGGTCAACATCAGACAGTGTGCCAGCCGCACAACTTTGATTTTGGACAGTAATATCAAATTAAATGTGTGGTTGGTATGCACATAACAAGGTGAATGAAATAAAACCATGGTTTAATAGACCAGCAAGAGAAATATTTCGCCTAGAACTTGCCTGTATGGTCAACATCAGACAGTGTGCCAGCCGCACAACTTTGATTTTGGACAGTAATATCAAATTAAATGTGTGGTTGGTATGCACATAACAAGGTGAATGAAACAAAACCATGGTTTAATAGACCAGCAAGAGAAATATTTCGCCTAGAACTTGATACAGTGGCTGTGAAAATGCAGTATATACTAATTATAAACAGCATATACTCGGGTTAGTATGCACAGTCACAAAACAGCATGTATGTGCAGTCTGATCTGGAATTTGCATGACTACATGAATTCAAGTTTGCTAGCAGCCTTATTTCCTGCATCCTAACACATACCAGTATGGCTATTTCAACACTGGTCTCTAATTAACTGGGACGGGGTTATCTGTGGAATGACATGACACAGTTACACATTTTTTCAAATACCGACTTATTACAAACACATATTCTTATATATTGGTTACTACATGTACTTACAAAATACATCGGAGATAGGAACCTTGTTCAGGTACAGAAGTACAATATAGGTTTCACTATATATACATGACACACTCTAAGTAATGGACACGTGGACACGTTACGACATGCATATCCCCGGATCAGCAGCCTCATCAGGATATACACTGTTAAGTTTGGTGGTCATTCATGGTGGCTTCATTCATGGTGGCTCTAATTAATGATGTAAACTGCATCATGATGTAGTCATGTGCTATCTGAATGTGAGTTAAACTGATCAAACACTCAATAAGCCCCATTTTGTCATTGTGTAACACATGGAAATGTGTTTCATTAAATTTTACGTGTTTCTATTTTTAATAATTTATATAATAGCATCAGAATACTCTTTGCTTTGAAATAGTTAGCAGCAAAATACTATATAAGTTTTAACACTTTTAGTAAATTCTCAATCATTTTCCTGCACAACTAAAACATACAGACACTATTATAGGGACTGGTATATATTGTATCATTTGTGTGTTTTATGGGACCACACGTTTGATAACAAACCTACATACCATATATCTAGATACTGGTCAGTACAGAAACACCTACACTGGCTATCCAACAGCCCCCTCACTGTTCTACATTGGGAGCAGACGACAAACATGTGCTGCTGTTTATGTATTCTATTTATAAAGCCAGTGTATAACTGACAGGCTAGGGACGCTATCAGTAATTGGATATGCCCCTCCTACAAAATTCGGTACCAGGGCACCGATTGTTGGGCCTTTAAGCCTTTCAACACCACAGGCCTGTGTAGTGGTATTGACAAATTGTGTAGATCCAGATCAGCTGGCTCATGATGAGCCGTCTCATCAGGATCTACACTTTTTGCAAGTAATTATAATATTTTTGTGAACAAAAACACCCCATTTTCATAAATGGACTAGTCTGAAAATCATTTTGTGACCATTGGATTGGTTGCAAAATTAACATATCAAATTCCATTCCAGTTACTTAGGGGTGAAAGAGTTAACGTATCAAAATCAAATAGGATAGTTAATGTAATGGTGGATAAATTCTGATAAATATGAGAGCTGGCCTATTCTCCAAATTGAATTAAGTTTGTCAGGAACAGCAGAGTGGTAAAACTAGGTCAGTTTAAAATATGGCTCGGGTCAGGTGAAAATCTCTGTCGTGTACAGTTGAGAGAGATTGCACTGTAATTCAGACAGAAGATATATACATGTGCTTTTCAATCATTAACAGATGTAATCACCAGGGATACAACTAGATGACCGCGGCCCGCATGTCGCGCCCGCCAGGGCTTTGATGGTTTACCGAAAAACTTTAATCAAATACTTTCACCCGTACACATGTACGGACGGATGTATGTACGCCAATGTGCCGACAATATCGCTCTATCCGGAAGCAGGCGCGATTTAAGCAAACTGATTTTCTGAGTGTCCAGTTTCGAGGTTTCACTTACATTTTGTGACATATTGCCGGAACTTTCATCAGCACTGGACAGTAATCTGCAAAGGAAACAACAATTAATGGGTTTAACGTCCCAGCAACAGATAAGGTCATATGGAAACGGGACCACAGTTTAACATCTCATCCGACCAGTGGGATGGAAATACTATGAAAGTATTTTTCATGCCTAGGGTGAGGATGAAACTCACAACAAGACATTGAAGATAATGTCTCCTCCAGGAAATATTATACAGTTATTTCATGGTCCGAGGTGCTGTGGATGACCCGAGGCACTATTGCTCAGAGGCCGAAGTCCGAGGGCAATGTTTAAATCGGGCCATCAACAGTACTGAGGGGCAATATGTTTTGACTGCTCCCCAAAATGACCATGAAATAACTGTTTTATTACTCAACATGTAAACAGTGTATGTTACACAATGAACGCAAATTTGACGCGGGGCGGTGTCGATGGACCAATCTACGTCAAAAATCTTCGACAAAAATCATGACGTCATGATTTTCAGGGGTAAAATAGTTTCGACTATTAACCAGGCACTCGGAACTATTGATCGGGCACGCTCAACTATTGTCCAGGCACGTTAAAACCCAGGGAATTAGTCAAAACTATGGAATATCAACTTCTACAGAGAGTTGGGTAATAAACAGAAATATACACCATTTGTGTACAGCTAAAAAGAAAGCACTGTTTTGAAAGAATTGTATTCTACATTAATTTACTAAAATTTCAAATTTCTGCGTTATAAAATAATGTATGTACAAGGTTTTGGTATGGACAACATGCATCTTAACAGGGTTTTTTATTTAATGATGTGAAGAAGCGGTCTGTCAATAGCTACGGTCATTTCAGGCCGGGGCAACGGGGTCGAATCTCGTGTTTCACCTGTACGGCTGTAGCTTGGCAAGATAATTTCACCCCTACATAACTGACATGGCCTATTTCATGTTAAGTTTGAGATTTCCATTTTCAGAAAAGGAGGCCATTTTATAAACATTAAAAACTATCCACAAATGGTGCAGATCTTGATGAGACGGCTCGTTACGAGCCAGCTCATCATGATCTACACTGTTTGCAAGTATTAGAAAAGAGGTCTGTATTTTTTACAAGGGTTATGATCTGTTACAGGCGGGCTAACATACTGATATTCCTTGTTATAAGTGAAGCCTATGAAGGCAAGATGGTTGCCGGCGAAGGCCTTTGGGACTTCGAACATTCCATCGGGCGAGTCGTCCTTCTCTACCTCCTCAAAGTTACTCGTGTCTACGTCGCTGAAGAGTTCCGGCACGACAGGTGGCACCGCTGTAATGGAGCAGGTGAACGGTGAACCAATGTCCCATCTATATGACCTTAGCTGTGGCTCAGTTACCATCCCAGCAGCAGCCAAGGTATTATGGGTGGGACAGGGGTTCAAATCTCATGCGATGGTCCAGGTGGGTATAGAGAAAATACTATGAAGTATTCGTACGTACAACATGGACTAATGGTATATCCCCTGTCACATATCATCAATGAGGGGGATAATAAAAAGGTTCATTATTGACTAGATGGCCGCGGCCTGCATGCCGGGCCCGCCGAGGCTTTGATAGTAAACCGAAAAACCTTTACCAAAACCTTTAACCAAATCCGGACGCACATACTTACGGACGGACGTATGTACGCCAATGTGCTGATTATATCGCTCAGTCTGTAAGCGGGTGCGACAAAAAACAGTGTTCTGATCTGTTGCCAGACAGATCACATGGCCTAAGGTGTGATTCCCAGTAAGATTCACTGTTAAGAATAAGATACGACTCTGTACAGATGGATTCATCGTCAAAATGTGCATACATGTACTGTCCCATTCTCGAGAATAGGTAATGGAGTTCGTTACTGCATGGATATTCACACATTTAGGTACTTATTGTGTTAATCGACTGCTTTAGATAGCAGGAAATACACTTTAAAGATTGAATGGACAATGGACTTCGGAGTTTACAGATTTCTCTTGTCCTGGGTCATGCCCAATACACAGAGAATACCGGGCTAGTGTCTTTTGATATCAAGTTTATCAGGTAAGGCTAGGAAACGTGTAGGAATTCCGAGGCTTGCCAAAGAATTCCTACCGTTTGCAAGCCGATCCAGATAAACTTGATATCAAAAGACACTAGCCTTGTATTCTATTTATCAGGTAATGATTTATGCTCGAAAATGACCACAGATGACGTCGTTATCTATGCACAGAACGTCATTACACTGACTTCATTCGGTAACGTCAAGTGACGTCATCCGACCAATGGAACGTTAGTTTTCACTTCATTGTAACCCGGATGTTTGTATCAGGTCAATGCCTGATACAACAATATGTTGTCAGCCAGTATGTATTCAGTCAATACAAAGCTCCTGTAAAGTTTCGCGACTCTAACTGAAATACTTTTGGAGATACATGCGACACAAGTTGAAATCCCCACTTTTCACTAAATCAAGGGCCATAACTCTGTGAATACTGGATGAATCCGCATCTAAAACACCAGGGGGCTGTTTCACTAAATTTCGTACGACTAAAATGTTCATAAGTGCAAACTTATGATAGTCAGTAAATTTCACATTTACAATGTTTTCTTGTAAATAATTAATGGATTTACATTTATTGAGCATAGGCTGCAGGCTGCTCAATAAATGTAAATCCATCAATTGAACTTTACAAACGATCTTAAATTTGCACTTACGAACATTTTAGTCGTAGGAAGTTTAGTGAAACGGGCCCCAGGTGCGCAACTTCACACGATGACCAGTATTCCTGTAAAGTTTCACGACTCTAACTGAAATACATTTGGAGATACGCGCGACACAAGTTGCAGGGTTCGTACAGACATGACATGATAAAATTCAAGCACTTTTCAAGCACTTTTGAAGTACAATTATCATTTTTTCAAGCACATATCAATTTCTTTTCCGACATACAGTACAATATGCTTTGTGCCTATCGGGCGCTTCTTTAACCCACTTAAAGCGGCTTATCCAGATACGATTGAATACGTTTTTCCCCATTGTGAAAACGCAGTGTAGCGTTCACGTACGTCGCCATTAACCATTCAGAACGAGGCTCATATTGGACCAGTTTAAAACCAGAACCGCGCACAGTTTTGCCGATACGCAGCGGGTTTGCCGATACCACGCATAGTTTAACATGCAGTTTCCAATACCGATCAGCGCTCCACAATTTACACTCGACCCATCGAACATCGAATTCTAGCGATTAACTTTTTTATTTTTTCTATTAAAATTCAAGTACTTTTTAAGCACGAAGGCATTTTTTAAAGCACTTTTCAAGTACTAAAATTCAATTGAAGCACTTTTCAAGCTGATTTTCAGAAAATAAGTACTTTTCATTTATCACTCGAGAATTCAAGTACTTTTCAAATCTGTACGAACCCTGACAAGTTGAAAATCCCCAATTTTCGCTAAGTCAAGGGCCATAACTCCGTAAATACAGGATGAATCCGCATCTAAAACCCCAGGTGCGCAACTTCACACGATGACAAGTATTCCTGTAAAGTTTCACGACTGTAACTTAAAAACCTTTGGAGATATGCATGACACAAATTTTGTGACGGACAAACGGACGGACAGACAACCAAGCCAAAACCAATATGTCTCCCCATTCATGGGGAAGACATAATTACGTCAGCGGACATTGCCAATTCGTCATAGGCTGCTTAAATATTTGGGCTTGATCAGGATATTATACATTGGACAGAAAGCAAACAAGCCTGGTGTTCTCTGCTGATTTGGACACCTAGCTATCTCACGTGGGTTACTCAACTTGACACATTCAAAGAAATATTTTTGTTACAAAAGAAAATCGCGGTTTTCACAGGCCGCGCCGCATAGGCTATCATTTTAATAAAGACTACATGACCGTTATTAAAACAACTGATGGTGTGGAGAATAAGAAAACAAAATGCTAATGGTCATGCTAATTAAACTGCTTACACGACAAGCTATTAAATGGTGCACCAAAGCAAGCCGCGGGATGTACTTATCATGAAGATAATTACTCCCCTTTGTATATAATTTCCAAAGCGAGGCTGGGTTCAGAACAATAACAACATGATGGCATAACTCAATAAATTTAATTGACTATTTTTGCCATTTTCATGCAATTTTTAATTGATAAAAAGTAGATACACTCCACGATCGTGAAATAGCGAATCGTCAGGTGGAAGTGTACAGCCAAGACGTTTTCTATGCATGCATATATATTACAATAGAATGCTAAATACATGGCCGACTTTGTTATGAAACCGGGAAAATGTTTGACCCTTGGAACAACGACCACCTGTCGACAACGGCCACTTTGGCCACTTCCCGTTGACGGTCGTTGTTCACAGGTTTGACTGTACATATAAATGGACAAGGGAATAAGAATAGAGCTACTGACTGTTGCGGATATTGCTCCAGTCCCACTGGTCATTGCGGAAGAAGCGATGGGAGCGGATCTCCATCACTCCGTTCTTCCCCAGTCGGTCGGTCCTGTAACAGGCGACACATGGCGACATTAACCCTTCAACCCTAAGTACTGGAATGGATTTTGATATGTTAATATTGCAACCAATCCAATGGTCACAAAATGATTTTCAGACTAGTTCATTTATGAAAAGGGGATGTTTTTGTTCCCAAAAATATGAAAATTACTTGCAAAAAGTGCAGATCCTGATCAGACGGCTCGTCACGAGCCGGCTCATCTGAATCTACGCTCTTTGTCAATACCACTATACAGGCCTGTGGTGTTGAAAGGGTTAATGTCTACATCCATATGGGGAACAAAGTTCATGGTATGGGATCCAAACGTTTCCGAACGTATCCGAAAGACATTTCCCCACGTTACATAATCTATGTGGTAATTTTTAAAGTAGACTTTGTTTAAAATGATATATAGCACACTAAACGTGGGGACTTAAGTGTTTTGTGGAAGCTCTAAAAGTTCTAGACAATAACTTTTATGAAGAATCAAGTACCGTTTATTTCTTAACAGATTATTTGTCAAAATGACAGAATTAAGAGCTAGCAGCAAACTGAGCAATAAAGGGTGATCAGTTACACATTTGCTGCGTTTGTTCCATAAAAATCTATATTAAGATATTATTGAAAATTAACTGTAAACACATTTAAAAACACGACGTCGCACCATTCGGAAGCCGCGTGATCCCACATGCTGAAGTTGGTTGGATATTTCTTTACATGGATGTAAAATAGCTTATACTGGGCTGGGTCAGGAGTGGAAAAAATGTGAAAGGGGTTTAACGTCACAGCAACAGCTATGGCTTAATGGATAATGGATTTCGGACTACAGATTTCAGGCTGCTTTAGAGTGGATAGAAATCGACACCGCACCAGTTAGTACACAGTTTATAATAATGGATGCTTTTTGGAGAAAGGTCTGTAACTATACAACTTTACTCTCAAATAGTTTCTTTGTTCAAGCTCACTCTGTCAACCATTACATTTCAAGGTGGCGTACATGCACAGAAAAGTTCTATATTTACATCTGTACGGCACCGAGAGTAGTCCTGATACATGGGACCATCCCATACAGTGAAACCTCCCTAAACCGGGCACCTGGGGAGCTCCCAGGGTGTCCGGCTTAGAGACGTTTCACTGTAATTAAGGCATTTGACAGTTGTGTGCTATGCGATCACAGACATTATCACCCAAGATAAATGAACAAGAATCTAATCAAAATAAGATCACATGTTTTCTTTGTGTCCAGTTTAGAGAGGTTCCACTGTGCACCGAAACAGCCACTAGCTCCGATGATGAAGGATCATTCATTTAAAGTTCAACGCTGAGATGACGTGCATATTCACTGATTTACACTATTGTGTTACAACAAATTCATGTATTGATGGCCTTTTATTACTGGAAATATGAATGTAACACCTGGGGCCGTTTCACTAAACTTTGTACGACTAAAATGTTTGTAAGTGTAACATTAACAATGTTTTCTTGTAAACAATTATTGGATTTACATTTATTCAGCATAAATGTAAATCCATCAATTGAAATTTCCAGACAATCCTAAATTTGCGCTTACGAACATTTTAGTCGTACAAATATTAGTGAAACGGGCCCCTGAAGGCCTAATTAACACACTCTCACTTACCGATCACACAGGAAGGCACATATTAAACTCTTGGCATCGTTGGACATTTCTATATCTGTTGGGAAGTCCAGCGAGTTCTTGTGGTCCATAATTTTCCCATAAGTTCCAACAAGAGATTCAGCATAAAATGGAGTATCACCTGAAAAAGATAGTCACACATCAGCATATATGAGACACGCCATGTGATTTTGTACCTTCGGACATCTGTGTAATTTCATGAAATGCGTTTTCCAAATTTACAATAATTTCCGTAAATGGCGTAAAAAGTGGACAAAATTTTCAGAGTACATGCGGAATTATATTCTGAAAATTGTGTCCACTTATGACTTTATTTATGAAAAATATTGTAAAGTTTGTAAATGTTTTTAATGAAATTACGCAGATGTTCGAAGGTGCAAAATCACATGGCGTGTTTCATATGTTACCATTCAAATCTAACCATACAACAGTTAACTATATGAGAGGATTGTATCTCAAATATTCAAATATTAAATATGAGTTGTTTTTATTTATCGACAACAAATGGCCTAGATCAACAAGAGCTGTAGGAGAACAGCATAGCTCAACTACGAGGGTTGTCAATGTACACATAGCTTGACAAACAAGGTGGCCGTGGCCTGCATAAAAACCTTAACCAAGGTTGACTAAAAACCTTAACCAAGGGAAATTAAGTAAGTAATTCACGGTTAAATGTAGGTCAATGTCAGATATAGGTCAGGGGATATTGATGTACATCACTAGGAGATGACGTTTTCCAAGTATGGTTGCTGTAGGCCCAGGAGTATTCCATATACAAGCTTGACTAAAAACCTTAACCAAGGGAAAATAACTAAGTAATCCAAGGATAAAAGTAGGTCAATGTCAAATATAGGTCAGGGATTATTGATGTACATCACTAGGAGATGAAGTTGTCGAAGTATGGTTGCTGTAGGCCCAGGAGTATTCCATATACAAGCTTGACTATAAACATTAAGCAAGTTTGAGTACAAACCTTAACCAAGGGGAAATAAGTAAGTAATTCAAGGTTAAATGTAGGTGAAGGTAAAATATAGGTCAGGGGTTATTGTACATCACATCCCTATGAGAATAAGTTATCCAAGTATGGTGTCTGTATGCACAATAGTATTCCATCTACAAGCTTGAGTAAAAACCTTAACGAAGGTTGACTAAAAACCATAACCAATGGGAATTAACTAAGTAATTAAAGGTTAAATGTAGGTCAAGGTCAAATGTAGGTCAGGGGTTGTTGATGTACATCATTAGGAGATGAAGTTGTCCAAGTATGGTTGGTGTAGGGCCAGGAGTATTCCATGTACAAGCTTAACTAAAAACCTAAACCAAGGGGAATTAACTAAGTAATTCAAGAGGAAATGTAGGTGAAGGTCAAATATAGATCAGGGGTTATTGATGTACATCCCTATGAGAAAAGGTTGTCCAAGTATGGTGTCTGTATGCACACTAGTATTCCATGTACAAGCTTGACTAAAAACCTTAACCAAGGTTGAGTAAAAACCTTAACCAAGGGGAATTAACTAAGTAAGTGAAGAGGAAATGTAGGTCAAGGTCAAATACAGATCAGGGGTTGTTGATGTACATCATTAGGAGATGAAGTTGTCCAAGTATGGTGGGTGTAGGGCCAGTAGTATTCCATATACAAGCTTGACTAAAAACCTTAACCAAGGGAATTAACTAAGTAATTCAAGAGGAAATGTAGGTGAAGGTCAAATATAGATCAGGGGTTATTGATGTACATCCCTATGAGAAAAGGTTGTCCAAGTATGGTGTCTGTATGCACAATAGTATTCCATGTACGAGCTTGACTAAAAACCTTAACCAAGGTTGACTAAAAACCTTAACCAAGGGAAATTAACTAAGTAATTCAAGAGGAAATGTAGGTGAAGGTCAAATATAGATCAGGGGTTATTGATGTACATCACTAGGAGATGAAGTTGTCCAAGTATGGTGGGTGTAGGGCCAGTAGTATTACATATACAAGCTTGACTAAAAACCTTAACCAAGGTTGACTAAAAACCTTAACCAAGGGGAATTAAGTAAGTAATTCAAGAGGAAATGTAGGTCAAGGTCAAATATAGATCAGGGGTTATTGATGTACATCACTAGGAGATGAAGTTGTGTAGGGCCAGTAGTATTCCATATACAAGGTTGACTAAAAACCTTAACCAAGGCGTGACGGTGACGCCGACGCCGACGCCAATGCCGGGGTGACAACATAAGCTCTACTTATTCTTCGAATAGTCGAGCTAAAAAGGCTACAGGATTTATTTACTATAATTCCAAGGAGTTTGCCGACACTTCAACGGTGTATCAGTCCAGCGGAGTACAAGCCGAGCCTAGCTGTGTCACGTACATAATGGAAACATTTACAGTGAAAGGGTTTAACCTCCCACAAACAGCTAAGGTCGTATAGAGACAGGACCACAGTTTCAAATATCATCCAACACACCAGTGAGATGGAAATATTATGAAAGTATTTTTGATGACCAAGGCGAGGTTTGAACCCACAACCTCCGGATTGGAAACGAGATGTTCTAACCACTCGGCTGCAAACCATCTCAACATTAACATTTACAGAAGCATTGGGTCTAGACAGCATAGTTGTAATTGTATTGTATTGTACTCAGCGCCCGAAGGAATCCATGAGGAGCGAAAGTGTAGATTGTGCAGGTACTTACCGACGAGCATCTCGTAGATGAAGACGCCGACGGACCACCAGTCACACTCGCGGCCGTAGTAGCCGTCGCCGCCCTGCGACTTGAGCACCTCCGGGGAGATGTAGTCGGGAGTGCCCACCGCCGTGTCTGACCGCACCATCCCGTCCTACAACAATTGGGCAGGGCTACAGCACAGCTGCAGCTACTGTTTGTGTCTAAAGCGTATTCTACTCTTTGATTTCAAATACTATTTTATTGGAGCCTTTTTTGTTTTTACTTTCTCATGTTGAAACTCAATGTCAGAGTATTTAACCCTTTCAACACCACAGGCCTTTATAGTGGTATTGGCAAACAGTGTAGATCCAGATGAGCCGGCTCGTGACGAGCCGTCTCATCAGAACAAAAACACCACTTTTCAGAAATGGACTAGTCTGAAAATCATTTTGCGACGGTTGGATTAGTTGCAAAATTAATGTATCAAAATCCATTCCAGTTACTTGAAAGGGTTAAAATAGTTTAAGAGTATATTGTACTCCCAATGTTGAGAAGCAATGCATATTTAGCAATGCAAAATACATCAATATGTGTCTTATCTGGTGACCTAGTCCATTCATATGTAACGCTTAATGAAACTATTCCATAATTATGGGACGGTATGTAGGTGGACACTACATCTTCTAAAGCAGTTTGGTTAGGCAAACATTACACTTGGGAACTTCACATGATCATTCATACAGGGCATCACACAACATAGATATGGTAACCAGAGTTTGGATTGCGGACCTACTTTAGGTAAGCTACATCTACTCCATGACAACATCTCACACATACATCAAGATATGTGTCGTACGTACCCTGTCCATCCGCATACAGGTGCCGAAGTCGGCGAGTTTCAGGTGACCACTGCGGTCCAGCAGCATGTTGTCTGGCTTAACGTCCCTGCAGGCAGAACATGGCCATAAGGCAGGGATTCCGCTGGCGATCGCCACTTTCGCAATTGGCGATAAAAATAAACAATTGGCGATAAAAAATTACAATTGGCGATAAAAAGTTACAATTTTCGAAGAAAAAAAACAAAACAAAAAAACAATTGAAGTGGCAATTTTTTTATTTTCCCCAGCAGAATCCCTGATAAGGCATGTATGTCACACATCCCAGTCCACCGACTCAGCAACATCTAAGATCATATAGAGACCAGACTACACTTTAAAGTCTCATCCGACAGACCAGTGGGATGGAAATACTATGAAAGTATTTTCCATGCCCTAGGACAGGTTTTGAACTCACAACCTTCAGTATTGAAGTCCTGTACTCTACCCCTGAGCCACAGCCCATCCCTATAGCCCATGGAATGAATGTACAAAGCCCATGGAATGAATAGCTTCCATACCTCTGTACAAAGGCCATGTAATGAATAGCGTCCTTACCTCTGTACAAAAAGGGCCCATGGTAATGAATAGCTTCCATACCTATGTACAAAGTCCATGGAATGAATAGCTTCCATACCTCTGTACAAAGCCCATGTAATGAATAGCGTCCATACCTCTGTACAAAGGCCATGGAATGAATAGCTTCCATACCTCTGTACAAAGCCCATGTAATGAATAGCTTCCATACCTTTGTACAAAGCCCATGGAATGAATAGCTTCCATATCTTTGTGCAAAGCCCATGGAATGAATAGCTTCCATACCTTTGTACAAAACCCATGTAATGAATAGCTTCCATACCTCTGTACAAAGGCCATGTAATGAATAGCTTCCATATCTTTGTGCAAAGCCCATGGAATGAATAGCTTCCATACCTTTGTACAAAACCCATGGAATGAATAGCGTCCATACCTCTGTACAAAGGCCATGGAATGAATAGCTTCCATATCGTTGTGCAAAGCCCATGGAATGAATAGCTTCCATACCTTTGTATAAAACCCATGGAATGAATAGCGTCCATACCTCTGTACAAAGGACATGGAATGAATAGCTTCCATACCTCTGTACAAAGCCCATGGAATGAATAGCTTCCATACCTCTGTACAAAGCCCATGAAATGAATAGCTTCCATACCTATGTACAAAGTCCATGTAATGAATAGCTTCCATACCTCTGTACAAAGTCCATGTAATGAATAGCTTCCATACCTATGTACAAAGCCCATAGAATGAATAGCTTTCATACCTATGTACAAAGCCCATGGAATGAATAGCGTCTAGTGCGAGCACCACCTCGGCACAGTAAAACTTTGCCCACTTCTCGGGGACATCGTAGTTGGACATGAGGTTGACTAGGTCGCCACCAGGCATGTAGTCCATCACCATGTACAGGAACTTCGAGTCTTGGAACGAGAAGTGCAGCTGAAATATAAGACACGGGTAAGTCAGTGGGGGTGTAGCTGAAATATAACGGGTAAGTAGGTGGTATGTGTTGACAAGTATGGTTGGTGGCAGTAGCAGTGTTTTCTCGAAACCAAGGGGATGCTTTTAAGATTTGGGCCATTTTCTATTACAAATGATTGCGAGATGTTTTACATGTTAAGAGACATTGTCCCCTGGGCTAACTCTAGGCACAGCACCAAGTAGCAAACCTGCTTCAACTAGATTGGTCAGTAAGCGAGGCTTACGGAATACCCCCCGCGTGGGCCCAGGTACCCTTAAAATATGTAAAAATTTCCAAGTGTGTGGGCTTGTGACCTTGACTCTGGGATTAGCGCGAGCGGCATGAACGTGAATTTGTCACAGGGTGGTAGAGGTCCATTGGAGCAATGAGTGTGTGAAATGTGAAGCAGATCCGAGCAAGGAAATAGAAGTTATAACCGATTTCTCTGATGTTAAGTTTTGTAAAGAGATTACCGTATAACCTCGAATTAACGTCCCCGGAGGCGTTACATTTTACAAAAGGGGGGCGTTTATTTATAGCCAGTAAAAAAAAAAAAAATAATAAAAAATACCAAGGACCGCCAATTTCAAACACAAATAAGGATTTAAGGATTATTTGTGTTTGAAATTGGCGGTCATTGGTAAATACTTTTTTTTTTTTTTTTTTAATTTGGGGGGAGGAGGTGACGTTGACCTCGAGATCAGTGGGGATTTGTCACAGCATATGAAATATTAAGAATTTTAAATGAAAGAAATAGAAGTTATAACATATTTCTCTGATGTTAAGTTTTGTAAAGAGACTAAGTATGTGACCTTGACCTTGGGATCAGCGGGGGTTGGACAGTCGTAGATCTGTCACAGCATGATAGTACAACCTTAGAGGAATGCACAAGTGAAATAATAAGAATTTTCAATGAAGGAAATAGAAGTTATAACTTATTTCTCTGATGTTAAGTTTTGTAAAGAGACTAAGTATTTGACCTTTACCATGGGATCAGCGGGGGTTGGACGGTCGTGGATTTGGCACAGCATGGTAGTAGAGCCTTACAGGAATGCATGTGTGAAATATTAAGCATTTTAGATGAAGGAAATAGAAGTTATAACAATATTTCTCTGATGTTAAGTTTTGTAAAGAGACTAAGTATTTGACCTTGACCTTGGGATCTGCGGGGGTTGGACGGTCGTGGATTTGACACAGCATGGTAGTAGAGCCTTACAGGAATGCATGTGTGAAATATTAAGCATTTTAGATGAAGGAAATAGAAGTTATAACAATATTTCTCTGATGTTAAGTTTACGGACTAAGTATTTGACCTTGACCTTGGGATCTGCGGGGGTTGGACGGTCGTGGATTTGGCACAGCATGGTAGTAGAGCCTTACAGGAATGCATGTGTGAAATATCAAGCATTTTAGATGAAGGAAATAGAAGTTATAACAATATTTCTCTGATGTTAAGTTTACGCGGACGCACGGACGGACGCACGGACGGACGCATGGACAACCGGACTCCAGTATACCCCCCACAACTCGTTGCGGGGGGTATAAATAGGATAGTTAATGAAATGGTGGATCAATTCTGATAAATATGAGAGCTGGGCTATTCTCCAAATTTGTACACGACGGCAAGCAGCTTACAAGTAGTTGGCAAAGACTGAGCACAGCCCAGCCTCGACCAATCAAACTTGCTGATCTAGAGTATGAGAATGGAGTACATGCTCAGACAGTTTTACCTGTACGATCCACTCAGACAGTTTTACCTGTACGATCCACTCAGACAGTTTTACCTGTACGATCCACTCAGACAGTTTTAACTGTACGATCCACTCAGACAGTTTTACCTGTACGATCCACTCAAGACAGTTTTACCTGTACAATCAACTCAGACAGTTTCACCTGAACGATCCACTCAGACAGTTTTACCTGTACGATCCACTCAAACAGTTTTACCTGTACGATCCACTCAGACAGTTTTACCTGTACGATCCACTCAGACAGTTTTACCTGTACGATCCACTCAAGACAGTTTTACCTGTACAATCAACTCAGACAGTTTTACCTGAACGATCCACTCAGACAGTTTTACCTGTACGATCCACTCGCTGTTTGCATTGGCCATTATTTCTCGCTCCTCCCAGAAAAACGCTGTGTCAGCTCTTTTGATCTGAAACACATTGAGGTGAAATGTTACCTGCATGTACTGTACACAAAAATAACATCAGAGTGGTGCCGATTTGCCACTCAGTAATGTCTCCACAAATCCACTGCCCATTGACTAGAAGCTGTCAATTTGTATGCGGGCTAAATTGAAAAACAATAAGATCCAAAACATTAAATTCTCGGACATTGATTTATTTCAGGAAAATGTTACATGATACTATCATGCTTGGCAAATGTCTGCGACTATAATTCCATGCAGCAACCTCTCTAAACCGGACACCCTGGGGACCCAATTATGTTAGTTTAGATGAGTTTCGCTGTAATTTTATTTCATTGTTGTCTGTTCATTATGGAAAAAGCTAAACATTGTTCACGGAGTGAGTAATTACAGTGGAACCTCTCTAAACAGGGCACCCTGGCCCAGGGTTCAGAAAGGTTTCGGGCCCAGGGAGTCCGGTTTATAATGGTTACAGGCCCAGGGTGTCCGGTTTATTAAAGGTTACGGGCCCAGGGTGGTCAGGTTTTAGAAAGGTTTCCGGGCCCAGTGTGTCCCGGTTTAGTAACGGTTTTTCGGGCCCAGGGTGGGGTCAGGTTATTTAGAAAGGTTACGGGCCCAGGTGTCAGTTAGGTTAAGAAAGGTTTTCGGGCCCAGTGGTGTCAGGTTTAGAAATGGTTTTTTGTGGGCCCAGGGTGTCAGGTTTAGAAACTTTCGGGCCCAGGGTGTCCCGGATTTAAAAGGTTTAAAGGTTCGGGGCCCAGGGAGTCAGGTTTAGGAAAAGGTTTCCGGGCCCAGGTTGTTCAGGTTTTAGAAAGGTAAACCTTTACCCAGGAGGTCCCAGGGTTTAAAAGTTTCGGGCAGAGGTGGTTCAGGTTTAGAAAGGTTACGAGGGCCCCAGGGTGGTCCAGGTTTTTAGAAAGGATTCGGGGACCCAGGGGAGTCCGGGTTTATAAATGGTTTCTGGCCCAGGGTTATCAGTTTAGAAAGGTTTCGGGTCCCATGGTGACCAGGTTTTAGAAAGGTTTTACGGGCCCAGGGTGACAAGGTTTTAGAAAGGATTCGGGCCCAGGTGGTCTTTAGGTTTTAAAGGAAATTTCGGGCCCAGGGTGTCCCAGGGATTTAAAAGTTTCGGGATCCCAGGGTGTTTCAAAGGTTTAAAAGGTTACGGCCCAGGGTGTCAGGTTTAGAAAAGGTTTTCTGGGCCCAGTTGTGACAGGTTTAGAAAGGTTTTCGGGCCCATGGTGTCAGGATTTAGAAAAGGTTTCGGTGGGGCCCAGGGTTGTCCAGGTTTATGAAAGGTTCGAGCCCATGGTGGCCCAAGGGTTTAGAAAGGTTTCGGGCCCAGCGGTTCAAGGTTTAAAAAGGTTTACGGGGCCTCCCAGGGGTAGTCAGGTTTAGAAAGGTATCGGGGCCCAGGGTGTCAGTTTTTGTAAAGGAGGTACGGATTTCAAAGGGCCCAGGGTGTCAGGTTTTTTTTTTTTTTAAAGGTTTTTTTTTTTTTCGCCCCAGGGTGTCAGGTTTTAGAAAGTTTTTTTTTCGGGCCCAGGGTGTCCAGGTTTAGAAAGGTTTTTTTCGGGCCCAGGTGTCAGGTTTTATTTCGGGCCCAGGGGTCGTCAGGTTTTTTAGAAAAAAGGTTTATTTTTTTGAGGTCGTTTAGAAAGGTTTTCGGGCCCAGGGTGTCAGGTTTTTTAGAAAGGTTTCGGCCCAGGGTGTCAGGTTTAGAGTTCCCAGTGTTTCCCAGTAGGTTTAAACGGGCCCAGGGTGTCAGGTTTAGAAAGGTTTCGGGCCCAGGGTGTCAGGTTTAGAAAGGTTTCGGGCCCAGGGTGTCAGGTTTAGAAAGGTTACGGGCCCAGGGTGTCAGGTTTAGAAAGGTTACGGGCCCAGGGTGTCTCGGTCAGGTTTAGAAAGGTTTTCGCCCAGGGTGTTTCAGGTTTAGGGAGGTTAAACGGGCCCAGGTGTCAGGTTTTAGAAAGGTTTCGGGCCCTGTTCAGGTTTAGGTTTTTTTTTAGGATGTACGGGTTTTTTTTTTTTTTTTTAGAAAGGTTTCGGCCCAGGGTGTCCGTTTACGGGCCCCAGGTGTCAAAGGTTTAAACCCGCAAAGGGTCCCGAGGATGGTTACGGCGGGGCCCAGTCGGTTTAGAAAGTTTTCGGCCCAAGGTTTGGTTTTCCCAGGTTTTTAGTAAGTTTCCACTGTATATGCATTACCATCAAGTGCTGGTCTTGTTGCCCATGCACCGTCACTAAAGAGTTACACATGTGTTTTTATTAAAACCATTGTTTTCTTTACTTTTCTATATATTTTATTCATTCTTGCTTTTGCATCAATTAAAGAATAATTGCTATATGGTATAGAAACATGAAATTGTGTTAGAATATGGTGCTTTTGTTTGTAAGGTTCTGTGAATATTAGACATAACATTTGTATTGCACATCAATCCATGCACTGATCAAAGTGAAAGTGAATGTGTACCTCCCAGCAACAGCTTAAGTCATTTAGAGACAGCACCGCGGCAGTTTCAAGTCTCATCAGAAACACCAGTGGGATGGAAATACTATGTAAGAATTGTTCACACTAGGGCGAGGTTTGAGCCCACAACCTCCCCATTGGAAGTCAAGTGTTCTAACCATTAGACCACAACCCATTTCAAAGCTGCACCAATGGCTGCTATGATCACAACTGGGTGAGTCTGTATCAGTTTCAGGCGGGTAAAAGCCTTCCATCGTAACTTACCATTTCATATTTACTCAGTAGTTTCATGGCATACACCTTTTTTGATATTTTGTGACGAACCTGTCAACAAATATTAAAGCAGTACTATAACATAATCAGAAAACATTTATGTCAACAATGAACATTTTTCCCACTAAGGATCAAAGTGAAAGTGAATGTGTTTAACGTCCCAGCAACAGCTAAGGTCATATAGAGACGGGACCACGGTTCAAAGTCTCAGTGGGATGGAAATATTATGAAAGTATTTTTGATGTCCAAGGCGAGGTTTGAACACACAACCTCCGGATTGGAAGTCAGGTGTTATAACCCCTAGGCCACAACCCATCCCTCCCAGGCAGGATCAACGACCATGATTGCAGCATCAGCAAAATGGTGTGTGACATAATATGGCTGCATTGCTGCCAAACCATATCAGCTCAGCTAACAGACACATTAACCCTTTCAACATCACAGACCTGTATAGTGGTATTGGCAAATAGTGTAGATCCAGATGAGCCGGCTCGTGACGAGCCGTCTCATCAGGATCTGCACTTTTTGCAAGTAATTTTTATATTTTTGAGAAAAACACCCCTGTATCATAAATGGCCCAGTCTGAAAATTATTTTATGATGATTGGATTGGTCGGAAAATTAACATATCAAAGCCATTCCAGTTAATTAAGGTTGAAAGTGTTAATGGAACAGTTCAAAAGTCCACATTGAAGAATCCATACCAGTTACTTAAGGGGGTGAAAGGGTTAATTAAGTCATGATCAGACAGGGCCTATCGGTATTTCACATCTGACCAATGTAGATCCTGATCAATTGTCACCAAACTCCTGGCATCTAACAACAGCTAACATCGTTCACCAGAAGTTTTATAGATGCTTTGTGTACTATATCGATTTATTGGTGTCTAACTGCCTATCAACAGCTAAGGTAATTTAAGGCCGGGCCAACGGGTTCGATCCCGCACTTAACCTGCTGCATTGGGGAGTTTGTGCATCAATAATTTGTGCCGTGTAAATGCTGATCAGACTAGAGGGTGCACATGTATGTCTGACTTGAGTCTACACTGTTTGCAAAGGCAGTAGGCACAGTTCAGCCATGGCAAAATCAAACCTGCGGATTTCATACATACCGTAATAACCCTAAATATTCACACACCATTTATTTGGGGGGAAATGCATAAAGTATATGTTTTCCCTACTACAGTGAGCGTGCCAATATTTAGGGTGGTACTGGTTTCATCACAATAACAATGTATTTGGATACAATTTGTTTTGGGAAACCCCTATTTAATAGGGGTTTCCCAAAACAAATTGTGTCCAAATATTTAGGGTTATTACGGTAAGTACAATAAATTACAGACATACAATACAACAGAATCAATGATGACACAACAGGCTGGATGAGTTGACACAAGTTGTAAATCCGGATGGATCTATTCTATAGTAAAACAGGCTCAACATACCAATTGAACTTCCCCAAAAGCACCTCGTCCAATGACCTTGACCACATCAAAGTCATCAGCTCGCATGCGGTTCTTTGTGACAAAGTCCACCGAATGCTTGTCTGCAATGATAAGCAAATAAATGCACAGAACATGATTGTGTGAGTAAAGAAACATGGAAGCATCTGTATTTCATAATAGTATATTTAGGAGTCAGTCTATGGTAAATAAGACCATTTTTTATCTACAAATTTTATACTTGCACATGCTGTAGCATAACAAGTCATTCGATAAATGAATCCAGTGTCTTATTAGTTTGTTTAGTGGTGTTTAACGGCCTATCAACAGCTATGGTCATGTAAGGCCGGACAAACGGGTTCGATCCCGTTTTAACCTGCTGCATTGAGCGGGAAAATCTCAAAATCAGAACAGAATATTTACATCAAGAAAAAATATATTCAGCCCTGAAATTAGAATAACCTGACCTGGTGCCAGGTCCATACCACACCAAGTCACTTGGCCCCTTCCCTAAAATAGGATTACGAATATGGTAATACTCATATAAGGGGTATAACCAGATTCAACTGTCACATACAAAATGCTGATAAGGTGTTGAAGTAATGACTGTAATACGAAAACGTAACATTGAATGACATGACGCCAACGCCGCCGATGACGACACCGCCGCTGACGACTCCGGAAAAGCAAAACCTATGTCTCGATTTCTGCTTTCGCGGGCGAGACAAAAATGCCAAAGACGTATGTGAGGGCCAAACCAGGTCTCCGGTCGGGATTCCGGTAAGGATGAACCCCGATCGTTAAATTACCCATCACATACTCCCACCTGCCACCCACTCCAGTGTCTTGTGATATAGAGTTTATCAGGCTCTGTTCGGAAATGATAGTAATTCCTCGGCAAGCCTCATCATTGGTACACGCTTCCTAGCCTTGTCTAACAAACTTGATATCAAAGCCACTACTGTGGCATTCTCTATGAACCCTTTCAACACTGCACATCTGTATAGTTATATTGGCAAACAGTGTAGATCCAGATGAGCCGGTAATTTTCATATTTTTTAGAACAAAAACACAACCATTTAATAAATTGACAAGACTGAAAATCATTTTGTGACGATTGGATTGGTCGGAAAATTGACATATCACAGTTCATTCCAGTTACTTAGAGGTGAAAGGGTTAAGGTAAATAAAACACATCAGACATTCCACGTAAAACAAGTTTTACTGACCAGGTAGTTAGATTGACCGACGACTGGACGACTGGCAAGACTGGGGTAGACTATATGGTGAGTGTATTTGGAGGGACATGGACAAAAATGTGGTTATTAACGTGATCGCCCATTGTTAATTAGAACCTTTGTTTTCACTATTTCTAAAGTAGATCAGTGCATTTGGCTAGTTTACAAGTTATGTTCAACAACAGATTTAGAAGGAAATTATATTAAACCTTACACCGCTATCTTAATTTGTTGTCGTCTTTATTTTCTATTTTCCACTTTTATCATCAAAAACATGCTTTGACAGCACTTTAGAATAATTTGCAACATGCTTTGACAGCACTTTAAAATCATTTCCATTGGAAATGATTCGAAGTGCTGTCAAACCATGTTCATATTGAGAAATAAGGCAAGATATAAAAGCAACAGCAGACGATAATTGTCGTGTGTAGCGGTCTAAGGGTTAAATAGTTCCTTCAAAATACAGGGTGTCTCAAAAGACAGGATCACCCAGCCACTGTAATGTACGTACATTTGTTGATGAACTGTTCAACGCTCTTGTTGCGACTGCGTATCGCCTGGTGGTTGAGGTCGTGAACCATGGCCACGATGCCATCCTGCAAATACACACACATACAGGTGGCTGTGATGGCATTTGTAAGCAGAGTACATGTAGGTCATCCTGATCAAATAGCACGCACCTGTAGCCTGATAACGATCTATATTACTTGTTAGAAGCACCGGCTGTTTCATTGGTGGACAGTGCAGATCCTGATTTTACGACCACTGTAATTTTACGACCACTGTAGATCCAGATCAGCCTGTGCATCCGCAGTCTGATCTGGATCTACAGTGGTCAAAAAATGTGCATACTTGAACAACACTTTATTTTGCTGTCAAACTTATTTTTTAAGAAAGTAGACATAAATATAAAACAACAGCCGACGACAATTTTTGTTTCCGCATTTTAACGCTAATACAACAGAGTAAAGCTAGCGACGAAAGGTGGTGTAAAAGAGTTAAAAGCAACAGAGTTATGTTCAGAACCCAGTGAGACCTGAAAATCAATTTACCAATTTTTTTCCAGTTCGAGGTTCATTACCGAAGATAAGAAATGAAAACATAGAAATTGCAGATGTTTCTGTAACAACCAATAAAACATGCGGCCCGAGAACACTATTGTATTATCGGGATACAACATACTGCTAATATGAAGTACATGTTGTGACCACTCATTTAAACAGTCTTGTGGAGACGGTTCAAATGAATGATCAAACTAGAAAATGTGATCATAGAACACGGATGCCCCACATACCGCTTTGATAATAAACAAAGCAAAATTCCAAGTCCAAAAGGGGAGATAATCCATGACCCAGGAGTTGAATCAAAAATCGAAATAAAACGTTGCACATCTACTCATCATAAGGAAGCTACATACCAAGTTTCAGGTCTGTAGCTATTACGGTTTAAACGTTTTACGAGTTAAAAGGCAAAAATGCCAAATTCTAAGTCGAAAGGGGGAGATACAATGTAATCCATGTCCATGGTCACATAAAAAAATCGAAATAAACTTTGCGCATCTACTCCTAATAAGGAAGCTACATACCAAGTTTCAGGTCTGTAGCTAGTACGGTTTAAAAGTTTTACGACTTGGTGTCGGACGGACAGAAGGACGGGACAGACTGACGGGATGGATGGACAAAGGTAACACTAAATTCCCCCTCCACTATCGTGGTGGGGCATAAAGATATACTTTCATTGAGAAATAAGCCCAGTTATGAAAGTCAAAAGGTTAAGGTCATATTAAGGGCAGCATTGATGTGTGGCATCTGTCTACAAGTATGATGTATTGAAATATTAAAGTAATCCATCAAGGGATATAGAAGTTGAGAAACTATGGCGAACTTTTTGTGGGAAAAAGTTCAAAGTTGTGAAGGTGAAAAGGTCAAGGTCATATTAAGGGTAGCATGGATGTGTGGCATTTGTCCACAGGTATACTGTGTTGAGATATTGAAGTAATGCTACGGTGTAGCCACTACAAACTTCTTAATTTGCCTGACACATGGCTGGACACACGGACAGACACACAGTCCAAACACTATATGCCTCCGGGTCTACCAAGACTGGGGGTGGGGGGCATAAAAATTTAAAGAAAATTTTAGCATACTCAGAATGTACATGTAAATGGTAAAAGTGCCTCTACGGATGGGACCCAGGCTGCATCCAGTCATGGTCAATCAATAAGCCAAGTCCCACCATTAAGTAACTTCGCAGCCTACATGTACATGTAGGAACTCGGGCTCCTATCAACTCCAATATCCCAACCCTTGCCAGACTTACACCAGTTTCATAATGGTTTTCTCATCCAGCAGACACTGGACAGCATGACAAAACGGAACTTATCCCATGTGTGACATCTATGCCGTCTATTAACCCTTTCAACACCACAGGCCTGTATAGTGGTATTGGCAAAACGTGTAGATCCAGATGAGCCGGCTCGTGACAAGCTGTCTCATCAGGATCTGCACTTTTTGCAAGTAATTTTCACATTTTTGAGAACAAAAATACCCCCTTTCATAAATGGACTTGTCTGAAAATTATTTTGTGATGGTTGGATTGGTCTGCAAATTAACATATAAAAATCCATTCCTGTTACTTAGAGGAGAAAGGGTGAATCAAGACATATTCTGGGTGTTATCAGACTGCAAATCTATTTGTTATCGAAGTGACAATCTGTTTGTTATCGAACTTAAAAAACATTATCAATGCATCCGAAAAAATAAATACATGTAGATGTTTACCAACATCCCAAATTATCCTCAATGATCAGGAGCTAAACTGGTCTAAAACTGAATAAGCCCTAATTTACCATGGCAAGTCAGAAACACGTTTACAAGCCTGTTTACACGTAATTAGCAGTGACGTGTATAAAAACCTGCCATCCTTCAATAACGGCCAGCGTGCAACCACGTTCAGTTGCCAAGTAAAAGCTGTGACAAGATCGTTGAAGCTTTGGTCTCGATAGATCCTGAATATACAGCCTTCACCCTTAAAATTGGCGAGGGGATGATATACGAAAGACACAATCAAATTCAGCAGTGTAAGGGTTAACATATAGCATACTATTACTAAAGCAAAAACAGAAGGTTAAAAAAAATCAGATTGGCAAAAACCTGCATAATAAATTGTACCGAAATGTAAACATACAGACATTGTACAGACATTGAATAGTAGGAGATTTTCCCCCAAATTGTGTTTGTATTCGCACTGTTGCAGGGTTCATGTTTGAGGGCGACATGGGCGAAGTGGTCGCTTTTTTTCTGGCCAAGTCGCCTTATTTTTCCTGTAGGGGGAAGTCAAGTCGCCCTGGAATTTTCTGGATTTTTTTTTTTTTTTTTTTTAATATAAATTTCAAGACCCTAGGGGCGAGTGCATGTCATAAATGCGCTAATCCCACCAAATAGGCGTGTAAAATTGGATCGCATCGATTGTTTGATGACCCCTGGTGTGTACACATAGAGTTTACAGTTACGCGATAAATTACAGTTACGCGATAACTGTAAGAGAAATGTTCAGTGAAATTATGATTTTTATCACTTCTCCCTAATTTTGCCTCACTTCTCCCTATTTTGCCAGGAGGGAGAAGTCACTTCTCCCTAAATTTTTGGCCTAGCTTGAACCCTGCTGTTGGTAAATGTAGTAATTCATTTATTGTTCATGACTTTCTACTTAAACATCAGAGTCCAAAACAAGTGTGACATAATTGTGGCTGTGACTATAGAAATGGGGCTTATGAGCTTTGCGACCAGTGTAGATCCAGATCAGACTGTGCATCCGCACAGTCTGATCAGGATCTGCACTGTTCGCCGTACCCGTTATGCTTACAACAAGCAATACATAAAATACCAGGCTAGCGTCGCTTGATTTCAAGGTTATCAGGCAAGGGTAGGAAATGCGTAGGAATTCCTACCGTTTCCGAGCGGAGCCTGATAAACTTGATATCAAAAGACATGAACCCGGTATTCTATTTATCAGGTAACGTTTTTGGCTACAGAATGAGCAATTATGACGTTGTTTTCGTTGAAAATAATGCAGACTTGTTTCTGTGAGTTCATTCCACTGACATAATTCAGTAACGCCATGTGACGTTGTTTGACCAATGAAACGTCAGTTTTCAATTGTTGTAACCCGCATATTCGTATTAGGGCAATGCCCGATACAGCAATATGTTCTCAGTCTGAATGTATTCGGCCAAAACAAAGCAATACAAGTAGTTATCAGGCCACAAGAGTGTGCTATTTGATCAGAATTATGTTTTTGATTGGATCAGTGAACCCCCTGCCATGTTGGGAGAAAACACCTGCCACACATAATTCAAATGTCTATATTCACTGGAGCATCAGACAGGATGTGTGCTTCAAGTACCCAGACAACCAGGTGGTCAGTTCTACATGTGTGGTCAGATCTGCATCTCCTCTGTGCCCACTAGCACGGCGGATACATGTAGAGTCAAACTACCAATCTGTCAACCAGTGTATACCCTGATCGTATGGCACATCGTACATGCAGTACATATATCCCAAGGTGGTGTTTAATTTAAATTGAAGGGGTCAGTGGAGGAAGGGGGATAAGTTATGGACTTCATCCATGACTCCCTCAATCATAACTATCAACTCAAGACTTGTCTAACACAGTGTTTCTATAATACTGTTGAACGACCAACATTTATGTGAGCTATGCTGGCTGGGAAAAACAGTTGTAGGGTTTCTGTGAGCTAGTTTATGTATATACCGTAATCATTCTAATAGACGCCCACCCCCCAGTTATGATGTTGGAAATTACCAATTTTTTGGCCGATTTTCAAGAAATTAGTGCCTCTAATAAACGCCCAGTGCACACTTGGAACAAAATCGGAGCTAAATGTCCAACTAGATTTATTTTCTTTCCAGTATTTAGAAGGCATATTCTTTGAAATTTGAGGAAAAAAGCTATTTACTTTCGCTTTCAAACGCAGAAGCGAAATTCGCCTGTTTCCGATGACACAGTAAATTCCTCATTGGCAGTAGCTATCTGCATGGATGCTGGGTGATCAGAATTTACACGGTTATGGAAACAACACGTTCAAAGCATTGCAAACCTATCTCATATAATATGGGTCAAATTGAGATCATGTTGGATTGTTGCCCGATATTTCCTAGGAGATGAGCAAAAATAAATATGGCTTGTTCTGGACGTGGTCCGAAAATTATCACACTGCTCCCAGTGGAAATGTCAACCGGCCGAAACGTCCACAATCTGAAACGTCCGTTCGTAGGCGTAAATCTGATCCATTAATTATTTGATATTATTATATTACCAGTATTTTAACCGTTTTACCGACTTTACCATAATGACCATAAACTGACAGACAGTACAATCAAATCTGGTACACACTGAGAGCAATGTCCCTTCATTACGTTGTTATGTTTACAGTTGCAAATTGTACATTTTATCATTTTTTCCCTTCGCTCGATAACACCTGCCTCTATTACACACCCACCCAGGTCTTCAGAGCCAGTGGTGATTCTAACAGAAGACCAACCATCTATTAGAATCATTCCGGGCATCTATTAGAATCATTCCTAGAATTCATTTCCGGGCATCTATTAGAATCATTCCTAGAATCATTCCGGGATCATTAGAATTCCTAGAATCATTCGGCATCTATTAGAATCATTCCTAGAATCATTCTGGCCATCATTAGAATATATTAGAATCTTCCATCTATTAGATTCATTCCTAGAATATTCTGGCCATTCTTAGAATCATTAGATCATTCCAGGCATTATTAGAATATTCCTAGAATTCATGGCCATCTATTAGAATCATTCCAGAATATTCCAGGCATCTATTAGAATCATTCCTAGTCATCGGCAATCTATTAGAATCATTCTTAGAATATTCAGCATCTATTGAACTTCCTAGAATCATTCGGCATCTTAGATCATTCTAGAATTCATTCCGCATATTAGAATATTCTAGAATCATTCACATTATTGAATCATTCCTAGAATCATTCCGGCATCTATTAGAATCATTCCTAGATTCATTATCTATTGAATCCCTTTAGAATCATTCTGGCATCTATTAGAATCATTCCTAGAATTCATGGCATCTATTAGAATTCATTCCGAGAATCATTCCGGCATCTATTAGAATCATTCCTAGTAATCATTCCAGGCATCTAATTAGATCATTCCAAGAATCATTCGGGACATCTATTAGAATCATTCTAGAAATCATTCCAGGCATTATTAGAATCATTCCTAGAATCATTCAGGATCATTAGATCTTCCTAGAATCATTCAGGAATCTTTTAGAACATTCTAGAAGTCATTCAGGGCATCTATTAGCATCATTCTAGAAGATCATTCCGGCCATCTATTGAATTACCTTGAATCATTCGGCCATCTCTTAGAAATCATTCTAGATCCTTCCGGGCATCTATTAGAATCATTCTAGAATTTAGGGCATCTATTAGAATCAGTTCTAGAATATTCGGGCATCTATTAGAATCATTCCACGATCATTCCGCAATCTATATTAGGAATATTTCCTAGAATCTATTCGGCCATCTATTAGAAATCTTCCTCGACTCATTCCGGGCATATATTAGAATCATTTCTAGAATCATTCCAGTGCATCTTTAGAATCAATCCTAGAATCAATCCGGACAACTATTAGAATCATTTCCTAGAATCATTCCGGCAAATCTATTAAATCATTCCTAGCATCAATTCCGCAACTATTAGAAATCATTCCTAAATCATTCCGGGCATCATTAGAATCATTCCTAGAAATCATTCCGGCCATCTCTAAATCATTCCTAGAATCATTCCGGGCATCTATTAGAATCATTCCTAGAATCATTCCAGGCATCTATTAGAATCATTCCTAGAATCATTCCAGGCATCTATTAGAATCATTCCGGGCATCTATTAGAATCATTCCTAGAATCATTCCAGGCATCTATTAGAATCATTCCTAGAATCATTCCAGGCATCTATTAGAATCAACTCCGGGCATCTATTAGAATCATACCCTTAATCATTCCAGGCATCATTAAAATCATTCCCTAGTATCATCCGGACATCTATTTAGAACATATCCTAGAATCATCCGGCCATCTATAGAATCATTCCTAGAATCAATTCGTCCGGACATCTATTAGACATCATCCTAGAATCATTCCGGGCATCTATTAGAATCATTCCTAGAATCATTCCAGGCATCTATTAAATAATCCTAGAATCATTCCGGACATCTATAGAATCATTCCTAATCATTCCGGACAACCTATTAGAATCATTCCTAGAATCATTCCGGCAGCTATTAGAATCATTCCTAAATCCATTAATTCCAGGCAGCTATTAGAATCATTCCTAGAATCATCCAGGGCATCTATTAGAATCCATTCCTTAGAATTCATCCAGGCATTCCTAGTAAATCATTCCTAATCATTCCAGCATCTATTGAATCCATTCCTTTAAATCATTCCAGAACATCTATAGAATCATTCCTAGGCTCATTCCAGGGCATCTTAATTATAATCATCTTAAATCATTCCAGCCAGGGTCTATTAAATCATTCCCCCTAGAATCATTCATGACATCTATTAGAATTCATTTCCTTAGAAATCATCCCAGGGGCATCTTCTTATAAATCATTCCCTAAGAAATCATTCCGCCATCTATTAAATCAATTCCTAATCATTCCGGCCTTCTATTAGAAATCATTCCTAGATCATTGGCCGCATCCTAATTAAATTCATCCTAGAATCATTCAGGGCATCTATTAGAAATCATTTCCTAGAACATTCCGGCATCTTATAGAATCATTATCCTTGGAAATCATTCCGCCATCCTTATTTTTTTAAAAAAAAAAAAATATTCAATCTTAAATCATTCCGGGGCCATCATTAGAATCATTCCTAGAAAATCATTCCGGCAGCTATTAAATCATTCCTAGAATCATTCAGGGCATCTTATGTAGAATCATTAAATCATTCCTAGAAATCCATCCGGCATCTAATAGAATCATTCCTAGAATCATTCCGGCATCTATTAGAATCATTCCGGGTGTCTATTAGAATCATTCCTAGAATTATTCCGGCCATCTACTAGAATCATTCCGAGAATCATTCCGGGCATCTATTAGAATCATTCCTAGAATCATTCCGGCCATCTATTAGAATCATTCCTAGAATCATTCCGGGCATCTATTAGAATCATTATTCCGGGCATCTATTAGAATCATTCCGGGCGTCTATTAGAATCATTCCTAGAATCATTCCGGCCATCTACTAGAATCATTCCGAGAATCATTCCGGGCATCTATTAGAATCATTCCTAGAATCATTCCGGCCATCTATTAGAATCATTCCTAGAATCATTCCGGGCATCTATTAGAATCATTTCGGGCATCATTCCGGGCATCTATTAGAATCATTCCTAGAATCATTCCGGGCATCTATTAGAATCATTCCTAGAATGATTCCGGGCATCTATTAGAATCTTCTATTAGACTTCATTCTGAATTCATTAAGGGATTCTATTAGGAATCATTTCTTTAGAATCAGTCCGGCTTCCTATTTGAAATCAGTTCCGGGCATCTATTAGGAATCTTTCTAGAATTCATTCGGGCATCTAATTTTCATTCCAGGCCTTTATTAGGAATCAATTCCTTAGAATTCCAGGAATCCAAATTCCGGGCATTATTAGAATCATTCCCGGGATCTATTATAATCATTCTAGAATTCAAATTCCGGTGAATTCCTATTAGAATCAATACTAGAAATCATTCCTGGGCATCTATTAGAATTCATTCCAGGCATTCCTATTAGGAATCATTCCCATTCCGGGCAACTATTAGAAATCATTCCTAGAATCAAAATTCCGGGCCATTCCTTTAGGAAAATCATTCTAGAATCATTCCCGGGCAATCTATTAGAATCATTCGGGCCATTTTAGGGTATCATTCCATTCGGGCATCTATTAGAATCATTTCCTAGAATCAGTTCCGGGCATCTATTATGATTCATGTAGAATCATTCCTAGAAATCATTCCAGGCATCTATTAGAATCATTCCAGAATCATTCCCAGCATCTATTAGATCAATCCTAAATCATTCAATGACATCTATTAAATCATTCCTAGAATCATTCAGGGCATCTATTAGAATCCAATCCTAGAATCATTCCGGCCATCTATTAGAATCATTCCTAGAACATTCCGGCCATCTATTTGAACATTCCTAGAAATCTTCCGGGCAACTATTAGAATCATTCCTAGAATCATTCCAGGCATCTATTAGAATCATTCCTAGAATCATTCCGGCATCTATTAGAATCATTCCTAGAATCATTCCGGGCATCTATTAGAATCATTCCTAGAATCATTCGGCCATCTATTAGAATCATTCCTAGAATCATCCGGGCATCTATTAGAATCATCCTAGAATACATTCCGGCAGCTATTAAATACAGTCCTAGAATCATTCCAGCTCTATAAGAATCAATCCTAGAATCTTCCGGAACATCATTAGAATCATTCCTAGAAAATTCCCGGCATCTATTAGAATCAATCCTAGAATAAATCCGGGCATCTTTAGATTCATTCCTAAGAATAATTCGGGCATCTATTAGAATCATTCCTAGAAACATTCCGGGCCATCTATAGAATCAATCCTAGAATCATTCCGGGCATTCCTATTAGAATCCTTCCTAGAATTCATTCCGGGCATCTATTAAGAATCATTCCTAAATAATTCCGGCATCTATAGGAATCATTCCTAGAATTCATTTCCGGCATCCTAATTAGAATTCCAATCCTAGGAATCCATCCGGAATCTATTAAATCAATCCTTAAAGAATTTAATTTCCGGCCGGGGCATCCTATTAGAATCATTCCTAGAATCAATTCCGGGCCATCAATTAAATCATTCCTAAGAATACATTCCGGGCATCTATTAGAATCTTCCTTAGAATTTCCGGGCATTCCTATTAGAATCAATTCCTAGAATACTTCCGGGCATTCTATTAAGAAACATTCCCTTTTAGACTCATTCCGGGCATTCCTATTAGAAATCATTCCAAGAATAATTCCGGGCAAATCTATTAGAATCAATCCCTAGAATAATCCGGCCTTCCTATAGAAGCAATCCTAGAATTCCATTCCGGCATCTATTAGAATCATTCCTTAGAATCAATTCCGGGCATTCCTATTAGAATCATTCCATAATAATTCCGGGCATCCTATTAGAATCATTCCTAGAATAATTCGGGCATCTATTTTAGAAATTCAATTCCTAATATCAATCCCGGGCATTTCCTATTAGAATCAATTCCTAGAATAATTCCGGGCACTATTAAATCATTCCTAGAATTAATTCCCCGGGCATCTAATTAGAAATCCATTTTTTCCCCCCTAGAATCATTCCCGGGCATCTATTAGAATCAATTCCTAGAATCAATTCAGGGCATTCCTATGAGAAATCATTCCTAGGAAACATTCCGGGCATCTATTAGAAACATTCTAAATAAGTTCCGGCATTCCTATTAGAATCGATCCTAAATCATTCCGGCATCTATTAGAATCATTCCTTAGAATCCTTCCGGGCATTCCCTAATTAGAATCATTCCTAGAATAATTCCGGGCATCTATTAGAATCATTCCTAGAATCATTCCGGGCATACTATTAGAAATCATTCCTAGAATCATTCCGGCATCTAATTAGAATCATTCCTAGACTAATTCCGGCATTCTATTAGGAATCATTACCTAGGAACAATTCCGGCATTCCTATTAGAATCAATTCCTAGGAATAATCCGGCATCTATTAGAATCATTCCTAGTATCAATTCCGGGCATTCCTAGGCCAAATCATATCCAATTAAGAATTCCGGGCATTCCTATTAGAATCCATTCCTAGGAATAATTCCGGGCATCTATTAGAATCATTCCTAGAAATCATTCCGGGAACATCTATTAGAATCATTCCCTAGAAATCATTCCGGGCATCTATTAGAATTCATTCCTTAGATAATTCCGGGCACATTCCTAGATCAATTCCTAAATATTCCGGACATCTATTAGAATCATTCCAGAATCATCGACATTCTTAGAATCATTCCGGCATCTATTAGAATATTCTAGAATCAGGGCATCTTAGAATCATTCCTAGAATTTCATCGGGATCATTAGAATCATAGAATCATTCCGCATCTATTTGAATCATTCCTAGAATCATTCCGGGCATCTATTAGAATCATTACGGTAGTCACAAAATTAGGCTGCACTTGCAGGCTAAACTCCTGCGGTCTGGTGAACTTTATGTACACAACAGAACTCATCCATCTCAACTGATCACCTTCTAAATTGTAAATCAGTAGCCTATTTCATCAACATTGCAAAGTATACTTATCTAGCAAAGTATACTTTGAGGGAGAAATTTTCAATTTAAGGATAAATTTATGAATTTTTATAAAAAAATGAATTTATTACATTATCACAGCCATTTTGGCTGTGATAATGTAATAAATTCAGTATAATAATTCTGCATACGTTTAATCATCAAATATATGCAGTTGTTAGTTTTATATGAAATAATGCATTTCAGAAAAATAAATGATTACTCCCTCAAAGTTAGTTCTGAGTACATAACTCTAATTACATTTCATTACACTGCATTACATAAGAGTTATGACAGAGTAGTCTTTCCAAATGTGTGTTTGAAGCATTCTTTGTTTACTTTCTACTTCGTGGAAATTGAGCTAAGAATTTTGCTAATACACACTTTATTAGGTATGTTTATGGTAATATTGTTGGTGTCATATTGTAGAAATGTCTTCAATAACAATATAGTGAAGTATGAATGTCTCACCCTGCAGGTGTTTTCTATATTTTAGTGCGTGAAGTGTAAATGCTATTACGCACATTTTTACTGTGTAGCGTGGTGTAGCGATACAGTGCAACCTGTTGCCTATAAAGCGGAAAACGTGCAGCTACCTCAAAGTATACTTTGCAAGATATTAAGTATACTTTGCAATTTTGATGAAATCGGCTACTGGAATGTTTCATATGTGCCACCAGTTGACAAAATGTTAGATTTATTGGATATATATATAGATATACAAGAATGTCATTCAGTGGAACCTCTCTAAACTGGACACAAAGAAAACACTTGTGATATTATTTGGTCTTTTTGGTCATTTATCTCGGGTGATAATGTCTGTTAGTGATTGCATAGCACAAAACTATGGCTCAGAATGGTGAAATGCCTACAGTGAAAGCTCTCTACGCCGGACACCCTGGGGACATCCCAGGGTGTCCGGTTTAGAGAGGTTTCACTGTATATTGTATAATTGGGAGACTGGCAAATCCAGTCTATACACAGGACTCCAGATAAGGAATTAGTAATTGAGTATTGTCACTCCATCATTTCTGAAGCAATTGGGTATTTCAAAATATTAATTGTGTAAAATAAAATCACACTACTGTTTACACATCAGCAGACCGCACTTATTGAATAATTTACTTCTAAATGAAAACACATCCAAGGAGACAATTCTAATGAAATACCAAGATGTGTTTTCATGGACAAATAAGAAAATATGCTATATTTGTGGTCTGTTTATTGTTTTCTGTAGCATGATAAAGATACCACAAATTTTTCACTCTTTTTGATACTCACTACTTCTGATTTTCAATTGGGTTTTTGGCAATTTTAATTGGGTATTTACTCAAATACGCACCTTATCTGGAGCACTCTATACAGTATACATGGGGAGTGTGTCAAATACATGGCGATAGAAAGAAGATATGGATCAGGGTAAATAAGCAGTCCGACTTACGGTTACAGAGATATTTAATTTACCTGAAAACTTTAATGCAAATGTTACAGATAGAGACAGATGAAATGACAGATAAATGACAGATGAATAACTAGACAGGAAGATAAAACATTAACCCCTCGATATACTCGTATGAGAATTGTGTCTCACTAGACCTGCCGATGATTTAAATACTGTTGACAAAGCCGGTGTATTGTAGGTACGCTACTTATCAGGTGAGCTGCCACTGGACAAAGCTATCTGAGTCATCTGTAAACATTCTGTAATCTGAGTCATCTGTAAACATTCTGTCATCAGCAATTTCCTGTGTGAATACAATTTGTTATATCAGTGTTGTTGAACACAAACTTATTTTAAGACCAAACATAATATTTTAATTGTTTCCCCTCCCGCTACCTCATGACCAAATTGGTGAATATATTTGCTTGTGATAATACATAGATCCCATCTGTAACCTTTAATAATACAGAGTATGGGCAAATAGAAATGGTGTAATTATATATCACAAAATAATAACATAAAATAGAATATTATTTAGAATAAAAAAAATATTTTCCCGACTGACCTACCCACACCTATATGACCCAGGTAGTGGGAGGCGAAACAAATATATATTTTAATGTTGGCCTAAGCCTGTTCCAAATCCACCTTATTCAACTCCGTATGAAGTATGACTTAAATTTGACCCTAGAGAAAGTCAATGACAGTTATATCACTGGGTGTTCAAAGATACACAGGTTTTCTGATGAGATGCCACTCAGCTCTACTTAGAGCTATCCATAAACACATTTTTCATATAGTAACCAGCACAAATTTCTTGCACCGGTTACCATGTGAAAGTGTGTTTATGCAATATCTTCTGCATATACATGTATTGAATGAGAATTTGTCAAAAATTTGGTACCCATTTCAACGTGAAACATTTTATGCGGACGTGCAGTGCTGCGCCAGTGTATAAACAAGAAATAGAACAAATACTTGCTGCCGTTTTTCGACCTGCTCGCTGATTCAGTAATTGTAACGCGTGAGAAGGCCGGGACCCTTGTGGTCCCGACCTTCGCACGCGTTACAATTACTGAATTAGCGAGCCACCCATCACCTTGTGAGACACACCATGCGATTTTGTAGCTTAGAAAAGATGTGCAATTTTGATGTGGGCATGGGTGGGATGTGGAATGAAAATATGAATGATGAGAAATATGCACAAGAAGTTTCAAGCCAATCGCTCATACAGTAGAGCGGAGAAACGCGCTTGCATCTACTGGACAGAGTTATTTGATCTCGACCTTGGGTACGGGGGAGCATGAGTGGGGTGGGAAATGAAAATATGGATGATGACAAATATAGAGACGGTACATAAGAAGTTATAGCAGAAGAAATTTACTGAAGGGAAATTTAAAACATACTGAAAGGGACATTTGAACGTTTTTTACCTTGATCTTGGAGATGGGGCGGGGAATGCATGCACATGAAGTTTGAAGCCAAAAGCTCATAAAGATAAGCTATCGGAGAATGGAGAATGCACACACATCTATGACATTGGGCATGAGGGAGCATGGGTGGGGCAGGGAATGAAAATATGAAAGACGAGAAACAAGTTTCAAACCAATCGCTCATATACATGTAGTAAAGAAGTTATAGCAGAATGGAAAAACACGCACACATCTACTGGAGGAAGATTTCTCAAGTTATTTGACCTTGACCTTGGACATGGGGCAGCATGGGCGGGGTAGGAAATAACAAGAGGGCCATGATGGCCCTTATTTGCTCACCTGACTCCATGAACACCAGAGGAGAATGTGACATTGAGTTCATGTGTTTTAAAAAAATTGTGCTATTTTTAGATGGCGGTCATCTTGGATTAAGCAATGACTCATTTTACCAAATCTGAAAATGCTTCACACAAGGATCTTAACTTACTATGAAGTTTGGCCATCATCGGCCATGTGGTTTCTGAGAAAAAGACGTTCAAAATCTCGAATAAATGACGTTTTGGCGGCCATCATGGATGACATAATCATCCGATTCCGACAAATATTGCACCAGAGCAATCGCCTCATCGATACCTTCAATTTGATATATGACATATATGACTCCACGGGCCACGCCCATTTTTGACACTGGGGTCACCATTTTCACAAATTTGAAAGAGCATTGTATATCAATCATTCCTACCAAGTTTCATCGAAATCCGGCCTGCGGTTCATGAGAAGAAGATTTAAGAATTTGTGCTATTTTTAGACGGCGACCATCTTGGATTAGCGATGACCTCCATTTTAACAAATCTGAAAAGGCTTCACCCATGGACCATAACTTTTAAGTTTGGCCAACATGGGCCAAGCGGTTCATGTGAAGAAGAATTTTGAAATCTCTAATAAAAGAACAACCTTTTGACCTTTCGGCGGCCATCTTGGATGACATGACCATCCGATTTCGACAAAAAATGCACCAGAGTGATCGCCTCATTGATACATTCGATTTGATATATAACATGACCATATTTGGTCAAAAATAAAATTTGACCCCACGGGCCACGCCCATTTTTGACCCCGGGGTAACCATTTTAACAACTTTGAAAGAGCACTGTACATCGATCATTCCTACCAAGTTTCGTCGAAATCCAGCTAGCGGTTCATAAGAAGAAGATTTTTTAAGAATTTATGCTATTTTTAGACGGCGGCCATCTTGGATTAGCGATGACCTCCATTTTAACAAATCTGAAAAGGCTTCACCCATGGACCATAACTCTTACGTTTGGCTACCATGGGCCAAGCGGTTCATGTGAAGAAGAATTTTGAAATCTCTAATAAAAGAACGACCTTTTGACCTTTCGACGGCCATCTTGGATGACCTAACCATCCGATTTCGACAAAAAATGCACCAGAGTGATCGCCTCGTTGATAGCTTCAATTTGATATATGACTTGACCATATTTGTTCAAAAATAAAATTTGACCCCAATTTGACCCCACGGGCCACGCCCATTTTTGACCCCGGGGTCACCATTTTAACACCTTTGAAAGAGCATTGTACATCGATCATTCCTACCAAGTATTGTCGAAATCCAGCTAGCGGTTCATGAGAAGATTTTTTAAGAATTTATGCTATATTTAGACGGCGGCCATCTTGGATTAGCGATGACCTCCATTTTAACAAATCTGAAAATGCTTCACCCATGGATCATAACTTTTAAGTTTGGCTACCATGGGCCAAGCGGTTCATGTGAAGAAGAATTTTGAAATCTCTAATAAAAGAACAACCTTTTGACCTTTCGGCGGCCATCTTGGATGGCCTAACCATCCGATTTCGGAAAAATGCACCAGAGTGATCGCCTCGTTGATACCTTCAATTTGATATATGACAAGACCATATTCGGTCAAAAATAAAATTTGACCCCAATTTGACCCCACGGGCCACGCCCATTTTTGACCCCAGGGTCACCATTTTAACAACTTTCAAAGAGCATTGTACATCGATTAGTCCTACCATGTTTTGTCGAAATCCGGTTGGCGGTTCTTGAGAAGATTTTTGAAGAAATTGTGCTATTTTTTTATGGCGGCCATCTTGGATTACGTAATGATGTAATTTTAACAATTTTGTAATCCCCCTACCTAAGGACCATGAGCATGAAGTTTGGTGACTATAGGCCCAATGATTACCGAGGAGAAGACGTTTGAAAATGTTCACGGACGACGACGACAACGACGGACGACAGACGACGGACACATTGCGGTAACAATAGCTCACATGAGCTTCGCTCAGGTGAGCTAAAAATATGAATGATGAGAAACGTGCACATCAAGTTTGAAGCCAATCGCTCATACAGTAAAGAAGTTGTAGCAAAATGGATAAACGTGCACACATCTACTGGACAGAGATTTCTCAAGTTATTGACCTTGACCTTGGGCATGAGGGAGCATGGGTGTGTCGACAAATGAAACTAGATTGGGTCAGTAAGCGAGGCTTACGGAATACCCCCCGCGTGGGCCCAGGTATCCCTAAAATATGTAAAAATTTCCAAGTGTGTGGGCTTGTGACCTTGACTCTGGGATTAGCGCGAATTTGTCACAGGGTGAATTTGTCACAGGGTGGTAGGGTCCATTGGAGCAATGAGTGTGTGAAATGTGAAGCAGATCAGAGCAAGGAAATAGAAGTTATAACCGATTTCTCTGATGTTAAGTTTTGTAAAGAGACTACCGTATAACCTCGAAGTAACGCCCCCGGAGCGTTACATTTTACAGGGGGGGGGGGGGGAGGGGGGGGGGGGGGGGGGGGGGGGGGGGGGGGGGGGGGGGGGGGGGGGGGGGGGGGGGGGGGGGGGGGGGGGGGGGGGGGGGGGGGGGGGGGGGGGGGGGGGGGGGGGGGGGGGGGGGGGGGGGGGGGGGGGGGGGGGGGGGGGGGGGTGGGGATGGTGTTTATTAGCCAGTAAAAAATAAAAGAAACAAAATTTTTTTTTTACCAAGGACCGCCAATTTCAAACACAAATAAGGATTTAAGGATTATTTGTGTTTGAAATTGGCGGTCATTGGTCAATTTTTTTATTTATTTTTTTTATTTGGGGGGGAGGGGTGCATTTATTAGGAGGGGGGCGTTAATTCGAGGTTATACGGTATGTATGTGACGTTGACCTCGAGATCAGCGGGGATTTGTCACAGCATATGAAATATTAAGAATTTTCAATGAAAGAAATAGAAGTTATAACATATTTCTCTGAGTTAAGTTAAGTAAAGAAAGAACTAAGTATTTGTACCTTGACCTTGGGATCAGCGGGGGTTGGACAGTCGTAGATTTGTCACAGCAATGATAGTACAACCTTAGAGGAATGCACAAGTGAAATAATAAGAATTTTCAATGAAGGAAATAGAAGTTATAACTTATTTCTCTGATGTTAAGTTTTGTAAAGAGACTAAGTATTTGACCTTGACATTGGGATCAGCGGGGGTTGGACGGTCATGGATTTGGCACAGCATGGTATTAGAGCCTTACAGGAATGCATGTGTGAAATATTAAGAATTTTAGATGAAGGAAATAGAAGTTAGAACAATATTTCTCTGATGTTAAGTTTTGTAAAGAGACTAAGTATTTGACCTTGACCTTGGGATCTGCGGGGGTTGGACAGTCGCGGATTTGGCACAGCATGGTAGTAGAGCCTTACAGGAATGCATGTGTGAAATATTAAGCATTTTAGATGACGGAAATAGAAGTTATAAGATATTTCTCTGATGTTAAGTTTAGTGACGGACGGACGTACTCCACATGCAACAAACCCCACAACGTCACTTCAAGGAGTACGTCCGTCCGTCACTAAACTTAACATCAGAGAAATATCTTATAACTTCTATTTCTATTAAAAACTAGATTGGTCAGTAAGCGAGGCTTACGGAATACCCCCCGCGTGGGCCCAGGTACCCCAAAAATATGTACAAATTTCCAAGTGTGTGGGCTTGTGACCTTGACTCTGGGATTAGCGCGAGCGGCATGAACGTGAATTTGTCACAGGGTGGTAGAGGTCCATTGGAGCAATGAGTGTGTGAAAAGTGAAGCAGATCCGAGCAAGGAAATAGAATTATAACCAAGTTATAACCGATCTGATGTTAAGTTTTGTAAAGAGACTACCGTATAACCTCGCAATTAACGCCCCCGGAGGTGTTACATTTTACAAAAGGCAGGGGGGGGGGGGGGGGGGGGGGGGGGGGGGGGGGGTGTGGGGGGGTGTGTTTATTAGCCAGTAAAAAAAAAAAAGAAACAAAAAAAATTTACCAAGGACCGCCAATTTCAAACACAAATAAGGATTTAAGGATTATTTGTGTTTGAATTGGCGGTCAGGGCGTTTATTAGCAAGTAAAAAAGAAAAAAAAAAAAAAAAAAAAGATTAAAAAAAAAAGAAAATTACAAGGTTACCGCCAATTTCCTAAATAATCCTTTAAATCCTTATTTGTTGTTTTGAAATTGGCGATCATTGGTAAAACATATTTTATTTTGTTTGGGGGGCTTTATTACCCAGTAAAAAAAAAAGAGTGTTTTTTTTTTACCAAGGACCGCCAATTTCAAACACAAATAAGGATTTAAGGATTATTATGTTTGAAATGGCGGTCATTGGTAAAAAAAAAAAAAAAAAAAATTATTTATGGGTCGGGGGGGGGGGGGATATGGGGGTGGGGGGGGGGGGGGGGGGGGGGGGGGTCGTTTATTAGAGGGGGGGCGTTAGTCGAGGTTATACGGTATGTATGTGACGTTGACCTCGAGATCAGCGGGGATTTGTCACAGCATATGAAATATTAAGTGTTTTCAATGAAAGAAATAGAAGTTATAACATATTTCTCTGATGTTAAGTTTTGTAAAGAGACTAAGTATGTGACCTTGACCTTGGGATCAGCGGGGGTTGGACAGTCGTAGATTTGTCACAGCATGATAGTACAACCTTAGAGGAATGCACAAGTGAAATAATAAGAATTTTCAATGACGGAAATAGAAGTTATAACATTTCTCTGATGTTAAGTTTTGTAAAAAGTATTTGACCTTGACATTGGGATCAACAGGGGTTGGACGGTCATGGATTTGGTCACAGCATGGGTAGTAGAGGCCTTAAGCATGGAATGCATGTCGTGTAAATTATTAAGCATATTTTAGAATGAAGGATAAATAGAAGTTATTAAAACAATATTTCTTTTTTCTATTGATTAAGTTTTGTTTTTTTTTTTTTTTAAAGAGACTAAGTAATTTGACCTTGACCTTGGTATCAGCTGGGGGTTGGATGGTCCGTGGATTTGGTCACCAGGCAATGGTAGTAGAGCCTTACAGGAATGCAAGTGTTGGAATTGAGTGAAGTGAGTTTTGGCGGGGAAAAAAAACTTTTTATGGGTTTTAACGTCCCCGCTTTTCTGACATAGAGGTACAAGCCTCCCAGGGAGTCCTACACGCAGACGGGCGGGTCAACGGGGTCGAGTCACCGTAATCCACGCCTGTCCGAGGGGGGTAAATCCCAACATTCATGAACTCAATATTTTACAATCAAAATATAGATTTCAGTCCTGAAATGTTAGAACAACCTTGATTCTGGTGACCATGGGCCTCGCCACACCAGCATTCATATTTATCCCATCCCCTAAAAGTAATAGGATTAGCGCTAATCTTACTTTTATATATGGGGCATAGCCTGACTCAACTCTCACATACAAGAAAGCCAAAAATGTACATGAGGGCCAAATCCGGTATAGTGGGTTCCGGAAAGTATGAACCCAATCGTTAAGCCAGTTTAGTCGCCTTTTACGACAAGCAATGGCTACTGCAGCACTATTCTCAGGATCAGTTGATCCCGCCCCGGTGCCTGCACGGGGCGGTGCATGTGTGAAATATTAAGCATTTTAGATGAAGGAAATAGAAGTTATAACAATATTTCTCTGATGTTAAGTTTTGTAAAGAGACTAAGTATTTGACCTTGACCTGGGCTAACTCTAGGCACAGCACCAAGTAGCAAACCTGCTTCAACTAGATTGGTCAGTAAGCGAGGCTTACGGAATACCCCCCGCGTGGGCCCAGGTACCCTTAAAATATGTAAAAATTTCCAAGTGTGTGGGCTTGTGACCTTGACTCTGGGATTAGCGCGAGCGGCATGAACGTGAATTTGTCACAGGGTGGTAGAGGTCCATTGGAGCAATGAGTGTGTGAAATGTGAAGCAGATCCGAGCAAGGAAATAGAAGTTATAACCGATTTCTCTGATGTTAAGTTTTGTAAAGAGATTACCGTATAACCTCGAATTCGGAGGCGTTACATTTTACAAAAGGGGGGCGTTTATTTATAGCCAGTAAAAAAAATAATAAAAAATACCAAGGACCGCCAATTTCAAACACAAATAAGGATTTAAGGATTATTTGTGTTTGAAATTGGCGGTCATTGGTAAATATTTTTTATTTTTTTATTTTTTAATTTGGGGGGAGGGGGTGACGTTGACCTCGAGATCAGTGGGGATTTGTCACAGCATATGAAATATTAAGAATTTTAAATGAAAGAAATAGAAGTTATAACATATTTCTCTGATGTTAAGTTTTGTAAAGAGACTAAGTATGTGACCTTGACCTTGGGATCAGCGGGGGTTGGACAGTCGTAGATTTGTCACAGCATGATAGTACAACCTTAGAGGAATGCACAAGTGAAATAATAAGAATTTTCAAATAAGGAAATAGAAGTTATAACTTATTTCTCTGATGTTAAGTTTTGTAAAGAGACTAAGTATTTGACCGTTTACCAGGGATCAGCGGGGGTTGGACGGTCGTGGATTTGGCACAGCATGGTAGTAGAGCCTTACAGGAATGCATGTGTGAAATATTAAGCATTTTAGATGAAGGAAATAGAAGTTATAACAATATCTGAGTTTAAGTTTTGTAAAGAGGACTAAGGTATTGACCTTGACCTTGGGATCTGCGGGGGTTTGGACGGTCGTGGATTTGGCACAGCATGGAGTAGAGCCTTACAGGAATGCATGTGTGAAATATTAAGCATTTTAGATGAAGGAAATAGAAGTTATAACAATAATTCTCTGATCTTAAGTTTACGACTAAGTATTGATCTTGATCCTTGGGATTGCTGGGGGTTGGACGGTCGTGGATTTGGCACAGCATGGTAGTAGAGCCTTACAGGAATGCATGTGTGAAATATCAAGCATTTTAGATGAAGGAAATAAAAGTTATAACAATATTTCTCTGATGTTAAGTTTACCCGGACGGACGCACGGACGGACGGATGGACGACCTGACTCCAGTATACCCCCCCAAACAACGTTCGTGGGGGGGGGGGGGGGGGTGGGGGGGGGGGGGGGGGGGGGGGGGTATAATAATTACGAGTGCATGCTATACAGATATAATGATTTAGTAATATTTATTTTACTGATAGTTACCCACGGTGGTATCAGGCCTTTTTCATAAGCAAATGAGGCATGAAATTGTTTAATTATTTATACAAATTAAATGCCTCACCTGAAAAAATAGTATATTCGACAGATTATAAAGTATGATCATTGCACATCAAAATATAAATACAGAGAATAATTAGTATGTCAGTTAACATTTTAAGCAAACACGGTGATCACCCTTGATATCAGTGTGGATATTTACCTCTGATATAAAATGTATAATAATGCCAATCATTACATGAGGAAATGGTGAATGAATGTTTATTTTGCCAGGAAATGTCTCTGATGATGTCTCTAATATAAAGAACATTTTGTGCCTACTGAGTGCGCTTGTACATTTAAGACATTATAGCAGAATGGAGAAACGCGCACGCATCTACTGGACGCAAATAAAATCTATTGGACCTCAACTTTGGGCACCGCGGGAGCATGGGTGGGTTGTGGAATGAACAAATGGATGATAATAAACATTAGTGAGTTATATACCAAAACATCGCGCATCAATAAACACATTGTTTGGTTCTGATGCACCAAAATTCAGAATATTTTTCATAGGATGATGCACCATTTTTAACCCATCGTGTAGCGAAAATGGGATGCAAAAGTCGTCAGTGCGAGCAAACAAGAGGAAGGGACCTGTGTGTCCTGATCTGGTGCCTGGCACCCTTACTACACCAGATCACTTGTAGCCTATTTCACCAACATTGCAAAGTATACTTTCCTAGCAAAGTATACTTTGAGGGAGAAATTTTCAATTTTAAGATAAATTTATTAATTTTTATTATACTGAATTTATTACATTATCACAGCCATTTTGGCTGTGATAATGTAATACATTCAGTATAATAATTCTGCATACATTTAATCATGAAATATATGCATTTGTTAGTTCTATATGAAATAATGCATTTCAGGAAAAATAAATGATTGCTCCCTCAACGTATACTTTGCTAGGAAAGTATACTTTGCAATGTTGATGAAATCGGCTACAGATCACTTGGCCCCAGGTGTGAATCCCAGTAAGATTGTTCAGATATGAACACATCAATAACACATTTCATGCCGAGGATACGCCATTTTGTGTGTGTAAAATCCTAAATATTTTCTTTCTATGGGGTTAGAAGTATATGTTGTGACCACCATTTGAACCGCCCGTCGAGACGGTTCAAATGAATTGTCACAACATATACTTTCATTGAGAAATAACAAAAATAAAAATAAAATATTTAAAAAATTCATACCCATAAAGGTGTATTCTGAATGTGATGGGTTAAGACATGTACCCTCCCATCTCGCATACTTCAATGTAGAATGTTTGGCTATATATAGGCTAGCAGTCGTACTGACACACAGGCGGACAAAATAGTGATGATTTCCATGTCTGCACTATATTGTGTTAACTATTACAATCTAGACCCAATTTTCCTGACTAGGCGACTATTATAAGGCATCAGTCAGAGTTTCCAGTCAACTGTCCATTTTGATGGCAAATACTTCCTCCAGGTTGCCTCAGATAAGAAAGCCAGAAATGCAGATAATTATTGGATTTTCTTTAGCTTGGGACATGCTTGTTTTTTTTCTTCTGCAAATGTAGATAATTGTAAAGAACTGAGAATTTTTGCCAACAACATTTATCTAGATACCTATCTGTAGCGCTGAAAAGTTCTGTGAATTGGCAACAACTTCAGTGACCTTCGTTATTTAATGTGCCAAAAATACCACTCAGGTACTGTTTTAGCACTATGGTATTGCATTGAAGCCTATTTGCTAGTGATGTTGGGGAAGATAGCTTTACAAGCCAGTCAGTGGAGCTGCTATCATCATTACCACATACAACCCAGCATCATGAGAACACCCAGCAATCAGGGAAAGCATGTATAGTGTATAATTCTCGTCACGGCACCATTGATACTTGACTGGTGAATATGCAGCGAAGGTGGCAAACCCACCAACATGATGGAACATAAACATACTGGCCCAACAGTCACAAAGTGTTGATACCTTGTAAGTTGATAAGAAGTTTTTATGAATTACGCCAATTTTACTGTCTTCCATTTTGAATGAAACAATGTGAAGAAGGTGTGGTAAGGTTACATAACGTTGATTTCTTTATTATACATGTACCAGGGGGCTGTTTCACTAAACTGTGTATGATTAAAATGCTCGTAAGTGCAAAATTATTACAGTCTGTAAATTTCACATTAAAATAATTTAACAATGTTTTCTTGTAAAAAATTATTGGATTTACATTTATTGAGCATAGGCTGCCTATGCTCAATAAATGTAAATCCATCAATTGAAATTTCCAGAAGATCCTAAATTTGCAAAGTGTAGTGAAACGGGCACCTGGTAGATCTTCCAAGTCCATTTCAATTGCACTCGACCCAGGTGTCTAACATATAATTCATTGAACTATGGTGGGGTGGGAGGATATTGGGCTTTGTAACTGTTTACCACATTTAACCACTGTGTTGGCCATCTCAGTGCATGAAGTATTTTTTTCTGAACAAATAAGACAAGTAAGAAATGAATTGCGTAACAATTCTAGCCAAGCGCATCAGTAGCTGGTAAGAACAAGCATGTACATGTACGTGACATAATCATAAGGTCATCTCTGAGTCTGAACCTCTAAACTAGATAGTAGACCAGAGCTCCAGATAAGCTGCGTATTTGCTTAAATATCCAATTAAAATTGCCAAAATCCCAATTGAAATCAGAAGTAGCGAGTATCAAAAAGCAATAAAAAAAATTGTGGTACCTTTATCATGTTGCAGAAAACAATAAACTGACCACAAATATAGCATATTTTTATATTTTTCTTATTTTCCATGAAAACACATCTTGGTATTTAATTAGAATTGTCTCCAAGGAGACAATCTAATGAAATGCCAAGATATGTTTTCATTTCGAAGCAAACTATTCAATAATTGCAGTCTGTTGATGTGTAAACAGTAGTGTGATTTTATTTTACCCAATTAAAATTTTGAAATACCCAATTGCTTCAGAAATGATGGAGTGATAATACTCAATTACTCATTCCTGGTAGACCCTTAGATGAATGCATGCGTGAAATGTTAAGAATTTACGATGAAGGAAATAGAAGTTATAACAAATTTCTCTGAAGTTAAGTTTTGTAAAGAGACTAAGTATGTGACTTTGACCTTGGGATCAGCGGGGTTCGGACGGTCGTAGATTTGTCACAGCATGATAGTAGACCCTTAGAGGAATGCATGCGTGAAATGCATGCGTGATGTTAAGTTTAGTGACTGACACACGCACGAACGCATGGACAACCGGACTCCAGTATACCCCCCCCCACCACAACTCGTTGCAGGGGGGTTATAATGACATGAAGGTGTGCAACCAGGCTGTACAGAGGGTTGTGTGTTTTGTGGTGGCGTGATTTGAGCCAGTGTAACAAGTTGATCAGTAAACAGCAGGTTGCATCATTCTATCCCTGGGGCCTATCAAAGTGAACAAGAGATGGATCCAACAATACCTGGTAACTGGCGGCAGGCTTTCTACCAGTTTCTCTATCTCATTCTCAAATACAAGCAATTATAAGATGAATTAACAAAGAATGTGACATGCAGAGTTTTCCCATAGAGAAAGAAGGCGTGTACATTGTATGTCACGGTAACCAGAGATCAGCTTGTGCACTAATGTCTCGTTTACACAGTAAAACCTCAGTAAACAGGCCACACAGAAAACTGTGTCTTGATCAAATACCGCTCTATGATTTGCTCATGAAATAATCAGGCATGAGACCAACATTCCTAAAAAAATCTGAAATGACCTGAACAAAGGCTGAAACCCCCTACCTCCCTTACAAGAGAATAGACTGTGAGCACATCAAACAGAATCAGAAACATTTTGAAATTACAAATCGTGAACAAAGTCTGAAATCAGACTGAACTAGAATGGTCAGTAAGCGAGGTTTACGGAATATCCCCCGCGCTAAATATGTAAAATTTTCCAAGTGTGTGGGCTTGTGACCTTGACTCTGGGCTTAGCGGGGGCGGCACGAACGTGAATTTGTCACAGGGTGATAGAAGTCCATTGGAGCAATGCGAGTGTGAAATGTGAAGCAGATCCGAGCAAGGAAATAGAAGTTATAACCGATTTCTCTGATGTTAAGTTTTGTAAAGACTAAAGAGACTAAGTATGTGACCTTGAGATCAGCGGGATATGTCACAGCATGATAGTAGAGCCTTAGAGGAATGCATGCATGAAATATTAAGAATTTGCAATGAAGGAAATAGAAGTCATAACATATTTCTCTGATGTTAAGTTTTGTAAAGAGACCAATTATTTGACCTTGACCTTGGGATCAGTGGGGGTTGGACGGTCGTGGATTTGGCACAGCATGGTAGTGGAGCCTTACAGGAATGCATGTGTGAAATATTAAGCATTTTAGATGAAGGAAATAGAAGTTATAACAATATTTCTCTGATGTTAAGTTTTGTAAAGATACTAAGTATTTCACCTTGACCTTGGGATCAGCGGGGGTTGGACGGTCGTGGATTTGGCACAGTATGGTAGTAGAGCCTTACAGGAATGTACAAATAAAATATTAAGCATTTTAGATGAAGGAAATAGAATTTATAACATATTTCTCTGATGTTAAGTTTTGTAAAGAGACTAAGTATTTGACCTTGACCTTGGGATCAGCGGGGGTTGGACGGTCGTGGATTTGGCACAGCATGGTAGTAGAGCCTTACAGGAATGTACAAATGAAATATTAAGCATTTTAGATGAAGGAAATAGAAGTTATAACAATATTTCTCTGATGTTAAGTTTTGTAAAGAGACTAAGTATTTGACCTTGACCATGGGATCAGTGGGGGTTGGACGGTCGTGGATTTGGCACAGCATGGTAGTAGAGCCTTACAGGAATGCATGTGTGAAATATTAAGCATTTTAGATGAAGGAAATAGAAGTTATAACAATATTTCTCTGATGTTAAGTTTACGGACGCACGGACACGGACGCACGCACGGACGCACGGACAACCTGACTCCAGTATACGGGGGGTATAATAAACATTCATTCACCATTACCCCACGTATTGATTGGCATTATTATACATTTTATATCAGACGTAACTTTCTACACTGATATCAGGGGCGATAAACGTGTTTCCTTAAAATGTTAACGGACATTACTATTTATACTCTGTATTTATTTTTTGATGTACAATTATCATACTTTATAATCCGTTGAAAATAACAAATTTCAGGTGACACATTTAATTAGTATAAATAATTAAACAAGAGGGCCATGATGGCTCTAATTCGCTCACCTGACTCCATGAGAATGTGACATCGAGTTCATGTGTTTTAAAAAAATTGTGCTATTTTTAGATGGCCGTCATCTTGGATTAAGCGATGACTCATTTTACCGAATCTGAAAATGCTTCACCCAAGGATCTTAACTTACTATGAAAGTTTGGCCAGCATAGGCCATGTGGTTCCTGAGAAAAAGACGTTCAAAATCTTGAATAAATGGACCTTTTGGCGGCCATCATGGATGACATAATCATCCGATTCCGACAAATATTGGACGAGAGCAATCGCCTCATCGATACCTTCAATTTGATATATAACATGAGCATATTCGATCAAAAATAAAATTTGACCCCAATTTGACCCCACGGGCCACGCCCATTTTTGACCCCGGGGTCACCATTTTAACAACTTTGAAAGAGCATTGTACATCGATCATTCCTACAAAGTTTCGTTGAAATCAGGCTAGCGGTTCATGAGAAGATTTTTTAAGAATTTATACTATTTTTAGACGGCGGCCATCTTGGATTAGCAATGACCTCCATTTTAACAAATCTGAAAAGGTTTACCCATGGACCATACATTTTAAGTTTGGCTACCATGGGCCAAGCGGTTCATGTGAAGAAGAATTTTGAAATCTCTAATAAAAGAACAACCTTTTGATATTTCGGCAGCCATCTTGGATGACATAACCATCCAATTTCAACAAAAAATGCACCAGAGGGATCGCCTCGTTAATACCTTCAATTTGGTATATGACATGACCATATTCGGTAAAAAATAAAATTTGACCCCAATTTGACCCCACGGGCCACGCCCGTTTTTGACCCCGGGGTCACCATTTTAACAACTTTGAAAAAGCATTTTACATCGATCATTCCTACCAAGTTTTGTCGAAATCCAGTTGGCGGTTCTTGAGAAGAAGATTTTTGAAGAATTTGTGCTATTGGATTAGCGATGACCTTCATTTTAACAAATCAGAAAAGGCTTCACCCATGGCCATCTTGTATTACGTAATGACGTCATTTTAACAATTTTGTAATCCCTCTACCTACGGACCATGACCATGAAGTTTGGTGACTATAGCCCAATTGTTACCGAGGAGAAGACGTTTGAAAATGTTCATGGACGACGACGGACGCATTGCGGTAACAATAGCTCACATGAGCTTCGCTAAAAATACCGTGCCTCATTTGCATATGAAAATAGCCTGATACCACCACGCGTCACTATCAGTAAATTTGTTAGTTTGTTTATTAGTGTTTAACGGCCTATCAACAGCTAAGGTCATGTAAGGCCGGGCAAACGGGTTCAATCCCATTTTAACCTGCTGCATTGGGGGGAAAATCCCAAAAACAGAACAGAATATTTACATTGAGAACAAATATATTCAGCCCTGAAATTAGAATAACCTGACCTGGTACCAGGTCCATACCACACCAGTCACTTGCACTATCAGTAAAATAAATATTACTAAATGATTATACCTGTATAGCAGCCACTCATAATTTTTAGAACTGGTGGAATAATTCCTATAAAGGACAGTTTGTGCCTACTGAGTGGGCATGTACCTTTAACATGTTCACTATCCATTGGCAGCGAGGTGAAACCCCAAGCAACATACATGTCATGTACAAAATGCAAATACACTGTATATGGAGAGCACTGTCAACTCAAATTACTTAGCTAATCTCCTCGCTGTCAGCGACCTTAACCTTGGGTGTTCAGACATAGGATGTGTGCAAAATAAAGCACACATTGTGACCAGAGCTCCAGATAAGGTGCATATTGGCGTATTTTACCACACTTATTTTAGCAGAACATGCACTGATTATCAAAAGTGGGAGTACAAAATACTCACAGCAATGTGAAAATACGCATTGATTTTCAAATCGAGTAGTGAAAATACTGCAATAAAGTTGAAAATTAAGTTTGCTTTTTGCAGCTCAAATAAGTAATTTTTAAATTTGTTTTATTTCTTTTTTATCATTTGTTAACTATTTAATAAGAAAGAAAATCAATAATACATTTGTAAAAGTAAAATAAGCATTGAATTTTAAATCTGGGGGTGTTAAACGCTTTAAATACAAACTTATCTGGAGCTCTGATTGTGGCCAAACATTTTTGAAATCAGTAACAGGGTTCATAAGTTATTGAGACAACATCAAAAGCACTTACGCATTTTGCCTTACGAACAAGGTGAACAAAAATCCTCAGTGACCTTGACCTTCGGTGTTTATGTGTAGGCACCCATACTACACTGGCGTGTAAGTCCCAATAAGATTCACTCTTAAGATATGAATCCTTAACGGTGGATTCATATTTAACCCTTAGACCGCTACACACAACAATTTTCGTCTGCTGTTGCTTTTATATGTTCAGGGCTCCAAGGAATTTGTACTTGAGTATTGTCACTCCATCATTTCTGAAGCAATTGGGTATTTCAAAATTTGAATTGGGTAAAATAAAATCACACTATTGTTTACACATCAACATACAGCAATTATTGAATAATTTGCTTCAAAATCAAAACATGCCTTGGCATTTCATTAGAATTGTCTCTTTGGAGACAATTCTAATGAAATACCAAGATTTGTTTTCATGGAAAATAAGAAATATATGCCATATTTTGTGGTCTGTTCATCGTTTTCTGCATTATGATAAAGGTACCACAAATTTATTATTGCTTTTTGATACTCGCTATTTCTGATTTCAATTGTGTTTTTGGCAATTTTAATTGGGTATTTAAGCAAATACGCAGCTTATCTGGAGCTCTGTATCTTGCCTTATTTCTCAATAAAAACATGGTTTGACAGCACTTTCCATTGGAAATGATTCTGAAGTGCTGTCAAAGCATGTTGTAAATTATACTAAAGTGCTGTCAAAGCATGTTTTTGATGATAAAAATGGAAAATAGAAAATAAACAGCAGACAACAAAAAATAAAGATAGCGGTGTAAGGGTTAAGGACTCGTGGGGCCCCTGATAACCCAATGATTCATGCATAATTGCTTCGTAAATGTGAAGAGATATACGCATAACATACATGTGAACATTTTCTTCTTACTATATCCCACACAGTGCATGGAGTTGCCATGTCGGCCATCTTAGTGTGTACAAGCCATTGGCCAGTTTTACCTCTTACTGTGTTTGACACATACCACTAATAATATGACAAACACAAGAATAAAATTTGGTGCAACATGATGGGGATACATCAGACAACAGCGTGCTATGCCTTGTTTTCGTCAAATTAATATACAAAGTTTGTCGACCCTTTGTTGAAATGTTTGAGTGCTGTAGATGATTCCAGTGACATCGATTGCAGTGACTTGTAAGCAGTTATCGGAGTGTATTGTCACTACTGTCTACTGTTGATTTGCAGTACAGTGGCGAGGGCAAAGGTCAGAGGAAATTCCATATTGAACCATACTAGGTAAGATAGGTGTGTTACAAATGTAAAACTGACATTAGCACGGCGGTGTAGCATGTATATGACCAGTGTGACATTAGCACGGCGGTGTAGCGTGTATGTGACCAGTGTGACATTAGCACGGCGGTGTAGCATGTATATGACCAGTGTGACATTAGCACGGCGGTGTAGCGTGTACGTGACCAGTGTGACATTAGCACGGCGGTGTATCATGTATGTGACCAGTGTGACATTAGCACGGCGGTGTAGCGTGTATGTGACCAGTGTGACATTAGCACGGCGGTGTAGCGTGTATGTGACCAGTGTGTGACCAGTGTGACATTAGCACGGCGGTGTAGCGTGTATGTGACCAGTGTGACATTAGCACGGCGGTGTAGCATGTATGTGACCAGTGTGACATTAGCACAGCAGTGTAGCATGTATGTGACCAGTGTGACATCAGCACGACAGTGTAGCATGTATATACCAGTGTGACATCCAGCACGACAGTGTAGCATGTAATATGAACCGGTGGAGTGTGACAAGTAGCACGGAACAGTGTAGCATACATGTATAAAATGACCAGTGTGACCATTTAGCAACTGACAGTGTTAACCATGTTTAAATGACCAGTGTGGAACATTAGCACGACATGTGTAGCATGTATTATATGACCAGTGAGACATTCAGCATCGACAGTGTAGCATGTATATTGACCAGTGTGACAATTAGCACTGGCGGTGGTGTAAGCATGTTATATGACCAGTGTGACAATTTAGCACGGCGGTGTACGGTTGTAGCGTGTTTATTGACCAGGTGAGACATTAAGCAACGGCGCGGTTTTGTTATATTGCAGCTTGCATGATATGACCAGTTGTGACAATTAAGCACGCGCGGGTGGTAGCATGTATGTGACCAGTGTTTGACCATTTAGCACGGCGGTGGTGGGTAGCAATGTAATATGACAAGTGGTGACAAATTAGGCACGGCGGTGTAGCGTGTAATGTGACCAGTGTTGACATTACCACGACCAGTGTAGCGGTAGTATGTGGACCAGTGTGCACATCAGCCACGACAGTGTAAGCATGTATGTGAACCAGTTGTGACATCAGCACGGCAGGTTGTAGCCTTGTATGTTGAAAACCCGTGTGACATTAGCCACTAGGCGGGTGTAGCATGTAATGTTGACCGTGGTGCTGACATTTAGCACTGGCGGTGTAGCATGAATATGGACCAGTGTGTACATTAGCACCGGCGGTTGTAGCATGTTATGTGGGACCAGTGTGTTGAACTTATCACGGCGGTGTGTACTTGTATGTGACCAGTGTGTGACATAGCACGGCGTGTTGTAGTTGATGACCAGTTGGTGACATAGCACGACTGTGTAGCCGTGTATGTGCCAGTGACCATATTCAGCTCGTCAGTGTAGCATGTATTGACAGTGTTTGACTCAGCCTTTCGACCAGTGTAGCATGTATATTGACACCAGTGTGACATAGCCACGAGTTGTAGCCATGTATTATGACAGTGTGACATCTAGCACGCAGTGTAGCATGTATATGACAGTGTGACATTAGCACGACCAGTTAGCATGTAGCAGTATGTGACCAGTGTGACATTAGCACGGCAGTGTCATGTAAATTGACCAGTGTGACATTAGCTTTCGACGTGTACATGTATGTGACCAGTGTGACATTAGCACGGCGTGTAGCATGTATAGATGTGTGTACACGCGGTGTAGATGTATATGACAATGTGACATTAGCACGCGGTGTAAGCATGTATATGACCATGTGACATTGCACGGCGTGTAGATGTATAATCATGTGGACATAGCACGCGTGTAGCTGTATGTCCAGTGTGACAATCACGCGGTTTGTAGCATGTATATGACAGTGACATTAGCACGGCGGTGTAGATGGTATATGACCATTAGTACATTATCACGGCTGTAGCATGTATGTGACCATGTGATTAGCACGGCGTGAGCATGTATATGACCAGTGTGACATTTGCACGGCGGTTTGTAGCATGTATGTGACCAGTGTGACATAGCATCGCCGGTGTTACAGCATGTAATTGACCAGTGTGACATTACACGGCGTGTAGCGTGTTATGTGACAAGTGGGGGTGACTAGCACGGCGTGTAGTGTATGACCAGTGTGACATAGCACGGCGTGTTAGGATGTATGTGACAGTGTGACTATCCAGCTTCGACAGTGTAGCATGTAGACCAGTGTGACATTAGCACGGGCGTGTAGTGTGTTAGGCGTGTATGGTGACCAGTGTGACATAGCACGGCGTTGCTGTGTGTTAGCAGGTGTATTGTGACCAGTGTGACATTTGCACGGCGGTGTAGCGTGTATTGTGACCAGTGGTTTGACATTAGCACAAACAGTGTAGCTTGTATGGACCAGTGTGACATTAGCACGGCGGGTGTAGCATGTAATGTGCCCTGTGGTGACATTTAGCTCCGGCGGTGTTGGTTGTTAGCGTGTATGTGACCAGTTGTGAACTTAGCACGGCCGGGCGGTTTTTTTTGTAGGCGTGTTATGTGGGACCCAGTGTGACATTTAGCATGCGGCGTTGTAGGAATGTATGTGGACCAGTTTGTGGACATCAGCACCGACAGGTGTTAGCTAGGTTATATGACCGTGGTGAGTGTGACATTAGCACGGCGGTGGTTTGTAGCGTGTATGTGACCCAGTGTGACATTAGCACGGCGGTTGTAGGCGTAGTTTGTGACCAGTTTGTGAACATTAGCACGGCAGGTTGTTGTTTTTGTAATAGCATGTTATGTGGACCAGTGGGTGACATTAGCAACGGCTGTTTTTTGTTGGCTTTTTTTTTGGGTTGTAGCATGTATTGTGACCAGTGTGACATTAGCACGGCGGTGGTTGTAGCATGGTATTATGACCAGTGTGACCATTTAGCACGGACAGTGTAGCATGTATGTGACCAGTGTGGGACATTAGCACGGGCGGGTTTTTTGTAGCATGTATGGTTATGACCAGTGCTGACTATTTAGGGCACGGCGGTTTTTTGTAGCATGTATTATGGGACCAGTGTGGACCATTAGCACGGCGGATGTAGCATGTATTATGATCAGTGTGACATTAGCACGGCGGGTTTGTGAGCATGTATGTGACAGTGTGACATTAGCACGGCGGTGTTATCCTTTGTAGCATGTATATGACCAGCTGTGACATTAGCACGGCAGTGTTTAGTATTTGTATATGACCTGAGTTGTGACCATTAGCACGGCGGTGTATGGGTTTGTAGCATGTATATGACCAGTGTGAACATTAGCACGGCGGTCGGGTTTTAGCATTGTATCATGATCAGTGTGACATTAGCAGCCGGCGGTTGTAGCATGTATGGTGACCAGTGTGACTATTAGCACGGCTGGGGTTGTAGCATGGTACTAATGGACCAGTGTGACAAATTTAGCCACGGCGGTTTGTAGCATGTATTATGATTCAGTGTGACATTAGCACGGCGGCGGTGTAGCATGTATAGTGACCCTCCAGTCCATTCCTGCCTCCATGCCAGTGTGACATTAAGCACGGCGGGGTATGTGAGGCATTGTTTTGTTTCTTTTTTATAGCTAGCTTTGACAGTTAGCACGGACGGCTTGAGGTAAGAAGCATGTGTATGATGATCCAGTGTGACATTTTATGTTAAGCCACAGGCGGTGTATTGTTGTTTGCAGCATTGTATATGACCCAGGGGTTTGTGGGCACATTAGCACAGGCGGATGCAGGCATGTAATTATGACCAGTTTTGTTTTGTTTTTTTTTTTTTTTGACATTTAGGCACCCGGCGGATTTTGTGAGCATGCGATGTCACTAGTGTGAACATTTGACCACGCGGTTGTTGTATCATTGTTTGTTATTTATTTTGGTACCAGTGTGACATTAGGCAACGGGGGCATGTAGCGTTGTATGTGACTAGTGTGACATTAGGCCTACGGCGGTGGTGGTTGGTAGCATTGTATATGGAGCCAGTTGTGACAATTTAGCACGGTCGGTTTTGTAGCATGTATGTGACCTAGTTGTGACATTAGCCACGGCGGTATGTAGCAATGTATATGACCAGTGTGACATTAGCACGGCGGTTGGTAGCATGTTAATGTGACCAGTGTGGACATTAGCACCCGGCGGTTGTAGTTTAAACGTGTATATGACCAGTGTGGACATTAGCACTGGCGGTGTAGCATGTATGTGACCTAGTGTGACGGAAATTTAGCAACGGCGGTTGTTAGCGTGTGTAATATGACCAGTGTGGACATTAGCACGGCGGATGTCTGGTAGTGAGCATGTGAGTGTACAACCAGTGTGACATTAGCAACGGCGGTTGTAGGCATGAATATGATCCAGTGTGAACATTAGCCAGGCGGGTTTGTATGTCGCAATGTATATGACCAGTGTGACAATTAGCACGGCGGGTGCAGCAGGGTATATGGATCCAGGGGTGTGACATTAGCACCGGCGGATGTTAAGCATGTATATTGACCAGTGTGAATTAGCACTGGCGGTGGTTTGCAGGCATGTATGTGACCTAGTGGTGGACATTAGCACGGCGGTTATTTGTAGGGCAATGTATTTATGACCAGTGTGACATTTAGCACGGCGGTTTTATTGTTTTGTTAGCAATGTATGTGACTAGCGGTGACATTCAGCAACGGCGGGTTTGTGAGCATGTATATGACCAGGGTGTGGACAATTAGCACGGCGGTTGTAGCATGTAATGTTGACCTAGTGTGACCTAGTTTAGCACGGCGGGTGTGTAGCATGTATATGACCAGATGTTGTGACATTAGCACGGCGGTGTAGCATATTTGTGAACCAGTGTGACATTAGCACGGCGGGTTTTATTTTTGTTAGCAGTGTATATGACCCCAGTGTGGACATTAGCACTGGCGGTGGGGTTGTAGCATGTATGTGGGACCTAGTGTGACATTTAGCACGGCGTTGGTTATGTAGCGTGGTATATGGAACCAGGTGTGAACATTAGCACGGCGGTTTGTAGCATGTATGTGTACTGTGAGTGTTGACATTGAGCACTGGCGGTTTTTTTTGAGTAGCATGTTATGGTTGACCAGTGTGGACAATTAGGCACGGCGGGTGTGGGTTTTGTTAAGCATGTATGTGACCAGTGTTGGACAATTAGCACCGGCGGTTGGTTTGTAGCATGGTATATGACCAGTGTGACCATTTAAGCCCGGGCGGTTGATTTATTTTTGTAGCATGTTATGATGAACGTGGAGACATTAGCACGGCGGTTGGTTTTAATGTAGCGTTGTATATGACCAGTTGTTGACATTAAGCACGGCGGTTTAGGGTGTAGCATTGTATGATGACCCAGTGAGGAATTAGCACGGGTGGGTGAGCATGTATCATGACCAGTGTGCAAGTTAGCACGGCCGGGGTTGTTGTAGCATGTATGTGGACCAGTGTGGACATTAGCACGGCGGTGTTTTTGTAGGTGGTATGTTTGCATGGTATATGATCAGTGGTGGACATTAGCACGGCGGGGTGTAGCATGTACTGAGGAACCAGTGCGACATTAGGCACGGCGGGTGCAGCATGTATCTGATCCAGTGTGACATTAGCACGGCGGGAGGTAGCATGTAAAATGATGACCAGTTGTGACAATTTGTCGACGGCGGTTGCAGCATTGTATGTGACCAGTGTGACATTAGCGCACGGCGGATTGTAGCATGTATATTGACCAGTGTGACATTAGCACCGGAGGGTGCAGCATTGTATGTGACCAGTGTGGACATTTAGCACGGCGGTTTTGTTGCATTGGTAATTATGACCAGTGTGGACTTTATTTGCACGGCGGTTTGCCAGCAATTTGGATCGTGACCAGTGGAGACTATTAGTCGGAGGTTCAGGGGTTATTTTTGTAGCATGTATGATGACCAGTGTTTGGACATTAAGCACGGCGGTGTAGCATGTATGTGGACCAGGTGTGACAATTAAAGCCACGGCGGTGTAGCGATGTATTGTGACCAGGATGTGTACTTTAGCACGGAGGTTTTGTTAGCTGTAGCATGTATATGGACCTGTGTGACATTAGTGCTAGCTTGTATCGTGACCAGTGTGGGACATTAGCACGGCGGTTTTTGTTAAGGATGCATATGACCAGTGTGTGACATTAGCAACGGCGGGTTTTTTTGCTTGTAGCATGTATGATGACCAGTTGTGACATTAGCACGGCGGTTGTAGATGTATGTGATCCCAGTGTGACATTAGCACGGTCGGTGTTGTAGTCCATGTTCTATGACCAGTGTGACATTAGCACGGCGGTGTAGCTGTATGTGACCAGTGTGACATTAGCACGGGGTGTAGCATGTATTTTGACCAGTGTGACATTAGCACGGCGGGTGTGTAGCATGTATGTTGACAGTGTGACATTAGCACGGCGGGTGTAGCATGTTATGTGACCAGTGTGACATTTAGCACGGCGGTGTAGATGTATGTGGACCAGTGTGACATTTAGCACGGCGGTTTTAGCATGTATTTGACCCAGTTGTGAAATTGCACGGGCGGTGGGGTGCATGTATGTGACCAGTGTGACATTAGCACGGTTGGGTGTAGCATGTATGTGACCAGTGTGACATTAGCACGGCGGTTTTTGTAGCATGTATTGTGACAGTGTGACATTAGGACGGGGTGTAGGATGTATATGATCCAGTGTGACATTAGCACGGCGGTGTTGCATGTATATGACCAGTGTGACATTTAGCACGGACGGGAGGTTGATGTATATGACTGTGACATTAGCACGGGCGGGTTTGTAGACATGTATGAAAGTGTGACATTAGCACGCAGGCTTGTATTGGACCAGTGTGCATTAGCACGGCGGTGTAGGTGTTTATGACAGTTGTGACATTAGCACGGCGGTGTAGCATGATATGACCAGTGTGACATTTGCACGGGTTTTTTTAGTGCATGTATGTGACCAGTGTTGACATTTGCACGGCGGTTTGTTGTAGGCTGGTATGTGGACTGTGTGGACATTAGCACGGCGGGTGTAGATGTATATGGAACCAGTGACATTGCACGGCGGTGTAAGCTTGTATTTTGTGACAGTGTGACATTAGCACGGCGGTGTTGTTGTGTAGCATGTATGTGACCAGTGTGACATTGAGCACGGCGGTTGTTCGCATGTTTTTGAACCATGAACATTGCACGGCGGTTGTAGCGTGTATGTGACCCAGGTGTGACATTAGCACGGACCGGTGTAGCATGTATATGACCGGTTGTTGATTAGCGGTTGTACTGTATGTGACCAGTGTGACATTAGCCCGGCGGGTTGTTAGCATGATTGACCGTGTGACTTAGCACGGCGGTGTAGCATGTAGTGTATGTGCACCAGTGTGACATTAGCACGGCGGTGTAGCATGTATGTGACCTAGTGTGACATTAGCACGGCGGTTGTAGGTGTATTGACCAGTGTGACATTAGCACGGCGTGTGTATGTATGTGACCAGTGTGACATTAGACGGCGGTGTAGCGGTATGTGGAAGTTGTGACATTTAGTGGCGGTTGTAGGCGTGTATATGACCAGTGTTGACATTAGCACGGCGGTGTAGCATGTATGTGACAGTGTGACATAGCACGGCCGTGTAGCATGTATGTATTTGACCAGTGTGAGCATTAGCACGGTTTTTTGGTGTAGCATGTAATAATGACAGTGAGTGACATTAGCACGGCGTTTGTTAGCATGTTTGTGGCCAGTGGTTGACATTAGCACGCATGTAGCATGTGTACAGTGTGACATTAGCAGGCCCTGGGTTGTACGGCGTGTATATGCCAGTTGTGACATTAGCACGGCGGTCTGTGTGACCATTAGCACGTTTTTTTGTAAGCATGTATGTGTCAGTGTGACATTAGCACGGCGGTTGTAGCTTGTATGTGACCAGTGTGACATTAGCACGGCGGTGCGGTTGTAGCATGTATGTGACCAGTGTGACATTAGCACGGCGGTGTAGCAGTAGCCTTACGACCAGTGTGACTTTTTTGCACGGCGGTTGTTATGTATTTATGACCAGCGTGTAGACATGTATTTTGACCAGGGAGGACAATTAGCACGGTGGTGTGCATGTATTTGTGCCAGTGTGACATAGCACGGCGTGTAGCATGTATGTGACCCGTGTGACATTAGCAGACAGGCTGTAGAATGTATATGACCAGGGTATGTTATGGACGTGTGTGCATTACAATCGGCGTTTGTTAGCGTGTTATGACCCCAGTGTGACATTAGCACGGGGGTGTAGAATGTATGTGACCAGTGTGACATTAGACCGGCGGTTGTAGCATGTATGCCATTGTGCATTAGCACGGCGGTTGTAGGCGGTGTATTGGGTGGACCAGTGTGACAATAGAACCAGTGTAGCGTGTATTGACAGTGTGACATTAGCAGGCGGTGTAGCATGTATGGACGTTGTGACATTAGGCTCGGCGGTTTTGTTTGTGTTAGCCATGTATGTGACTGTTAGTTGAGACATTTAGCACGGCGGTGTAGGTTGTATGTGACCGTGTGACATAGACGCAGGTGTAGCATGTATATGACCAGTGTGACATTAGACTGGCGGTGTGAATCAGCTGTATGTGACCAGTTGTGACAGTAGCACGGGGTGTAGCATGTTATGTTGACAGTGTGACTTTAGGCACGGGGTGTAGATGTTTTGGGGAAGTTGGTGTTAGCTTGTATGTGACCAGTGTGACATTAGCACGACAGTTGTAGCTGTATTTTGGACCAGGTTGTGAACATTTGTAGCATGTACGAGGTGTCCTTGTGTGCATGTTTATGATTCAGTGTGACATTAGCCACGGGCAGTGTAGTTGGTGTAGACCAGTGTATATGACAGGTGTTGGACATTTGCACGGCGGTGTTTAGCATGTATGTGACCAGTGTGACATTAGCACGGCGGTTGTAGCGGTTGTATATGACCAGTTGTGCATTAGCACGGCGGTGTAGCTGTATTATGACCAGTGTGACATTAGCACGGCGGTGTTCTGTTATGTCAGTGTGACTTTTTTTAGCACGGCGGTTTGTAGCATGTATGTGCCAGTGTGAACATTAGCACGGCGGTGTTGCAGCGTTGTTTACGGCGTGTATATGACCAGTGTGACATTAGCACGGCGGTTGAGCGTTTGTGACAGGTTGTGAATTAAGCACGGCGGATGTAGGTGTATTGACCAGTGTGACATTAGGCACGACGGTGACATTGGTTGTATGATTTGTATATGGACCGTGTGACTAGCACGGGGGTGTAGCGTGTATGTGGGACTAGTGTGGACATTAGCACGGCGGTGTGGCTTGGTATTGGACCAGTGTTGACATTAGCGGACGGTGTAGCAGGTATGTGACCAGTGTGACATTAGCAGCGGGGTTTGTAGCATTGTATGTGACAGTGTGACATGGCGGGGTTTTTGTAGCATGTATGTGACCAGTGTGACATTAGCACGGCGGTTGTAGCGTATTGCCAGTTGTGCATTAGCAGGCGGGTGTAGCATTTATGACCAGTTGTGACATTAGCACGGCCGGTTGTGTAGCATGTATGGACCAGTGTGACATAGCACGGGGGGGGTTGGCATGTTATTGATTCCAGTGTGACATTAGCACGGCGGTGTAGCAATGTTTATGACAGTGTGACATTAGCAGGCGGTAGCATGTATTGACCAGACCATGTGGACATTAGCACGGCGGCGGTTGTGTGTGTGTAGGTGCATGTGACTATGCCAGTGACATTAGCACGGCGGTGTAGCATTGTATATGACCAGTTGTGACTTAGCACGACAGGGGTTTGTAGCATGTATCTGACCAGGTGTGACATAGCACGCAGGTGTAGCATGTATATGACCAGTGACTAGCACGGCGGTTTGATTAGCATGTATATGCAGTGACCATTAGCACGGCGGTTTTGTATGTGTATGTGACCAGTGTGACATTAGCACGGCGGTGTAGCAAGTATGTGACCAGTGTGTGGGGAATTAGCACGGCGGTGTTACCATGTAGCACGGCGTGTATTGACCGTGTGGACATTAGCACGGCGGTGAGCATGTATGTGACCATTATGTGACATTAGCACGGCGATGTAGCATGTATGTGACCAGTGTGACAGGTACACGGCGGTGTAGCATGTATGGATATGTGAGACATTAGCACGTTGGGGGTGTAGCATGTATTGTGACTAGTGTGACATTAGCACGGGCGGTTTTGTGCTGTTTATGTGACTCCAAGTGTGACTTAGCGGGGGTGTAGCATGTATATGGACCAGGGTGAACATTAGCACGGCGGTGTGCATGTATGTGACAGTGTAATTATGCACGGCGGTTTGTAGCATGCTATGGGGACAGTGCTGACATTATCACGGCGGTGAGCATGTTGTGACCAGTGTGACATGTACAGGCGATTGTTGCCGTTATATGACCAGTGTGACATTATTAGCACGCGGGGGTACGGCATGTATTGTGATAGTGTGACATTAGCAGGCGGTTGTAGCATGTATTATGACCAGTGTTGACATTAGCCACGGCGGTGTAGCAGTTATTTTTTTTGTATGAACCAGTGTGACATTAGCACGGCGGTGTAGCATGTATGACCCAGTGTGACATTAGCACGGCGGTTTTTGTAGCATGTATTGGACCAGTTGTGACATTAGCCGGCGGTGTAGCATGTATGTGACCCAGTGACTGACGGCGGATTTTTGTGATGTATGTGACCAGTGTGACATTAGCACGGCGGTGGTGTGAGCAGTGTATGTGACCAGTGTGACATTAGCACGTGCGGTGTGTAGCATGTATGTGACCAAGTGTGACATAGCACTGGCGGTGTAGCATGTATGTGACTAGATGTGACATTAGCAGGCGTTGTTGATGTATATGACCAGTGTGACATTAGCACGGGCGGTATAGTGTAGCATGTATGTGACCAGTGTGACATTAGCAGGCACAGGCTGGATATTTGGTTGCATGTGGACCTATGATCAGTGTGACATGCACGGCGGTGTAGGCATTGTATATGACCAGTGTGACATTAGCTACGGCGGGTTTGTTTTTGGTGTTTTGGCGTTTGTAGCATGTATGTGACCAGTGTGACATTAGCACGGCGATGTAGCATGTTTATGTACCCAGTTGAGACATTAGCACGGCGGTGTAGCTTGGTATGGTGTAGTGTGACATTAGCACCCCCCCGGCGGTTGTAGCGTGTAATGGACAGTGTGATTAGCACGGCGGTGTAGATTGTATGTGCCAGTGTGGACATTAGCACGGCGGGGTGTAGCATGTATGTGACAGTGACATTAGCACGGCGGTGTAGGTGTATATGACTAGGTGACATTAGCCACGGCGGTGTTATCATGTATTGTGACCAGTGAGAACATTAGCACGGGTTGGTGTAGCTGTATGTGACCAGTGACATAGCCGGCGTGTAGCATGTATGTGACCAGTGTGACAATTAGGCACGGTGGTTGGGTAGATGTATATGACAGTGTGACTTAGCACGGCGTTGTAGCATGTATGTGACCAGTATGACATTAGCACGGCGGTGTTGCATGTATAGGGATCCCCTGTGACATTTAGCACGGCGGTGTGCATGTTATGACCAGTGTGACATTAGCCACGGCGGTTTGCAGCATGTATGTGACCAGTGTGACATTAGCACGGCGATGTAGCATGTATATGACCAGTGTGACATTAGCACGGCGGTTGTAGCATTTGTATGTGACTAGTGACTAGCACGGCGGTGTAGCCATGTATTGGACCAGTGACATTAGCACGGCGGTTGTAGGTTGTATGGCTAGTGTTGATTAGCACGGCGGTTGTTAGCAATGTATATGGGGACCAGTTGTGACATTAGCACGGCGATGTAGCATGTATTGTGAACCAGTGTGACATTAGCACGGCGGTTTGTTGATGTATGTTGGACCAGTGTGACATTAGCTCCGGCGGTTGGTAGGCATGTATGTGACCAGTTTGACATTAGCACGGCGGGTAGGTGTATATGTGACCAGTGTGACATTTAGCACGGGTGTAGCAATGTATATGACCGTGTGACATTTAGTGTAGCATGTATGTGTACCAGTGTGACATTAGCAAGGCAGTGTGACTATTAGCACTGTATGTGGACCAGGTTGTGGCATTAGCAGGGGGGCGGTTGTAGCATGTATATGACCAGTGTGACATTAGCACTGGGTGTTAGGCAGGTGTATGTGACCAGTTTGTGACAATGCAGGCGGTTGTAGCTGTATGTGACCAGTGTGACATTAGCACGGGGGTTGCCATGTATGTGGGATGGTTGTGACATTAGCACGGTTTTGGTGTACTGTATATGACCAGTGTGACATTAGCACTGGCGGTGTAGCATGTTTATGATAGGTGTGACTTAGCAAGGCGGATGGCTTGTATTGACCAGTGTGACATTAGCACGGGTGATGTAGCAGTGTATTATGACAGTGTGACATTAGCACGGCACGGTGTATCGGGTGTATGTGACCAGTGTGACATTAGCACGGCGGTTTTTGTAGGTGTATATGACCAGTGTGACATTAGCACGGCGGTTGTAGCGATGTATATGACCAGTAGTGTGACATTAGCACGGCGGTGTCCGTTGTTTTTCGTAGCATGTATGTGACCAGTGTGACATTAGCACGGCGGTGTAGCATGTATGTGACCAGTGTGACATTAGCACACGGCGGTGTTTAGGCGGTTTTTGCATGTATGTGACCAGTGTGACATTAGCACGGCGGTTGTAGAATGTATATGACAGTGTGAACTTAGCAAGGTTGGCGTTGGTAGCGTGTATATGACAGTGTGACATTTAGCACGGCGGGTTGGTTGTGCATGTATGTGCAGTGTGACATTAGCACGGCGTTTGTAGGCATGTATTGACAGTGTGACATTAGCACGCGGTGTAGCTGTATGTGACCAGTGTGACATTAGCACGGCGGTGTGTAGGCGAATGTATGTGACAGTGTGACATTTAGCACGGCGGTTTTTTGTTAGATGTATGTGGGACCAGTTGTGAACTAGCACGCGGTGTAGGTTGTATGTGACCAGTGTGATAGCCTGGCGGGAGTGTAGAACAGTAGCCGGCGGTGTTTTGTAAGCATGTATGTGACCAGTGAGACATTAGCCGGTGGTGTGATGTATGTGACAGTGTGACATAGCACGCGTAGCATGTATGTGACAGGTTGGTGACATAGCACGCGGTGTTAGCGATGTATCTTGCAGTGTGCATTAGCACGGCGGCTTTTTGTAGCGTGTATATGACCAGTGTTCACCCAAAATATATTCAAACATCGTTCAGGCATATACTGAACCAATTTGTCACGTTTGCTGCTACGTATTTGCTAAAAAGGAAAATAGTGAGCACAGGTACTCAAATCATACATGTATCACACCAACATCGTCAAGCACTCCATGGGAAATGCATGCATGAACAAGTCAATATTAATCGATACAATACACCTGTGATTTTATTATGTAATTTTAGAACATACAAGCATTGTTATACATAATCGCACCTATATCAGCCTGTGACCAAGACATATATTTCCTATAAGTTGCATGTAGCGTAGTGGTTACAGTTATCGGTTTTTAAAATTACTTTTTCGTTGAGGGTTGTGGGTTTGATACCATCATGGTGTTATATATTTTTTATAATTCAATGTTGTCCCTCACTTCATAGTCCCAGCTATTTGCCGTGGTTATTACGTTTATTTTATTAACATTATTTAATGTACCTTACAGAAACATTTTGTTTAACATTTGTTCAAAAATCCGATATATATGTACATTGTATATTGCATAATACCGTTTGAATCGCCTTAGGTACATGCATAGGTCTGTCTGGACTCTGGACCAAACGTATACGCGCATCTGGGGGGCGGCGGACATACGACGTGTGGTTGAGTTTAGCCAGCCATACTTGTTCAGGGGGTGGGATATTTGTGTATATTTATGCCCCCAGAAGAGTATCACCCCCTCCACCCCCATGCATTGTAGTGGTCTTCTTTCACGTTCTTTTGATAGATATATAACATTTATTTAGTAAATGAATTGTGAACACCGTAAGCCCTGGTCTGACTGCTTGATTTGCATCCTGGTCTGTGAAAACAGTAAAACCAGTTCACACGTCACAAGGACCCTTGTGTGAATCTCCATTATTTATAAAATTTGAGAAAACGTTGCATCTGTTACAAGTAAAAAAAAAAAGATTTGTGCGAGGCTCGAACTCGCACTAAATCAACGCAGGTCGAATGCATTTACCGACCCCTCTACCATCTGAGCTGTGGGGACAATGATGCTTGTGCTTGCGCAAGACTGGACAATCACAGTGAATCAACTATTGAAACATTTAACGTTTACAAATATGGCATTTATTGTGGTTTTCAATCGCCTGTTTCACCAGTGAACCAGTTGGTAAGTTAACTTATCTCTCAAGCTACCAGGGGCATACATTTTAAAGCTCTAACTTGCTCTAGATAAGGCGTCGATACGACCACCTAAAATGGCTGCAAACGGCTACATCCCTAGAAAGCTAAAATAGACACAGTCCGCTGACCCCGTGACGTCACGTGCACTTGCCAATTTATCGGAAACCAACAGTACTTGCCTGCTATACGAGTAAATACGGTTTTTACCTGTGTCAGATGTACTTCTCATAATAGAGAGTGCACCAGTTTGACATTTTACACATGAAAAAAGTGTCCATTGTATATTTTGTGAGAGATGGTAGAAAAGCTCAGATATCTAGCGTTTTGTGTAGTTTGCTGAAATAATATTTATAGGACGTTGTCGTTCTATATATCTGGGACGTATTTCACCAAATTTTATTAGATTTGCTGCCATATTATTGGCTGTACGTGTAAAACGCTCCAAGTTGTGAAACTGTCCAATAGCATACACAAACTAAATGCCTTACAAACAAGGTGAACATAAGTCCCCAGTAACCTTGACATTGGGCGGTCGGAAATGGGTCGTGTGCAAAACAAAGCACCATCCCTAGACACACATTGTGGCCGAATATTATCATAATCGGTGAAGCGGCCCATACTCTATTGAAACTCGCCTGTTGGCAGCCTTCACTCAAACTTGGCACAATTGTATAAAACACATGAATATTATATAACTTGACCTCAGGTTAAGGGGTGTGCGGTGGATTTATTATCACATGATAGAATATCATCAGATGAATGCATGTATGAAATATCAAGGCGCTTCCTGTAAAGAAACAGAAATTATATGAAATTTACCCCAACGTTAATATTGGCAAAATGTGTAATTTGGCTTGATATTTAAGAGTATGATATGGATTACCGATAGTTATGTTTGAGAGAAACATATGGATGCTGATAAATAACATTAATTAAAAAAAAAAATGACCTTGACATTGGGGCCAGTGGTGGACAGTGGGTCGTGGATTTGCTATAGCACGATATAGCATATTAAGATGAATGCATGTATGAAATATCAATGCGCTCCCTGAAAACAGAAGTTATACAAAATTTAACCCAACGTTAAGTTTATGAACGCACTAAGTTGGTGATTTTCTACAGCATGATAGCTATTCACATTAGGAATGCATGTATGAATGTGCTAAGTTTGTGACCTTGACCTTGTGAAAAAGGGTGGGGGGGTGGGTCATGGATTTGCTGTAGCACAATAGAGGATCATTAGATGAACGCATGTACAAAATACAAAATATCAAGGCGTTCCCTGTAAAGACACAGAAGTTATAAAAAGACATTTACTCCACTGTTCAGTTTATGATGTTGATCTTGGGGAAAAGGGTGGGGGTGGGTGGGTCATGGATTTGCTGTAGCACAATAGAGGATCATCAGATGAATGCATATATGAAATATCAAAGCGTTCCCTGTAAAGAAACAGAAGTTACACAACATTTACCCCAACGTTAAGTTTATGAACATGCTAAGTTTGTGACCCTGACCTTGGGGTAAGGGTTGGGTGGTGGGTCGTGGATTTGCTACAGCATGATAGACTAAGAGGGTCATCTGAGGAATGCATGTATCAAATATCAAAGCGTTCCATGAAAGGAAACAGATGTTACAAGACATTTACCCCAACGTTAAGTTTATGAATGTGCTAAGTTTGTGACCTTAACCTTGGGGTAAGGTGTGGGCGGTGGGTCATGGATTTGCTATAGCACGATAGAGTATCATCAGATGAATGCATGTATGAAATATTGAAATATAATGGCGTTCCATGAAAGGAAACAGATGTTATAAGACATTTACCCCTACGTTAAGTTAATGAATGTGCTATGTTTGTGACCTTGACCTTGGGGTAAGGGTTGGGCGGTGGGTCATGGATTTGCTATAGCACGATAGAGTATCATTAGATGAATGCATGTATATAATATGAAGGCGTTCCCTATAAAGAAACAGAAGTTACACAACATTTACCGCAACATTAAGTTTATGAACATGCTAAGTTTGTGACCTTGACCTTGGGGTAAGGGTTGCTACAGCATGATAGAGGGTCAACTGAGGAATGCATGTATGAAATAACAAGGTGTTCTATGAAAGGAAACAGAAGTTATAAGACATTTAACCCAACGTTAAGTTTGTGGATGCTGGTGGACGCCGACGACAACGACGCCGGGGGTATGCCATAAGCTCTTCTACACTTCGTGCAGGCGAGCTAAATATGAAAGGTGTACGTACATGTACATGGACTAACGCTATATCTCCTCATGCCTATCGCCGAGGGAATAATTAGACTGCATTGAAATCCCCAGATAAATATTTTGGAGACTATTGAAAACCTTGCATTGCATGTTCAACACATAATTTATCCTGATCTGGTGCCAGGCATCATTACTAGTATGCCATATCACCAGATTCCCAGTGCTAATCCATTTAATGATCGATTCAACACAGGGATATCTGTACCCTTAAATGAGAATCACGAACCCATAGCATGTGCTGAAAATTGGCACCATTCACCCATTATAGGGTGGGTACAATTACAGAATAATTTTTTTAGAAACAGTTTAACTATTTTTTATTTCTTCTCGAAAGTAATTATTTTGCAGATGGCCGCGGCCAGAATGTCGCGCCTGCCGAGGCTTTGATATGAGTCGACCGAAAAAATATAAAAAAATAATAAAAATTAAACAAAAACTTTAACCTGCACGCACATACGGATGTATGTACATGTACACCAATGTGACAACTCATAGCGTTGGCCACAAGCTGGTGCGACAATAATAAGACTTTTTAACAAAAGGTATTGTATCCATACACATCAATGGGTTAACTCAACAGTTTGCTTGATTAGCCTCAACCAATCATACTGTACTCAGATAATCAAATTTTGCAACCAATCGAATGGTCACAAAATGATTTTCAGACTAGTCCATTTATGAGTTTTTTTTCTTCTCAAAAATATGAAAATTACTTGCAAAAAGTGCAGATCCTCATGAGACGGCTCGTCACGAGCCGGCTCATCTGAATCTAAACTTTTTGCCGATACCACTATACAGGCCTGTGGTGTTGAAAGGGTTAAGACGATGCCCAGAAAGGTTTACAAAAGAGGCGATGACTTACGAGGAGGCAGTCTATGTTGAGTTCGGAGCTCGGCTCCCGGAGTCGCTCCTCGACAAACTCCAGCCGGTGGTGACTTTGGGGGATCCCGGTCATCATGCTTCGGGCTGCCCGGTCAGCCTGCAATATATAGGTCACATATACCGCCTGGTCAGCCTGCAATATACAGATCACATATACCGCCCGGTTAGCCTGCAATATATAAGGTCACTATACCGGCCTTAGCAATATATAGCATATACTGTATTGTGGCATATATAGGTCTATACAGCACGGTCAACCTGCAATATATAGATCATGGTATACGCCAGGTCAACCCAGCATATATGGTACATATACCGCCCAGTCAGCACCCGGTCATCCGCACTATAGGTCACATATACGCCGTCACCTGCACTATATAGGTCACATATACCGACCCGGTCATCCTGACTATATAGGTATATAGCCCGGTCAAACTGCAATATAGGTCATATACCGCCCGGTCAACTTGCATATATAGGTCACATATACAGGCCCGTCATCTGCACTATATAGGTCACATATAGCGCCGGTCATCCTGCAACTATATAGGTCACATATACAGCCGGTCATCCTGCAATATAGGTACATATACCGCCCAGGTCACTTGCATATAAGGTCAATACAGCAAGGTCATCTGCACTATAGGTCACATATACGCCCGGGTCATCCTGCAATATATAGGTCACCATATACCGCCCGGTCATCCTGCAATTATAGGTCGCATATACCGCCCGGTCATCCTGCATATGGTCGCATATACGGTTTTCTACCTGCAAGTAGGTCACATATACCGCCGGTCATCCTGCATATATAGGTCGCCATATACCGCCCGGTCATCCTGCATATAAGGTCCATTACCGCCCGGTCATCCTGCAATATATAGGTCCATATCCGCCCACCCGGTCATCCTGCACTATATAGGTCACCATATACGCCCGGTCATCCTGCAATATATAGGTCACATATACCAGCCCGGTCATCCTGCAATATATAGGTCAATATCAGCCGGTCATCCTGCACTATATAGGTCGCATACGCCCGGTCATCCTGCACTATAGGTGTATAGCCCGGTCATCCTGCAATATATAGGTCGCATATACCGCCCGGTCATCCTGCAATATATAGGTCACATATACAGCCCGGTCATCCTGCAATATATAGGTCACATATACCGCCCGGTCATCCTGCAATATATAGGTCACATATACCGCCCGGTCATCCTGCAATATATAGGTCACATATACCGCCCAGTCATCCTGCAATATACAGATCGCATATACCACCCGGTCATCCTGCAATAACAGGGTTCGTACAGACATGACATAACATTCAAGCACTTTTCAAGCACTTTTTCAAGTACAATTATTAATTTTTCAAGCACAATATCAATTTCTTTCCGACATACAGTACAATAGGCTTTGTGCCTATCGGGCGCTTCTTTAACCCACTTAAAGCGGCTTATCCAGATACGGTTGAATACATTTTTCCCCGTTGTGAAAACGCAGTGTAGCGTTCACGCACGTCGCCATTAACCATTCAGAACGAGGCTCATATTGGACTAGTTTAAAACCAGAACCGCGCACGGTTTTGCCGATACGCAGCGGGTTTGCCGATACCACGCATAGTTTAACATGCAGTTTCCAATACCGATCAGCGTTCCACAATTTACACTCGACCCATCGAACATCGAATTTTAGCGATTAACCTTTTTATGTTTTCTATTAAAATTCAAGTACTTTTTCAGCACGAAGGCATTTTTGTAAGCACTTTTAAAGTACTAAAAAAATTCAATTCAAGCACTTTTCAAGCAGATTTTCAGAAAATAAGTACTTTTCATTTATCACTCGAGAATTCAAGTACTTTTCAAATCTGTACGAACCCTGAATAAATAGGTCACATATACCACCCGGTCATCCTGCAATATATAGGTCACATATACCGCCCGGTCATCCTGCAATATATAGGTCACATATACCACCCGGTCATCCTGCAATATATAGGTCACATATACCGCCCAGTCATCCTGCAATATACAGATCGCATATACCACCCGGTCATCCTGCAATAAATAGGTCACATATACCACCCGGTCATCCTGCAATATATAGGTCACATATACCGCCCGGTCATCCTGCAATATATAGGTCACATATACTGCCCGGTCATCCTGCAATGATTCTAAAGTGCTTCCAAACCAAGTTTTTGATGAGAAAAATGGAAAATAAAAAATATTCAGCAGACGACACAATTTAATTCAGCATTGTAAGGGTTAAAGGTACATGCCCACTCAGTAGGCACAAACTGTTCTTTATAGATAGTTTTGTATGTTCTGTAGACATGACATTGTCTGGCAAAATAAACATTAATTCCCCATTACCCCATGTACTGATTGGCATTATTATACATTTTATGTCAGACTTAAATTTCCACACTGATATCAGTGGCAGTGTTCTGCCAAGGATGCGGGATCGCGCCATTGGCGCGGAAAAATCGTCAATGGCGCAAGAAAGAAATTACCGATGGGCCAACGGGCGCATTAAATATTCGGTCCGAGTTCGCGGGTTGCGAAATTAAAAAAGGCCGAACTGTGTTAGGGGCGCTCGTGAAATGTACCGGAAATGTAAAATTCGCATAGCAACAGCGCTTAGCTATACATCTATCGACGGTTTTCATTAGATGGTATATTTACATAAGTGATACAAGTATAAAGCGAACTATTTTGGTCCGCCAATCAGAAAAGCCGTTTGAAATGCGCGTATTGTCTGGGAGCCTATGGAATGATAAAGAACTACAAATACATCATGATCAGGTATATTTCCATGTTTTTTTCACAATCACAACATGCTGAAAATTTACATGAATTAATTATTGCAAGTCCATTGTCGGGCTCAGCAAAACACTATTTCACACTATTAATTACTTTAATTGCTGAGATTTAATAGTTCGAAGCAGTGTTTTTCTTCAAAATACCATGTGTGACCCCATCATTTTTGAAAATGTCCCCACTTTTTTTACCCATGGGGTTATTGGCCCCATGTCTCTGATTTCTTGGCAGAACACTGCAGTGGCGATACCCATGTTTCCTTAAAATGTTAACGGACATTACTATTTATTCTCTGTATTTATTTTTGGATGTGTAATGATCATACTTTATAATGTGTCAAAAATATTATTTGTTCAGGTGACGCATTTAATTAGCAAACATAATTAAAAAATATGCCTCATTTGCACATGAAAATAGCCTGATACCACCGCGCGTCAATATCAATAAAATGAATATTACTTAAATGATTATGTCGGTATAGCGGGCACTCCTAATTTTTAGAACTGGTGGAATAGCGACACAATTATACACTTATTTAATTCCTATAAAGTGCAGTTTGTGCCTACTGAGTGGGCATGTACCTTTAATAATATAGATGTATTTCCATTTCAAAAGTTTATACATGTATTCAACAGTACCTTTATACATGTGTGAGCATTGGCACAATTCGACCCAGGTCAGACTTGATTTACTTCCCTAACTTGGAGACCCCTAACGGATGAAGCAGTCATGCGATTGTCAAGGTACGTAACTCACTGTGGGGAGGAAGTGTGTATTCATGCCCGGCTAGCTCAGTCGGTTAGGGCGATGGTACGGTAAACCAGAGGTCCCGGATTCGAGCCCCGGGCCGGTGCACATTTTTCTCACCCTGTGACACGATCACCAGTAAAACTTAAAATATCTGTAGAATAAGTGTACCTGGCTTTCAGTTTTCTGAATCGTGTAAACACATTTGACTCTCTGAAACACTTCTCTTCAGAAAACCACATGAATAATCAAACATGTACATGTAAACTATTGATGTGTGGGAAGCGACGTTCACTGTGCGAAGCCGGGTACGCTTACTCTAAATGAAGGACTCCTTGGTTAGTGAAGCAATATAAATCAATATCCCACAGTCTCCTGATTCTAATATATGTGTCATATTATCAAAATACGCGAGTATCCACTCTACGCTTATCTACAGCCAGACCCATTGATAGACTAACATTCTGGAATTCAGACTTTGTCCATTTCACGCACCTATAGGTTATAATTATCTCCCCTGTCGAAGAGTGCAAGGGGAAATCTGACCCATTTTCCTATATAATTTATAATCATTTTTGAATTCTTCAAGCAACTAAATTCCAATCGTTAAATCCAATTTATAATGTTAAATGGTCATTAAAAAATATTCTCATCACCATTTAACATTTTCGTTGTTCTAAATGTGAAATATTATGGCATAAAAATGATGTATTTTAGAGCGAAATGTATCAACTAACCCCCAAACATATCGGGTCAAAAAAAAAAAATGTTGTGTTTCCGGTAACCCGACCGACCCTGCTGAATTACCGCCGACCCAATTTTTTTTTTACGAAAATTCGCCGATTCCGAGGTCCCATTTAAATTGTCCGTGTTTCTTTTTAGTCACGATTCTGAGGTCCCATTTAAGTTGTCCGTGTTTCGTTCCTTATAGCGATTTCCGGATTACTCGCCACTCGGCTTTTATCGTTGTACGGAACAGAAGATGGCCGACAAACGGATAATCGCCGTGAAATACGGTGATTGCCGACACATAAAGGCGGCCAAACGGCTGTTGTGTGTGAATATAATACAGATTCTGGCAGATGTAATTAGTGAGCACCACCCGGAAGACCCCGGGATGCTAAACGTCTATGGTTCCACCTCCATAGACGAAAAAGAATTGTTTGAGGTTCGAAAAAAAATAAATTCACCCCACCCAGCTGCCCACCAGGCTTGTTATATTTTTAAACATGAACACAGGACGACTCACTCCTCGGGATTGGGATATTCCAGAAAATATCTGTACTGCACCCCCCCCCCCCCTCCACATAAAGAAGCACAATTGATTCCCTGCAGACACCCCACCCCCAGGACAAAGGGGTGATGATGACGTCATTTGAGGGGCCGTAAAACATTAATAATCAATCAATCAATCAATCAGTCAGAGGAACATATTGCATCGAATAATAATAAAAAAAAAAAAAAAATCCCTACCTACCGACCCTACTTATTTTCGGAGGCGCTACCGGAAACACAACAATTTTTTTTTTTGGCCTAAACAAATTTATATATCATTAACATCCCATTATTCAGTCAAAATTTCCTGAAAATTCAACGCAGTTCAAAGACGTCTGTGCAGGTAAAATGTCATGACGTTCTGAAGTCAGTAAGTGACGTAAATTGTGTAATGTATGACATCACATGCGTGTATGCAACGTCACATTTTTTTCTTTTCTGCTAATTGGCAGTGTAAACAAAAATGGCGAACAGCATAGCAAAATTGGTACTAAACTTGAAGCAGAACTATCCAATGACATCATGAGTAGCTGAACCAGAGTTGGTCGGGAAATACCAGGGGCAATATAGACTTGCCCATACTCTCCTGCCTGACCCGTCGAACATTTAGTGAGTCTATAAGTGACTTGCTAGATTTCACACTCGATGACCAATACCCGGTCATAACGCAAGAAATGAGGAATACCGTACCCTTTGAACAGTACATAACTGGGGATGGGGGTCTAAAGAAAGAACCTCAGGATGGTACACGTCCTGGGAGTCTCTCAAGGGACCAATGCGGTATTAACCCGGGTAGAAATCTGGAAGGGGGAGGTAGTGAGAGAGACACTAGTTGCGAGAGTGACAGTGAGGATGACTTTGTAAAGACTTTGGCAGAGGCCAAAGAATTTATGAAGATTGGCAAAGCAAAATTGGTGGAATTGGGGGCAGGTCACCCTATCTCAGGGACGGTACCCAAATCCAACCGCCAAGAGGGGAAGGGCGGGACTTTGTTTGAACATGGAATGGGAGAGGCAGGGCACCCGTCTCCTAGTCATGATTTTGGACAGTGTTTGCTGGATTTGTCCTTGGGAAGTTTGGGTGACAGTAGGGGTATAAGAATGGGAGAAAGATTAGCCCGATTGAGAGGTGATACCGGGAATGATGGGGTAGGCACTGTGGGAACAGTGGGCCCCAGTTTCCCATTAGTGCCAGATCAGATTCCTAGTGCAGGAAGGATGCCCCAATCAATGCAGGGATATAACAATGCCCCAATGACTGCGGGAATGGCACCTCTGCCAGTACCAACTTACACGCGGGCTATAGCCCATCCTGTTGAGTTTAGTGGGAGGCCCCCCAGTCAAGCAGATCCCCCGGTATCAAGGTATGTAGAGCCACGGGGTACTAACCCAGACCCGTGGGTGGGATACCGTGGCCAGCCACAAGGCTTGCCCGTTTATGAAGAGAGTAGTAGCGACAATGGGAGAGGTAAAACTCATCCACGTCAACAGCATAGGCTCAACAATCCTCGTATTGTTGAAATAGTTAGGTCGATGCCTAAAAATATGCAGTATGATGGGGTGGGGAACTGGCTCACATTCAGGCATCGCTTTCAGCGATATGCACAAGCTTGCAAATGGTCGGTAGGCGACTCGTTGAATAGTTTGTGGTGTTGTCTATCAGGCAAGGCCGCTGACTTTTTGTCAATTATGCTTGAACGAGAGCCCTCATTGTCGTTCACTTGTGTAATGGAGAAACTCGAGAATCGGTTCGGGCATAGGGAATTGCCCGAGTCTGCTCAAGCCCGCTTCCAGCAGGCAGTTCAGTTGCCCACTGAGTCATTGGAAGAGTGGGCGGATAGGGTTTTGACATTGGCCATGTTTGCCTTTCGGGATTTGCCCGAGTGTTTTTCTAACTCACAGGCCGTTGTTCGGTTCTGTCAGGGGTTGGTCGACAGAGATGCTGGGCAGCATGTATGTATGTCTAGGCCCAGGTCAGTGGACATTGCAATGGAAGAAGTGCGGTGGTACCAGCACGTACATGAATCTATGCACGGTTCAAGTAGAGCTGGTAAAAAGGAGAGGCGAAGTTTCCGGGAGCCAGAGTACACAAGTGTGAGTGCTATCCAGGAATCCCCCTCTATATATCCTCCTTCCGCAGATAGAGCTACCAATTTGCGTATAAAAGCCCTGGAAGAAACCATGGGGAACCTGCAAAGGACACTGGACAAAATGATGGATCCCCAGAGGTTCAGGGGTAGGAGCAAAGGTTGCTATAACTGCGGTAATGGGGGGCATGATCAGGCGGACTGTCCAAACGGTTGCGGGGCATGTGGCGACGAAAGTCACATTCGTGCACATTGTCCATGTTGTTTCTACTGTCTAGAGACTGGACATATTGCACGCAATTGCCCCAGAAAAAAGGAAAAGGGAAGGAAACAAGGGGGGTTCAGAAGGATTTAAACGGGCAAGGATCGAGGAGTCCGGCCGGTCCTCAATCCCGCAAGCAGTAGGCCGGATTGACTCAAACACCAGGGTAACTGGGGGCCAACAAGAAACAGGCGAGCATGGTTCCCTAATGAAACTCGCACGTAATCCACCCAGGGGGGTAGGTGGGGCCCATAAAGTTGTCCAGAGTAGGTGTACCTTAAAGAATACGGAAGGGGAGGGAGAACTGAATAGTAGCTTGGTAACGATTCCCATGCGGTCAGATGTGACGTCCGACTGCACAGTGCCAGATGTTACCGTGCATTCCACAAACAGTGCACAACATACTGATGCACTGCCCAGTGCTTCAGTACAAGTCCCATTGCTTAGTACATCTATACCAAACATTCCTTGTAAGCACAAGAACAGACGTATCACATTGGTGGACCTACACACCCCCACCCCAGCTGATATGTCGCATTTGGTAGTCGATTCATTGAGCACTCCAAATACATCTGCATTGTTTGATTCGATAGAATCGCAGGAGGGTGAATTAGATAGCATGGGGTCGAACCAAGTAGATATTCAGAAAAACATGTCCCCAATGGCAGTTGACAGGACCTCGGGTGCTTCAAGTGGTAATAGGGAACCCTGTAAAGTAGACTTAAGCACACGCACTGGTAGTATGGTGCAGGATGCACCAGGGGAAACACTTCCAGTCAATCAGAACGAGGCAAGCGGAGAGTGTGGCGAGTTGGGTCACCCGGAATGTGTGACAGTATGCCAACTAAGATCTGCCTCCCAGTTCAGTATGCCCATTCAAGTTGCTGATAGAGTAGTAGAGGCCGTTGTAGATACCGCAGCCGAGGCAACTATTATATCGGACACGGTGTACAACTCTTTGAGAAAAAGACCTCCAAAACTCAGAGATGTAAAATTACTCACAGCAGGCCGTCAATTAGCAATGCAAGGGTTTGTTGCCGGACCAGTCAAATTGAAAATAGGATCACGGTGGTATGAAGAAAATGTCTATGTGGCGCCCATAGATCAGGATATGTTACTTGGGTTTGATATCCTATACCTCCGTGGATCATCAATTTTGGACATGGGAAAGGGCAAGCTGCATTTTGATGGGCAGGAAATCGATTTAAATATGAAGGGTAGGTCAGGAACTCCGCTTGTAGCCAGGGTCACGGTGGATAAAAGACATGTCATTCCTCCCAACTCGGCAATAAAAGTGAAGTGCACAATGAATGCACTCTTACCAGATTATGTAGTGGAACCGATAGGGAACACACATTTGCTAGTACCGAGAGTAGTGCGGAAAGGTGGGGATAAGCCGGTTGTGTGCCTGGTAAATCCAACAGATAGGTACCGGCTTGTACGTAAGGGCCAACAGCTAGGGAACGCCTACGCTGTTGATGAGTACTGTGAGGATTCCGGTACTTTGCCCGAGGAGCCTGTGGGGGTACGTATGGTGCCTGAAGGGGCACAGTCAACTGAGGAAAATATACCAGAACACCTATATCCGTTGTTCATGTCGTCTGTCGAATTGTTAGACGAAGAACAAAAAGTACAGTTAGGCCAACTGTTAACCGAGTATCAAGATGTGTTTGCCTCAAGTGAATTTGATTTGGGTCATTTCGGGGCAATCGAACACACCATTGATACTGGGGATGCCAAACCAGTCAAGCAGCGCATACGTAGAACTCCTGCTTGCTTCGCAGGCGAGGAGGAAGCCCATTTAAAGAAAATGCTGGAAGCAGGGGTAATTCAGGAATCCACATCTGAGTGGGCTGCCGCACCAGTGTTAATTCGCAAACACGATGGGTCTGTCAGATGGTGTATTGATTACCGAGCGCTCAATGACGTTTGCCGAAAGGATGTCTTTCCGTTACCATTAGTAGACGATTGTCTTGATACATTAGCCGGTAGCGTATGGTTTTCCAAACTTGATGCGAATTCCGCGTACTGGCAGGTCAAAATTAAGGCTGAAGACCAACATAAATCGGCATTTACTACCAAGTATGGTCTATACGAGCATGTAAAGATGGGTTTCGGGCTCTGCAACACGCCCGCAACATACTCTAGAGTCATGAATCTAGTGTTGAGGGGCCTAACTTGGAAAACGGTGCTAGCGTTCCTTGATGACATTGTGGTGCTGGGAGGGACCTTTAAAGAACATCTGTTTAACCTAGCAACTGCATTGGCAAGGTTCCGAGAATACGGGCTGAAACTTAAACCCAAAAAATGCATCCTGTTTCAGTCGGAGATTGATTTCCTTGGGCGACGAGTCAGTTCCAATAGCCTCACCATGACTGATAAAGATATTGAGGTAGTAAAAAACTGGCCCGTCCCTCGGTGCTCAAAAGATGTGGAGAGATTCATGGGGTTGGCCAATTATCACCGTACGTTTGTGGCAAATTTTGCGAAATTGGCGGAGCCCATGTATCGCATCACGGGAAAGCGAAAATTTGTATGGGAACAGGAGCAGAAACAGTCATTTGACTCCCTCATTACAGCATTGACACATTCCCCAGTATTGGCCCTTCCAAACAATAATGATGATTTTATTTTGGATACGGATGCATCGGACGTGGCCATTGGGGCAGAATTATTACAAATTCAGAATGGTGAGGAAAAGGTCATTGCGTATAGTAGTTACGCATTGACACCAGAACAGCGGAGATATTGTGTCACGCGGAAAGAATTGCTTTCCATTCTGAGATTCACCAGACAGTTTCGCCATTACTTACTGGGCAGGCCATTTGTGGTTAGAACTGATCATTCTAGCTTGGCATGGCTCTTGCACTTTAAGGCTCCACAAGGACAGCTTGCTCGATGGATGGAAGAATTATCGCAATACAATATGGTGGTGCAGTACCGTCCAGGTGTAAAACATGGGAATGCGGATTCTTTATCTCGCATACCAGCTTCGGGGATGTGTGATTCGTATTCCTATGGGGTGCATTTAGAGGATCTGCCTTGTGGAGGCTGTGAGTATTGTACGAGGGCTGACAAAAACTTGGGGGACTTCACAAAGGATGTAGAACTGGGAGGGGCATTGGATACACATGGGAGACGCTCCGTATCCAAGGTGCGAAACCAGTTCAGTGAAGCCTCGGGTATCACACAGGAATTTATTCCCAGAAAGTTGTCCGGACAGGGTGTGGCCCAAATCACTTCGGAGACAAAGCCATTACCTGAACCTAATGCACTGCCTGAAGGCCCAACTGGCAGTAGGGCGGAAGGTGAGGAGGGTCTTGGGTCTTTAACGTTAGGAGGTGCGGTATGTAACCCGACACGAGGCACTTGGTCATTGCCACAGCAACGCGCTGGTCGTGTAGGCTGTGATGGCAACGGCAATCAAGGTACCACGTGTCGGACGAATCCTACGACAAAATGGGAGAAGGATGCCCATGTAAGGAGAATAGTGCAGCAGGGAGATGCAAGCACTAGGGGCGCGAATGACATGACTGCAGGTCCTTTGGCAAGTGATGAGTGTAAATCTTTGTCGAGCCAGCTCCTTTCTGAGGAGGATATGTCTGGTGAACTTCTGTTACCATGGGAACATGGTGGGTGCTGTGAGCAGGGTGAGGGAGTCGTGAGCATAGAGTTGGTGACACGGGATGGAGTGCCAGAGATATTAGCATGCGGCATTTCTCCGGGTATCAATTCTGTGGTTCCGGATGCACCATCCTGTTGGGGTTTCTCTAACGAAGAAATGAGAGAAGAGCAATCAAAGGACAGTGATTTGTGTTTGGTGTTAGATTGGCTGAACACTCGGGTCGTTCCCAAACAACCGGAGCTGTTCAGGGCTAGTCCGGCTGCCAAAGCGCATTGGCTGACAAAAGATCTGTTCACCCTCATTGATGGTGTGTTATTTCGGAACAGACCGGATAGTGAGGAAAAGGACGTTGTTCTGCCTTCTAGTCTCCGAGAAGTAGCTCTGACATTGAGCCATGATATTCCGTCCGCGGGGCATCAGGGCGTGGTGAGAACAAAGGCGAGAATGAAGCAGAAATTTTACTGGTACCAAATGGGTAAGGATATAACACGATATGTTACCACTTGCTCTGGGTGTAGCCAGAATAAAAAGTCCGAAAAGTATGGTCGTATAGGGATGCGTGAATATTAAGCAGGTGCACCGATGGAGCGGGTACACATTGATTTTCTAGGTCCATTACCCAGAACACCCCGGGGTAACGAACACATCTTAATGATGGTTGATCAATTTACCAAATGGGTAGAATGTGTCCCCCTTCCGTCTCAAACTGCTGATGTGACGGCAAAAGCGGCCATAGACCAGTTTTTCTCGCGCTTTGGTTATCCCTTTGAGCTTTTCTCGGATCAGGGCAGAAACTTCGAGTCCAAGCTGTTTGCAGCCGTGTGTAAAGCTTTGCACATTCATAAGACGCGTACCACTCCATATCGACCCTCCGCAAATGGTCAGGTGGAACGGTATAATCGAACACTGATGGACGCGGTTAGATGCTATATAGGCTCATCTCAGAATCAATGGGATTTGCAATTACAACAAATTGCAGGGGCCTTACGCTCAGCTGTCAACCGTGGCACAGGCTACACCGCAAACAAACTCATGCTCGGTCAATATTCCGGCTAATCTCATGTTTCCCCAAAAACTAGCTCCATCCATGGATCCGGATGGATACGTAACTAAGCTAACGGGGGATATGCAGGAAGCACACACGAAAGCTAGGGCCACATTAAAGACCTCATCCCGGCGCATGAAACGAAACTATGATTTGCGATTATTGGAACGGTCCTATGAAAAGGGTGATCTGGTCTATCTATTAGATACCGCGGTTCTGAAGGGCAAGTGTCGTAAACTTTGCCACCATGGAAAGGCCCGGCTGTCATAATAGAAAAGATCTCGAGTGCCCTATTCCGTGTTCAATTAAAAAACGCAGTCTTTGTAGCCAATCATGATCGGTTTAAAACCCCTGTAGAGATAGAAAGGTACCAAGTTGGGTAAAATCGGCACTTGATCGTTTCAACAGCAATATTCCATTGGGGCAATCAGATCAGGATCTATACTGTTATTGCAAGCAACCTTGGGGAGGAAGGTTTATGATCCAATGTGACTATTGCAATGAATGGTACCATGGGTCTTGCATCAACATTACAGCTGCAGATGCATTGGACATAAATAGATACAAGTGCCACCGTTGCAAAAGTAAGAATGACAACTAAACATTTAGTGTCTGGGTGGCTGAATTCGGGGACTTCCCGGATGCTAATACAAGTAGTATCAAGCTCTGAGTTAGATGTCCAATGACACGGAGATTACCATTATGTTGATATTAATAACTTCTGTTAGTCTATTCCAGAATGGCATTGAACCAGGATGAGTCTACGTTCCTGGACCGTGTTGAGCACGCGACGAAAGTGGGACGTCCGGTGGAGGTGGGAGGCTTTATCGAGAAATTGATGTCACCAGCCTTCGCCGGGAAGTCCGACCGAGTGCTCAACGCGGTTAGGGGCCAGGCTCAGCTGTCCCGCCACCGGAAAGACCAGGCATGGTTGAAGACCGTGGCGAGAGACGCGGAGCGATTCCAACTGCACAATCGCTCCTGGATCAATACCAACATAATGGACATCGGACTCCAGTCCTCTGTGGAAAGTGCGATGCCCCATGATGGCATGTACAAGGACATTCGTTTGGATCAGGATCCCACCCTCGGGCACCGTACCGAGAATGCAGCGCATCCAGTGCCGATGGAAATTACGCAACCATCTAGCGAAGATGATGTTCTCTCGTTATCGTGTCCCACAGAGGACGAAGACACCTTTCTCGGACCTATCAATGTTCAACGGGATAGAACGCCCCCTATAGTGTCGCCTAAACCGTCCAAGATTGGAGCAACGGCATCTCCAAACCGGTCTCCAGCCAAAGAGACTCTAAACGAGGGACAAAACATTCAAAGCATTCCAGGCATTCAAAGCATACCAAAAGACGCCATGAATCGCGGTCCCCCCGTCAAGACAGAGACCGGAGTCCACGGAAGCAGCGACACTCGGAGATTGGTTTACACCAGAATGAACACCAAACTGTATACAAGAGTCCGAGAAAACCTAAGTGGACACCACCCAGCAGAGCTAGGAGTCCGCCGAAACATCCGCGTTCCGCGTCCCACACAGAGATGGCACGCGAGGTTGAACATTCACGATCAACAATTAAGCCGCGTGCAGAGCAGGAGGTTACCAACCCTAGGGTTGAGGCATATAAGATTACAAAAACCCGAAGGAGACAAATGAAACGCCGTGCTCAGAAAAAGAGGAATCAGAAGCAGGAAGTTGCCGTTCCATGCATGGATTTACGAATTGTGGTGAACGCGGATGTACAAACGCGACAAACGCGAGTGATACAGGGTCTAGAATTACAGACCCACACGAGATCGAACACGAGTGTGATAGAAAACCCGGTCAATCCATGGCATAGGGTCCATTCAACCGCTTCATCAACCGTGGTATCACAAGCAACCAGCGCGAGTGTGATAGAAAACCCGGTCAATCCATGGCATAGGGTCCATTCAACCGCGCCCTCAACAACTACGACACCTCTCTCCTTAGTGCCTAGACGCAGATCTGCCAGAATGAACATCTGTCCTATATCTGACTGTTCCCCGTATCATGGACATCCAAGGACACATGCCTTCGCAAACCATATTCCGTCTATCTTCAATGATAGAGTGGGTGTGGAGGTATCCCGTCAGCGACTTACCGCCTTGAAAGTAGCGGCCACCTGGTTACTGGGGAAACCATCTATTCAGGACTTGGCAGATGTAATAGATAGTACCGGTCTGCTAACTGAGGAGATGAACAGTGAGGTGTCTGAGGCACAAGTGGTGGCTATGAACGCCATATCTCGGGAGTTGGGACTGGTACCTCCGCAGCAGTACACGTTGTCGCCTCTGAACTCTCCGGCCGTGCTGTTCCACTGGCGTGCTCTGATGGTCATCCTGGGACAGCTGGAAGGCCGTAACCGAAGGATCCTATGGGAGAAGTTCCAGTACGCCCTGGAACTTTCGTCAGAGGAGGACAGTGACACCGAGGTACCGGCCCTGAAACTGGACATGGGGGTAAGCAGGAGTAGTGGTGCGGTAGGACCCGCAGCGTTGCCGTTTATTGGACTGCCCGCGGCATTGCCACTTAGCCCAATGAGTGGCGATGCGGTACTACCCGCAGCATTGCCGCTCAGCCCAGTAAGCAGCAATGCGGTACTACCCGCATCATTACCGCTCAGCCCAGTAAGCAGCAATGCGGTACTACCCGCAGCATTATCGCTCAGCCCGAAGAGTAGCGATGTGGTATTACCTGCAATTATGCCCATAAGCAGTGGTGCTGTACTACCCGCAGATTTGCCGCAGAGCATTCCGCCTCCATGTATGCGAGATCACGGTGCTCCACCAGATGCGATAGATAGCCATTTTCACTTGGATCGTTCGCGCAAATCTCTTGGTCTGACGGCTAAGGCCACACTGACCAGGGTCTGCCAGGAGACAGTTCCAAGTGACGATGCGCGTATCAATCTCCTGGGTGCAGTGGTGGTATACTGTGATCCAGAAACATTCCCGACCTTATACGAAATTAATGATCTGCTGAGGCAAGGTCATAAAGTGGCCGTGGGACTTCACCCGAAGAAAGTGGGTAGCTGTACCCAGGATGACTTTGCTGCTTTCCAAAGGTTGGTGCAGTTACCAGAGGTGACAGGGTGTGGAGAACTGGGCCTGGATGAGACTGCACAGACTCCCATGCCTCAACAAATCGGAGCGCTGGGAGAGGCTGTCAGATACATCCAAGAGAGGCAGGTTCTGGTCCTTCATTGCCGGGAAAGTCCAGTCTAATGGCCAACTTTATTTCACCCTATTGGATATTCTAAGACCAATAGTGAACCCGTACCAGAAAATACATCTGCACTGTTTCTGTGGGAATAGTAGAGTTGTTGCTGCCTGGCTCGAGAGATTCCCTATGACTCATTTTGGGTCTACACGGGTTGCAGATCATTTCACGGGTGATAAACTAGAGGGGCTCAGGGCAGTTATGCAGGACCGGATGCTTCTAGAGACGGATGCCCCTTACTTCCCTTTCAGACAAGTAAGTGCATACAGTACACCCGCCCTGATTGGGATGACGGCACAGCGGCTCGCGCCACAGATCGGTGTCGGGTGGACCGAGTTGATCGGTATATGCACACGGAATGCAATACGTCTGTATGGGTGGGATCAGTAAGGTGGGAGCAGAAGACCTGGACCCAAGACCTGGAGCAGGTACCTCTATGACCGGATCTCCTTAGTACATGTCTGTTCTCCCCGTGAGGGGAATAGTCGCGTTAAAGTTTCCTCATGTAATACTTTAAAAATACAGGCATGTAAATATCCTTTGAGCAAACTAAATTGGTTTGGGCTGTATGGGATTAAGGAGAAATTAGGGTTATTCTAGAATTAGACTTTCCCTTCGGGGAACCCATCCAGGATAGTATGTCCACACTATCCCTATCGGTTGTCCTTTTAATATTCGAATGCTGTTAGAGGGTACATCTTGTGGGATAGGGGTGAGCTCATCATCTTGGTAGCGTCTATTTAAATAGAATGGGGGGGGGGAGTGTAGTGTTTGGGCAATCACTATTCTGCCCCTTGTAGCCGTGATATTGTTTATGACAAGTTATCCTTAACTAGAACCCAGGAGCTTCCTCATAAACAGTCCGGAGCCTCGCCGAAGACCAGTCCGGAGCCTCGCAGTGTTGCCGCCTCGCGCATGCGCAAAGCACTTCACGTGCAGGTCTCCGCCTAAGGAAACGGCGCATTCTACCCCGAGTGTTTGGAGCGTATAGACCGACTAGAACCGAAGAAGTACCACATACGCCCCATTTACACCGACGCTAGAGAACCAACCGACTTTACTCAGGTATATCGATGTTCCCCTTTAGCCTGGGGTGGGGTAACTGAGATGCAGAATGGAGTAAACTACAACAGATAGATAGATGTGAACAGACAACTGGCTATCAATTTCCAAACTTCTCACACCTTGCTGTGTGTATTGTGTAATTAAAGAATTGTCAAGTGCCAAACAATGTGTGGTCACTTTGTTTGCTTAGAGGCTGTAAAACAAGTACCCCTTACCTGGATTACCATTCAGCAGGGACCATCTCAAAAAGTAATATTAATAAGATGTTACCAGGGTAATGAAGGGGGTTTCTCAAAATATTAGCTTGTAGTAGACAATTTTATTTTAGAATTGTATACACATTTTTGGTCTTAGAATTTACAGATATTTTGTATTAATCTATTGATTTCTAGTACGCAGGATTTCTACCAGTAGAAAGAACAATGTAATACAAAAACATATTAAAACCAGCTGGTAGGAGATTAGCTACTAAGCATGACATTTGTTATATGACCATCCAAGACAAACCATATTTCCCGGTATTAACATGACCTCCGATTCATGGAAAAGCATGACAGACTCTACTGAAGATAAAACTTCAAAGCATGCAATGACAGAGTTGGGAAGGAACTTGTTGGATCTACGTTATGCCGTGGCTAGGAAATTGGTTCAAGAAGTTAGAAATTGTAATAAATATGAGCACTTAGATGTAAGTAGCTCATTCTAGTAGATTATTCATATTTGACAGGTGGCGGGTGCAATCGTAAAAACATGTGCGTGAAACAATACCATGACACTTAGATTCGGATATTTCGGATTGCACAAGTGAATGGTATACACCGGTAGACCCTACTTATTATTTTCTATAGATCGATAGTAAGGCCATAGTGCTATGTCAACCCATCGACACCTCTTAAGAGTTGGACGGAAAAGATGCTGGTGTAAATTTAACAGACATCAGAGAAAATGGCGTTAGGTTTACTATATTGTCACGGTACGCAACTCACTATCACAGGGCTACTAAAATAACTCCATTGTATTCAATCTGTATAGATAGAGTTATACTACATGAATTCAAGTGGGTGGGGGATATTCAACATTGCCTGTGCTCACTATGGGGAGGAAGTGCCAAGTAGGAAATAATTTGCAAGGCCAATGGGGACAACTTTTAGCGAGTGTGTAAAGGTCCGTTAATTTTACATCATTACCAGGAAAGCTGCTTGGAATTTGATTATATAATCTGTCCTTCCAAGATGCGCCAGTGGGTGGGTCTATCATTTCACACCATCACATGGAGTTGAATCTTATTTTTATTTTGAAAAACAAGGAAACGACCAACTTCTGCCAGTTGTTATGTTGTAGTTAATACGTTTTACATTATTGACTGTCGAATAAAACAACATTGTGTCATTACCAAATTTATACTTGTAATTGATCCAGCTGTCAAAACGAATAATCACAACCTATATCCATATAAAATATATTTAATGTTTTCTCGAAATGGAAAACAATATTGGCCACCATTATTGCAAGATGGCGGAACTGAACTTAACCCTAATCTTAACACGAATTATTCATACTGTCAGTCATTTACTGTCAATAGCAGTAAATGTGATTACGAATAACACCAAGGCATAGTAATACGTTGAGAAGATGCGCATCCATTTCAGGGAAGCGTGACATAGCAGTCAGTTAACAAGAAACCAATATGTTGAAGATGCTTCGAAACGTTGTGCGATTATGGTAAAACATGGGGTGTATTCCAATCGCTGTCTGGAGAACATGTGGGACATGTTTATTTGCCGCATTTCTCCTATTTTAGACTGGCACCCGGTCTGGTGTAGTGAAGGTGCTTGGCACCGGATCAGGGAACAATTAATCAATCTAAAAATTCAATCAACCTTTCTTTATTTTCCTCTGTATATCCTTCGAGTTGTGCAGTTGTGAAGAACATGCTCATTAATCACTAACCCGAATTTTCTGTCTGTAACGCCAGCGTTACAGAGAGAACATTCGGGTTAATTTAGCACATACTTAATTAGCCCTTAGCAAAACGTAAAATATGTGGTTGTGTGCTGACTAACTAGGTTAAATTAACCGTCTCATAACCTCCTTAATTTAAAGCACACATTTCCACTGCATTGCAACTAATACTAAATTCGGAAAGGAAAACGGGCCAGAGGCCGTTGGCTTGGCATATTTTCTGCAGTTGTATGTCCGGGTTTGGAAGGTCTGCGAGCCAATTTCTACCCTTAAATGCAAGCTAAATAACTGGTGTATTCAATCACTCAACAGTATCGGAGCTTGTGACATCCTCATGTCGCCTGCTAACGATCTATATAGCATCTGTTATGACATGATGTGTTGCCATATGCAAACTTAATTTGATTATCTCCAAATCTGCGAGATCAAACATATAGCCGACAGGTATGGAATTTCACAGGTTCTTTTAAGGATGGATGGTCAACCAGTAGCCCGCGGACATTAAGTGGACTACCATGACTACACACGACTGATGAAGTTGTCATTACTTGCCGGAGGAGGTGGTTTTCCCCGGGTACTCCGGTTTCCCCACCATTCATCTCACGGAGTATTGCAGCTTAGGCCGGAATTGGCCGCCCGCATTACTCTGATTAAACATTATTGACTGTAATCTGCATCGCCTGAAATCAAACTTTAACATTTTGGACCATGACCGGCGGTATGGTTCGTGACCATTTCCTTATCAATTACAATAACTCAAATGGGCAAATTCCCTATTATGTCCGGTATTAGCTTATGAGAACATGCTTAGTTTGGTACCTCTCGCTTCTGATAAACCCTTATTTTCTTGGTCAACACATCATAGTTTCACATATTATTTATTTCAAACACGACTGAAAGCTATTATCAAGTGCATTGGTTTGAATTCCTCTTCTTATTCATCACATAGTTTCCGCAGAGGTGGTGCGACACTGGCCTTTCAAGCAGGAATTCCTGCGGAGTTGATTCAATTACAGGGCGATTGGAAGAGTGATGCGTACAAAAAATATTTAACCTTCACTATGTCTAAAAATAGCAAAAGGCTCACATACCGGAAAACACCGGATATTAAAGAGAGCATCCGCGCATAGTAATTAATATTTTTTAAAATTAAAAAATTTCCAATTCCACGAAACTATAAACTGTCAGATTTAGCTCAGAAGGCTAAAAAACTGTCAGCCTGATACTTACACACGCGCGCCACTCACTAATATATGGGAAATTGCTATACCGCCGTGTATTATCTTCTCTTTTTCTTTAGTCTTCAGAATATGTAAAACAAATTTGTCATCTAACCAAATAAGAACAGATAAACGCCGCACTTGAACTTGCATAATAGCATCTCGTATATAACGTTAAGCCGCGAAACGACAGTAGCTGGGCCCGAAAACATATTACATCATACTTTGCATAACCCAATATCGATCATTCCCTGCCTGATATGATTTGCCCTGACCAACCCTGAAATATTATCATTATATTATAGGATAACGCTGTTACGGATGAGTCTCCATATATCATATGCACTCACACTCAGCCATTTTCACGGTCTGATATACCGGCTTCGTGGGATAGGAGAATGAAATAGCTAGGTTAAATTAACCGCCTCATTGCCTCCGTCATTTAATGCATATATTTCGACTGTATGACAGATATTAGTAACGGTCATTGGCCTAACACTTTTTGGACCATGGCCGGCGGTATGTACGTGACCTGTTCTTTATTAATTCCACGAATCTATAGGCTGCAAGAGTTGGCTCAGAAGGCTACACAACTGCCAGCCTGATACTTACAAACACACGTCACTCACCGCATTGGGGAAGGAAACTGCCATACCGCCGTGTATTATCTTCTTTTCTCTCTCTCGTCTTCAGAATGAGTGCAACGAATTGTCATCTAACCAAATAACAACATATAAACGCTATGTTGTCGCAATTAAATTCAAATAATAGCATTTCGCATATAACGACGAAGCCGCGGAACGACCGCAGCTGGGCCCCAACACATATCTTGCATAACCCAAACCCATATGGATAATTCTCTCCTTGGTCTGCTTTGCCATGACCAACCCTCAAATAACATCATTATATATTATAAAGGTATTACTACGGCGGAGTCTCCATATATGTATGTATTTCATTTTATTATATATCATATGCACTCATACTCAGCCCATAAAACGGTCTGACAGACTGGCACAGTGCGGTAGTAGAATGATCTAGCAAAAGGTTAAATTAATCGTCTCATAACCTCCTTAAAGGTACATGCTCACTCAGTAGGTTATAAAAGAGGAAGACAGATAGTTTGTATAGTCTGTAGATATGACATTTTCTGGCAAAATAAACATTCATTACCCCACGTATTGATTGGCATTATGATACATTTTATAGCAGACGCAAATTTCCATTCTGATATCAGGAGCGATAACTGTGTTTCCTTAAAATGTTAACGGACATTACTATTTATTCTCTGTATTTATTTTTTGATGTGCAATGATCATACTTCATAACCTGTCGACAATATCATGTTTTCAGTTGACGCATTTAATAAGTATAAATAACTAAAAAATAGCATGCCCCATTTGCATATGAAAATAGCCTGATACCACCGCGCGCCACTATCGGTAAAATAAATATTACTAAATATTATATCTGTATAGTGGGCACTCGTAATTTATATAAAGGGTGGCCGGATTAGTCCAGTAGGTAGAGCGCCAGACTACGGATCAGGAGACGCATTGTTCGATTCCCACCTCCACCCGCTCCGAATGACCGATTCGGCGTGTCCTTTAGGCAAGACAACTTCGTGCTAGCCTAGTCCTATCGATGGGGACTTAAATAGTCGGTCCCGACATGCAAGGTCATCGAGCCAGTACTGTCGTTAAATCAAAACATTTACATTTACGTATTTTGTTTAGAACTGGCGGAATAGTAACACAAGTATACACTTATTTAATTCCTATAAAGAACAGCTTGTACTACTCAGTGTGCATGTACCTTTAATTTAAAACACACATTTCGGTTGCATTGCAACTAATACTAAATTCTGAAAGAAATACGGGCCAACGGCCATTGGCTTGACATATTTTCTGGGTTCATATGCCAGGGTTTGAAAGGTCTGCGAGCCAATTACCACCCTTAAATATAAGATAACAACAACAACAACCTTAACCGCAGGACAGGGGCATGGTAAATATGTAGTTTAATTTTCAGCTGCCATTTCTGTGTTCCCAACTTCCAATAATGGGTCGTATTGTATTTCCGGCCAGCTTAGAGCCAGATCAGGGCCTGTTCGGTACACAATTCAGTTATGCTGTTATGCAGGATCGAGTGTACTAGCAGACAGGCACATAAACTGTGCGCAGACAATGTATAAGCCCTATTTCTATGATCACATTCTAAATTGGACACATGGTTGACGAAAAGATATTTGTGACAAATATAGTCATATGCCAGCTTGCACATACCCTCAATCTGACCAGCGACTATAGGCTTTTGATTTGGTCACTAAAGAAAAGCACCAGGGAGACAAATCAGTTATATAGATTATAATTACAAAATATCACATTGACATAATAATACAGCCTGCCTATGTCTCTGATACGTCTAAGAGGTCTCGGAACCGGTTATAAAAAGTTATTTTAGTCAATTCCCATAACTAACTAGAAGTCTCAGACTTACTATCGACGTTGAATACAGTAAGTAAGAATATGTTAGATCCTAATTCGACACACATGCATAACAACCACATTATGCATGGACGTAATACCCATTTTGTCGTCAGTCATCTGACATCGTTAATATGTATATTTTGTAGCTAGTACATTCATATATGTGCCTCCCGCTAACTAACAGGATCTTAGGGCATTAATAAAACCAAATGTCTGAACGTTCGGAAATCCTTCGCAGTATATGTGTTTGTGTATGTCAAATAGACTAATCTAGAGTGGGAAATGTCTCAAGTACATCGTAGAACTGTTTGAAGACTCGGAATAGAAGGGATGCGGACCTTTGGCGCCATTGACAAGTGGATGCGTATGTTTCTGACAAAATAAGAAAACTTAATTTCCGGACAACTTATTTGTCACGGTACGTAACTCACTATGGGGAGAATATGTGTATTCGTGCCCGGCTAGCTCAGTCGGTTAGAGCGATGGTACGGTAATCCAGAGGTCCCCGGTTCGAGCCTCGGGTAGGATATGCATCTTTCTCACCCTGTGACATTTGGCGCCCAACGTGGGGCCGTGACTGATAAATACTGCCCAAATTGTACCACAAATATGGAATTCAGATACGAATTAAATATAGAATTCGGGGACGAATTTCAATTTGGCGGTGAAGTATGTTACGGTTCGAGCCTCGGGTAGGATATGCATCTTTCTCACCTTGTGACATATTCATGGGTCAGTTAAAGATGTTGTCCAGCTTTAGCTATGGTCTTATTGTTGTAATTTCAGATGAAGATGTGAGCAGGTTCGCTGAAAACATGTTCCAAAATAAGGCTTCTATAGATTGTACAATGATATATAAATTCGTGAGACAGTTGTTGATTGCGGCCAAATTTCATAAGGAGGTCATCAACCATTGTTATAATATTCTGGCTAAGTTGTGTGATGATTGTTGTAGTACATCTTCATTTTATTGGTAGCTACTTCAGTGTGGATGAACAGTTGGATTTGACTTCTGTGATATAGTAGTTCGCCCTCACCGGACGAATCACTAGGCTGTGTTCCACAGGGATCAGTGCTAGGCTCAATATTATTCCTAATATACATAAATGATCTACCATTGTGTACAAATTTCTGTTGTACCGACATGTTTGCAGATGACAGTACAATGACCAGATTTGCTAAATCCCCAGATGCAGTAGCAACAAACCTCAATTATGACATGGCTGAAGTGGAGTCCTGGTGTCGAGTCAATGCTATGTCAGTAAATATTGATAAAACCAAGTCAATGATCCTATCAACTAAACCCAAACTTAAATCTAATAGAGAACACCTTCCAGCTATAATCTTTAATAATATACAGCTTCAGCAAACATCTTGTGAAAAGCTACTTGGAATTCACATAGACGAATCTTTATCATGGCAAACCCAGGTAGAAAACATTGTCAAAAAATGCAATTCATTATTATATCTTTTGTGCAGAATACAAAAGTACCTAACGAAACCTAGCCGCAACCCCGGCCGTATGTATGCCGGCCAGACTGATTTACATCAAGATGGCGGTTATGCATATGATGATCGTCGTTTCATGCAGATGTGGCCGGATGAGATTTATGTGCTCTTTTATATTTTAACCACATTGTATTCATGCTCTTGCTATTTTAACATATGTTTCAGTGTTTGCAGATTAATGCGAAACGTATTGCAGATAGCGGCACGCTTCTAACTTGACATGACATGATAGAACGACATTATATTGACCGTCTCCTATATCCCGTTATATTAGCCAATATTGGTCCGAACTCTTTTGGGGGCGAAATTTCTCAACAGCCTATAGCCAATATCATTATATAACCTAATTTCTGATTGGTAGATATTTATTCTAACCGGCAGTTTGATTGGCCTATATAAAAATAGCTCACTAACACTTTGCATGAGCTGTCAAATTTTTCTTGCGCGGGGTTTTATTATGTTTCGATCATTCGGTCCACGATAGTAGTTGGAAGACAACACATATATATCTTTTCGAGTAAGCGGGAGAAAGAGCAGGGAGCGGTAAAGAGGTGAGAGGAACCAGGGAGATAAGTCTGGCCAGGGCGGTTGCCCACAGCAGGCGTCGGGCCTAACTCGTATAAAGCGATACAACCAATTGTCGTTATCTTCATGACCCACCCCCCCTCCAATGGTATTCCATTACCGGGCTAGGGAAGTACTGTTACACAGACATCTGCTGTGCTTCAGTAATTTCATCGTGGATAGTTTATATATTTGTACTTGGAATGCCACTGGCCTCATGTCTAGTGCGTATTATCTCAGTAACCTCTTGAATAACTATGAAATCGATATTTGTGGTGTGTCAAAACACTGGTTGTATCAGAGAGATATGCACTTTTTGAACACTATCAGCCCAAACTATAATATATGTGGTATGTCCGACTTTGATTTGACATTGTCAATCAATAGGCGGGTAGGCAAATGTGGAGTGGCCCTACTGTGGCATAAACGTTTGAGTTCAATTGTAACACCACTTGAAATCGACAGTGACAGAATCATCGGGTTACAGCTGAACGTGGATACATCTTATTTCATTTACATTCTACAAGTATATACACCGTGCAAATATCACTGTGTGGAATTGTATCGAGAGCATCTTCGTGAACTGAATGATGTTATCAGCATGTACTCACAACGAGGTAGAGTCATTGTGGTAGGGTACTTCAATACGCGTCTGCAAGGCGCTACATACTTGAAGCCAAACGATTCCAGGAGTCGCGAACTGAAACGTTAGATTGAGACTCACAACATGTGTGCAATTGACACATTGCCTATATGTACCGGTGCGATATCAAGTTGTGTGTCATACGACGGTGCCAATGAATCACATTACGCAAACACGTCTTATTTGGAATTAATAAATCACTGAACTACTTTCGGCAAGGGAGATAATCAATATCATGCGAACTATTTTCATACGAGCCAAGCGGATTGTTCTGTTTATGATTAGAATATATAGTTTTAAGCTATCTCCTGTGATATATAATGATACATTACTTTGTTATGTTATGGGTACTAATACATGTTGTTTCAATAGCGTATCTCTGTAACGGTATTGTTGTAGATGGAGTTGCAAATAATTTAATAATTATTACGTTCAAATGGTGGCGTAATACTGATAGCACTTCTATAACTGTGATTGTCATAAATGGCGCAACAGTCGTGATGTTAAGGTCGCCGGCCTCAATGATTTAATTACCGATTCCCGAAAGGGTCGGGGGTTCAAACCTCGACGTGGTATAAAAAAAAATTCTCCATATATATTATTTTTGTGATTTTAATATTTTTTAATATTTTCACAATTTTATGATTTTAATAAAAATACCTATAAATTGATAAAACTTACCAACAATTAAAGTGTCTGTCTTTAAGTAATATATACACAGACAGTTTGTTACTGATGTTTTAAGTTTAAGTATATATACACAGACAGTTTGTTACTGTTTTTTTTAGTTTGATGTACTGTCTATACTGTCTATACCATATAATGTTTTACTGTCCCAAAATCTTTTTTTTTTGCTGTCACAATTAATTAATTTTCGGACAGCAAACATTTGTTTATGAATTTGAAATAATTATTGTCCTCCATCTGCTCACAACACTGTTCGAACTGCGCCTGTGGCTACCACGTCCAGAATTCACCTGGCCGCAAACACAGTAGCCATCGGCGTCTATTTATTAAATTATTATTTTGTATTTTATTTGAATTCCGCGTGAACGCTGCATTTTATGTCAACACCATTTACAGAAAATATTGGTGATTTTCTAAACGAATATCGGAGAAATGCGGCATATATTTTGTCAATTTTCAACACCATTTACGGAAAAAAATTACTGACTTTTTTAAAACAATATCGGCACAACTAAATACGGTGATAGAATTTTTGTCAACTTTTCAACACCATTTACGGAAAATATTACTGATTTTCTAAAAACAATATCGGCGAAGGTGTACTGAAAATAATCTTTATTTTAAATAACCAGCCGTCTAATAGATCTGTGTATAATCGAGAGTATATCGTTAATTGTCATGTTGTCTCCGACAGCGAGGTGTTGCGGCACACATCAAAACGACACGTCAATTTCAAAACATTGCCTAAGGGTCACAGCTGTGTGGTGTCATCAGATCAACACCTCGTCACACACAACTACGCATTATCGATTTTTTCCCCACACAAAGCGACGTGTATTTACAACTAGATCTGTGTAATGTGTCGGGTGTAGCCAAAGACCATACATAAATTCGTAATTAGTCACAGATGTAGCTTTAAAATATATTCGATTTCCTTAAATTACGTCCGCATGTTGACAGATATTTCAGAGCAGACGTCATCGTAATTTGCCGTTATTTATTTCCAAAATTAACCATATATTCTGTAAATGGCGTTGAAAGTTGACAATAAATTAAGACCAGATCAGTACGTTAAATCGCTATCGACGACAACTGACGATCCGATGAGAGAGTAATACCGTTTAAGCGTATCCAATGTTAAATATACATCGTTATTTTTTTATGACTTTCGTAGTTTTTACCGAGAAATTCAAACCGTTTCCAATTATTGGGGAACATAATATCATGATTAGCACATCGTTTCACTAAGCGGGGGCTACTCAGGAAAATGGGATCACACGGTCTATTGTTTACACTGGATTAATGGCGGCCTCCATGAGGTCTCAGGTAAATCTTATTTTTCAATAATACGACTGTGGTTTCTTCCTTTTAGTGATAACCATGTTCCAGCCGTTAACACTTATTTAGCAACATTACTTAATATGTAGTTAGTCTGAACATTCTGCAGAGAAATCTGAATTGGACGGAATCGAGCGTTGTTTAAACTTAGTCCGGTTCATATGCGCAGGTCAAAATATGAACTGAAAATGGCGCTTTGTGTGACAGAAATCCGTACGCGGACGAATTAAAAAAAATATTTTTGTTATAAAATATCACATACAGCGAAACAGCGGTAGCATCTACTGTTTTAATAATATGCATACATATTGTAATTAATGTTTAATAGTGATATACTTATGAATAATATACGATACTATGGTTTATACTCCAGCACTATGTTTTTAGGCTGTGTGATTTGCCTCAATATAAACTGGATTATTAATTATACTTATATTCATGCGCTTCATGACAACATCATTACATTTAAAATATACAAATATTACTTAAAGGGGTACCGATATGATACATTTTAATAATATAAATATTGAAAATACACATTACAATCGCTTACAACATAAGTTATTGATTGAAAATAGTCACTGCATCGTGACCTATTTGACCGCATTACCTATTGCGCGGCAACCTCACCAAACCCGCTGTTTACATAGGTAACCGCGGGTTTGGTGAGGTAGGCTCGCTAATACAATGTTTGCGTAATGACTTATTGACCACGTACTCATACCGGTAGAGTGTGTTGACCTAGTGCGTTCATGCGAAATTGTCGACGATCACTGCCTAAATGTTTCAAGACATAGACCAATTATAGTACAACTGCGTATGGATCTCAGGGACTACGAATTATGTAATAAGCGTAAACCGCTTAGATGGAACAAGTTTGATATAGCGATTCTCAACCGATATGAAAAGTTTGTATCTGATTTGCTACGATAAAGGATCAATTCACTGAAACTGAGTTATCATTCTGTGACTAGCTACATCGATTCACTGTATGAGTGTATTGTCGCCTGTATCAGTTCAGCATTCGAACATATATTTCCAAAGGCAAAGTATAGGCCATACTTGAAACCGTATTGGGATCAAAACATGAAAGACTTACATAACCACATGCGGTATAAGCGCCAAACATCGATTGAACATGGGCGTATGACAAACAGTGTAGATTACATAGAATACAAGGCAACAAAGTGCATGTTCAGAAAATATCACCGAAAATATGTGGAGACATTCCAAAGTAAAGTAGATAATCACATCGATGAAGCTTTAGACATTGATGCTGCACTATTTTGGAAGCTAGTAAATTCACGACGGAAGGATTCGTGCTCAAGTGCTGGAAACGAGATTCGCTTTGGTGATAAGTTTGTGCGTGATCCTAAATGCATTGCTACTGAGTGGGGTAAACACTTTGCCTCATTGTATTCAAATACTGAACATGAACAGTTTGACCAAGAACTATTCGTAAGAGTGAGAGCTTCAAACGCGGCGGTGCGAAGACTAATACCGGTGGACACGGAGTCTAATGTATTTTCCGAAAGTGAAATTAAATGTGTAATAGGTAAATCACTAAAAAAGGGCAAAGCGTGTGGACTGGATGGTGTATATAACGAACACTTGATTCACAGTGGTGAAGCATTGATCCAATGTTTGACTGAACTATTTAATTTGATGTTTGATATTAGGTATGTGCCGAAACAGATGAAGCAAGGGGTCATCATCACATTGTTTAAAGGTGGACAGAAGCGAAAAGATGACCCAAATAGCTATAGGGCCATCACATTGTCATCTATCGTTCTGAAACTATTCGAAAGACTAATTCTACTTACACGATTGAAAGCTATTATTAATAGGCCGATACATGACTTACAAGGGGCTTCCAAGAGAGGATGGGCTGCATTATGACATCATTTCTGTTTCGTGAGTGTATTGAATACTGCACTGAAAGAGGCAGTAAATTATTCGCTTGCTTCCTAGATGCACGACAGGCATTCGATTATGTGTGGCACGAGGGTCTATTTTATAAGTTGCATCAGTTGGGGATCCGTGATAAACTTTGGCGGATAGTTGTAGCGATGCATGAAGGCATGACGAGCTGCGTGGTGCATAAAGGTTTCACGTCAGAATGTTTTGAAATATTCCAGGGCACCAGACAAGGTGGCGTGTGGTCGCCATTTTTGTACTTATGTTTTATTAACGACCTTATGGATATACTGTTCAGCAGTAACATGGGATTTAAAATTGTTACCAATAGTTTGTGCGCGCCGACGGTTGCGGATGATATGTTGCTGCTTTCGCTGTCAAAGCATGGCCTGCAGTGTATGATGAACATTTGCTACACATTCCCGTGTGCCTGGCGTTTCCAGTATAATCCAACTAAATGCGCCGTGGTGGTTTATAATGAATCAAAACATGCTTACATGATATCAAGTAGAACATGGTTGCTTGGCAATGCCATTGTCAATGAGTCGGACCAATACGTACACCTTGGCGTCATGTGTAACAAATACTCATAACTACATGATAGTGTGCAACTATGTTGTAATAAGATAAGGAGCACGTATTTTACTCTAAGTAAGTGTGGTTTATCTAGTGGACTAAATCCACTTACTTTAAAGCATATATACGATGCTATTGTCCTACCAAATGCGATATACGGTTGCGAATGCTGGTGTAACCTATCAGTCGGCGATACGATGACACTGGAGCGGGCTCACCGCTTATGCATTAAATGCATGCAGAATCTTAATGCCAGAACAAGAACAGATGTTCTCCTTAGCTTACTGAACTGCCTTCCGTTAGATGTACTAATAGCTCGCAAGAAACTTGCATTTCTACAAAGAGACTGTGCTGTAAAACAAGTTTTTTTTGTTGCGTCTCAGTTCATACTTGCTAGGTAACTGTTTTCGAGGTTTAATGCCCGATATCTCCAAAATTATGAATATATATGGTCTCAGACACGTGCTAGAAAAGTAAATTTCTTGCGACGAATTTCCGAAAAAGTCTATATGGAAAACATCTGTTAATGTCCGAACTCGTGAAATCAGTGTTAGCGAGTGGCAGATTAGAACAGCATCGCCTCCGTTCGCCAGGTTCAGAAAGGTACACGTAGACTACAAATGTAACAAGTTATGGAGTTATGCGAGACTGTTTCCAGAGTATCTGAACTACATAAAATCTGTATGCCAATTGATTACCAACCTCACGAGATTTAATGAAACGTGTCTCAAATGTGGTTCTCTGATGGACAACTTGGTAGAACATTGTATTTTGGACTGTCCATCTACATTGAATAGTAGATGTAGGTTAATGCATGCTATACGGCAAGCTTATGGTGATGCTATTTCCATGTGCCTAAGGTCACTTACCAAGGAAGATTTAGTCACTACTCTATTAAGTGTTGATGCATTTACAGACATTGATACAGCTGTTGAATTCAATCGCGTAGTAATCGCCAAAGAGTTGTATTTGTGAGTCTACATTACTTGTGGCTACAGTATATTTCCCGAACATGAACACATCTGTTTATTAATGTTTGTGGAATTAGTTGCGGTGTGTAGCATTAAGTGAATGTATGTACATGTATATATTTGTGTATATGTTAAAACTGTTACAATAATTGTTAAATGCAATTCCATGTCACAAATCTCCAATCATGGGGGAAATAAAGAATATATATATATGGGTTAAACTTAAGGTCAGCAGATAAAAACAATATATATCTACCAAAACCTAATATTGAACTATACAGGTCAACCTTCGTCTATTCTGGAGCCAACATATGGAATGATCTACCAGTGTATGTTCAAACTGCCAAGTCAGTGGTAGATTTTAAGAGCAAATACATAGTACATGTTCATACAAGTACTCAACATGAATAGCTCTTACAGTAATTTAATACTCATGTACGGTTTCATCATATATATAAGAAAATCATACTCATGCGATTGTTACATTGTGACTCATGTTTACATGTACTTGTATCATTATTACTTGATAAATATACGTGTACTTGTAGATAGATATATGATTTCAGGGAAGATTGGCTAGGCCAACTGAGCTTCTTCTATAAATAAAGACAAAAACTCTTATTTAGACAAAATGTAGAGCACGGTTCTTGGGTCTATGCACGTTGTTGCATGAAAAGTGCTCCTATATATTTACACAAGAACATTTGTGAATTTCGAGCTTTCATTGTTTTGTTATGTGTTATCTCCTTTGAGATAGCATATTATGTCACGAAAACTTCTCTGGGGGCAGCCATATTGTCGTGCTACGCCTAAACGAGTACGACCAAGAAAATAGTGTCCTGTGCCAACTTATCCTGTGGCGTTTTGGTCTGTCTTGCTTGTTATCTAAAACTCTACATTTATTATTCTCAATAGTTTTCACAGTTTTGGGCTCAGTTTATCAGTTACATTTTGGAAAATACGAATCAAGACATTTCGTGCGTATGATTACAGCAGCTATTATCTTTAGTTCTCACAGTTATTTTATACTGGTTCCGGGGACTAAACTAGCCCGAATTAACCATTTTGGGCGTTTTCTTTTGCAAGTCCCGGCGTTAATTCTAATGTTCTAGTGCCCAGAGTAGCAGCGGAACAAGCAGGAACAACCACACAGCAATAGTTGGAGCAGAATGAGTTCTAGAAAAGAAGTCTATTTCAAATAACTGGCAGCGTCTGTGACCTATATTGAATTTTGTCATTTAATTTCACAACACCTTTGAGGTGATAAAAATAAACATGTAGCATTCCGAAAAAGTGAATGCGATTTTACATGGTCACTGCAATCGCATAGGCCTATTTACTTTTAACATTTTACTTTTTGCATTTCCACGTTCTTCCTTAATTCCTAGTCATCATGTTATACCCCATGCTTACGAAGTATGTTGAGGGGAATCCATCCGTCTGTAAGATTTCAAAATTCGGCTACAGTTTTGTTTTCGGTCCAGACGTGTATACATGTGTGTTCGTTCGTTCGTTCGTTCGTGCATGCGTGCGTTCGTTAGTGCCACATGTGCTGTGCAGTGTGCGCGTGCGAAATTTGCGGTGCGCTGTGTGTGATGGTGCGTGTGTGAGTGCGTACATTCGTTAGTGCGAAATTTGCGGTGCGTTGCTTGCGATGGTGCGAGCGTACATCGTTCGTTAGTGCGGAATGTGATGTGCGGTGCGGTGCGCGCGTGTGTGCGTTCGTCAGTGCGTAATTTGCTGTGCATGCGTTGGTGCGTGCCTGCGAACGTTGGTGCGTGCGTGTATATATGTTATGTGTATGTGTAATAGATAAGATATATATAAGAAAATATGTATAGAATTACAATGACTCGGATTTTAAATTAACACAAGTGAATAAATAACATTGTATGTGTCTATGCATTGATAAATGATGAACTGTCTATGAACAGCAATATTGATTCAGGGGCGGCTGAATAATTCTGTAATAAAGCACATATTATCATCCTCAAACTTGCTGAGAATGCAGGAAATGGCGTTTCTCTCATCTTAGATTTCAAAAATGTCCGGGGGCATGCTCATTAGCAACATCCAGGCCATTATGGTAATCAAGACTAGGACCTGAGAATGCAGAAAATAGCGTTTCACGCCTCTTACATTTTCAAAATTTACGGTGGAGCATGGCCCCGAACCCCTTCTAGCAACATCGGGCCATTTGGGCCCTCAAGACTGGGCCCTGAGGATGTAGGAAATGGCGTTTCATGCCTCTTAGATTTAAAACATTTGGGCGGGGGTGGAGCATTCCCCCGGACCCTCCTAGCAAAATCGGGCTCTTTGGGCCCTCGATCATAAGGTAAGGTATGATTATGTTTGGTTCAGAAGTAAGAAAACAAGACATTCTAATTAATTTAATTAATGATATTTATGTAGTGCGTGCGTGCGCTCGCGCGCTTCTTAACCGCTATTAAACAGCTACCAATAACTGCCGGTTTGCTACTTTCCTTTCTATCGAGTCATCTAATTAATCGTCTGCATTTGTCTGCAGTTTGTTTGCATTTCATGCCCCATTTCCCCATTGATCTATCTTCATTGACTGTTGCGGTGATATTCGGGTTACTTCAGTTGATGGCCGGGAGTTACAATGGAAAACGCCTCTCGATTGTGCAAGTTTTAGTTTCCCGCCATCTTTGTATGTCAACTGGAAATATAAAGACAAGATAATAGACAGATGCTTATTATTCTCTATCGTCAATACGTCCACTGTATCTGAGCACATAATAATGTGGAACAATCAAGGAGGTAACTTTAATCGCCATGGTATAAAGAACACATGTGGGAACATGGACGTCGATTTATTTTCAATATAAAAGTTGCTGTTTTGGTCTCGAAAACCTATGACTGTGTTGTGTTTTCGTGACGAAAGTGAAGTAACTGCCCGGTTAGTTTTTGCACCAAGCTTACTTCTATACTTCAGATATGATCACATACGTCTTTGACATTTTGTATGTGAGAGTTGAATCTGGTTATACCCCTTATGTGAGTATTACGATTACTGTCATTTCGGCTAATTCTACGAATCCGCTAATAAAAGTTAGCCTTGCGATAGCCATGTCACCACTTTTTGCAAAATTATTCCAAATAGCATGGAACCTTATATTTGTATGAAGTACAATGTGTGAGAATGCCAAAAAGCTATCTACTTGTTATTTTAATTGAGAAACAAAATTTTTATGATTTTTTTGAAAATCGCCATATATCATTTTTTATCTGTCATTTTTCCCCACAATCTCGGATCTCATAGACCTTGTTTATATATTGTACCATACACATGAATCCACTTAGATATAGGTCTCTAGATGATCTACTGCAATAAATAAAACAAGAAAAACAATAACATTAACAACATTTAATGTCATTAACATTGTATAATGTCTATAAAATGAAACTAGTACATTCGTTACACACAGCTGGTTACACACATATTTTCAGGTCTCCGGCTCTGTAGTCATCCAACAGCTTGTAACTGTAGATTGCTGTATCCCCGGAATACTTTATGTTAAACCAACTGGGGTAGCCCGGTACCTGTAAATAGCAGGTTGTCGGAAGAATGTCTCGAAGAAAAAACATTGAGCAGTATATTTTGGAATATATTAAAAAATATGCAAATTCCAAGTCATTTGCACCATGAGAAAATAGCCCTGTTTGTAATTGTAACTCCTGGTCGTCTAACACAATCTGAGGGCATGATAATGATCTAGTTTTCTGCTCATTTTATGAATCCCATTTTATGAATCGTGATATACATGTATTTAGTAACAAATTTAATGGCGAACAGTGTAATCCCAGATCAGATGGCAGAGCTGCGCAGGTAGACGTAGCACTATGGCTTTCACCACCGTTACAGCCATAGACCCCTCAAAGATACCTACTGTAGCGACTTGATTTCAAGATTTGAAATCTGTTGATTATTGTCTAAATACGCGTCTAATGGTGCTAAACCAGCAGTGCAAAGCCAGAAATTATATTAAATAGCCTGTATGAGTTACAATGGGTGACTTGCCTATTAAAATAAAGTGTGTATCGCTCCTTTTGTCCGACTACATAAAGTTTACACAGTTTACAATGATATGCCATTTTGCCGAAGAATTTCCGGCAGAATAAATTAACTTCCGTAATTCTGTTTTTAGTCCAGTGGCCAAAGGCCGATTTTGGGGCTTAACTTTGTTTTGAATAACTTATTTTTTTTATTACTGATTTTTCCTTAGTATGTAGACTTTCTAGTTTTAGAATCCGACTGATGACAATCTGTTACCCTTGAGCATTTGGAGAAATGTGCTTAAATTCAAGATGGCTGCCACCAAGATATATCGTGCCATATAATTGCATCCCCAGGAGGAAAATAAACCATCTAAGAGAGTATAATGAATGTATTAACGTGATGACACAAATGGGCAACTTTAAAATTCAATTCCTTAACTGCATATAGAAAAAATCCAAGATGGCCACCAACTGTGACTATTTTACATACTTTCACTACCGTAATTCGTCATATCAAAGAATATACGTTTTTATGCCACCGGGTTTCGAAGAAACGGGTGGCATATAGTGTTTGGACCGTCTGTCTGTCCGTCCGTCACACTTTTCGGTTAACCACTTTGTCAGTTTCTTAAATAGGCTGCAGGTGGCATCCGCGTTCGACAGACGCATTTCTTGTTTAATTATGTGTTTAAAATGATGTGTGTTTTTAGCTCACCTGAGCGAAGCTCATGTGAGCTATTGTTACCGCAATGTGTCCGGCGTCCGTCGTCGTCCATGAACATTTTCAAACGTCTTCTCCTCGGTAACCATTGGGTCTATAGTCACCAAACTTCATGGTCATGGTCCTTAGGTAGGGGGATTACAAAATTGTTAAAATGACGTCATTACGTAATCCAAGATGGCCGCCGTCTAAAAATAGCACAAATTCTTAAAATATCTTCTTCTCAAGAACCGGCAACCGGATTTCGACAAAACTTGGTAGGAATGATCGATGTACATTGCTCTTTCAAAGTTGTTAAAATGGTGACCCTGGGGTCAAAAATGGGCGTGGCCCGTGGGGTCAAATTGGGGTCAAATTTTATTTTTGACCGAATATGGTCATGTCATATATCAAATTGAAGGTATCAATGAGGCGATCACTCTGGTGCATTTTCTGTCAAAATCGGATTGTTATGTCATCCAAGATGGCCGCCGAAAGGTCAAAAGGTCGTTCTTTTATTAGAGATTTCAAAATTCTTCTTCACATGAACGGCCCATGGTAGCCAAACTTAAAAGTTATGGTCCATGGGTGAAGCCTTTTCAGATTTGTTAAAATGGAGGTCATCGCTAATCCAAGATGGCTGCTGTCTAAAAATAGCATAAATTCTTAAAAAATCTTCTTCTCCTGAACCGCTAGCCGGATTTCGACGAAACTTGGTAGGAATGATCGATGTACATTGCTCTTTGAAAGTTGTTAAAATGGTGACCCCGGGGTCAAAAATGGGCGTGGCCCGTGGGGTCAAATTTTATTTTTGACTGAATATTTTTATGTCATATATCAAATTGAAGGTATCAATGAGGCGATCACTCTGGTGCAATATTTGTCAGAATCGGATGATTATGTCTTCCATGATGGCCACCAAAAGGTCCATTTATTCAAGATTTTTAACAACTTTTTCTCAGGAACCACATGGCCGATGCTGGGTGAAGCATTTTCAGATTTTGTAAAATGAGTCCTCGCTTAATCCAAGATGACCGCCATCTAAAAATAGCACAATTTTTTTAAAACACATGAACTCAATGTCACATTCTCCTCTGGTGTTCATGGAGTCAGGTGAGCGAATTAGGGCCATCATGGCCCTCTTGTTTTTGTAACTTTGATGTTAAATTATATACTAATCTATATAACACAAGTCCAAGGTGACCACCAAGTATCATATTACCTGATAACTAACTTGTTTAGTAAATAGCTTATGTAATTACACCTTGATATACACCATTAGACAGCATCGGCAATAACGTAAGTCTAATATGGCCACCGGATATGAAGATAGTACCGTATAATAGTAATACAATTATATTATAATATAAGATTTAAACTCGTGCATTCAGTTAGATATTTTGATATTGTCTTGTCTTGCCATTCCATAGCAGCATTCATACTTCTATTGTTGGCAGGGAGATATATTGTACTTTACAATATACTTCAAGGACTTCCCAATTTGTAAAAACACCAGATTGTCGTCGTCTATATCATTGGCTCCAAAAACTCAAATGTGATTTACTGTGCAACATCGCATGAAATGGCTCCTCTATGTAGCGTCATTAACAACTTGAGTGTCTGGATATAGCAATTGAACAAGTACAAATGAATGATACGTCTATATATTTCTGTCACAATCGGTGACTACGTACAATAACATAGTTCAGCCATCCAGTAGCTTATTCCAGTTTCTGGCTACCATTACGTGCTTTCAACCTACTTAGTACAACCACTTAGCTGATATTATTGGCCACATGTTTTCTTTCTGTGAAAGTAGTCAGTTTCCACAAAGCGGCTGTATGCATACCACTTTAATATCACTTATTACTTTGTAAGCTGCAAGTAATTGATGTGTTTTCAGACCACTATCGTCGATGTAGAGCAACATATTTATATGATGAGGTAATGTATGTACACCAATTTTATCTGTGTATTTTTCAAAGATAAGCAATACAAATACTCTATTTTTGTCGAATTATTGTGTAGTTATATGCCATTAAATGATTTTTACTTATTTAAACATGACATAATTCATGCATATGATATGTAAAAACTAAGACATGACGCCGTCGGTATACATAAATGTGGATCAAATTAAAGAAAACAACCGTAATCACAAATATAATAATTCCGAGAAGAACACGGAGATGCTATATATTAAATACCACGGAGGACACAACTAATACAAATGTAATTGATAGTATATGACAGACAATCTAGTTGCGCCTCTACTAACTACTCACGGTAACAAAAAAGATTATAGTACCTGCAGACAGCAATACACATGGTACACAACCATATATAGAACGTGACAAACTTCAAGGTACCATAATATGGATATGAGGCATACAGTATTCACGCAATTTAATAAGACTAATATGAAAATGCTGAACAATGTAACTGTCTAAATTGTTTGTGTCATCATAATTGTATCCCCCGGACTCCGTCAGGGGATACTATGGATTTGACAGCGCGCCGCGTCTGCGTCCGCCGCAGACACTTCTTGTCCGGAGCATAACTCGAACACCCTTTGGAATATTTTCATGAAACTTCACACATGCATAGACCACGACCCAAAGGTGTGTCGCGCACAAGAGTGACAACTCTTGCATAGCTAATTTTTGAATTATCTCCCTTTTTTGTTTCTCGTACTGATTTCGTGTCCGGAGCATAACTCCACCACCCTTTGGAATATTTTCATGAAACTTTACACATGCATAGACCACGACCCGAAGGTGTGTCACGCACAAGAATGACAACTCTTGCATAGCTAATTTTTTAGTTATCTCCCTTTTTTGTTTTGCGCACTGATTGACCATAACTCGACCACCCTTTGGAATATTTTTATGAAACTTAACACATTCAATTAGACCACGAACCGAAGGTGTGTCGTGCACAAGAATGACAACTCTTGCATAGCTAATTTTTTAGTTATCTCCCTTTTTTGTTTTCGCTCACTGATTTCCTGTCCGGAGCATAACTCGACCACCCTTTGGAATATTTTCATGAAACTTCACACATGCATAGACCACGACCCGGAGGTGTGTCGCGCACAAGAATGACAACTCTTGCGTAGCTAATTTTTGAGTTATCTCCCTTTTTTGTTTTGCGCACTCTACAAACTGGACAATAATGCATGAAGACCTGTTTTCTCTCGTCTGCTCTGTACACCTTTTCTCGTGTGCTCTGTACACCTTACCTGTAGAGAGAACAATAGAAACTGGGAGAACCATGTGCTAGCATGGGCTAGCATGTGCAGATGTCCAGTGCTTGACCACTGCTGACCAGGTAATTTATACAGGTAAATCACTACATTGGGTACTGTGTTGAAAATATTGTGGCATTATGTGGACCTGTGCAGATTTTTGTAGATAAATATAGGACTATTAAAAAAAATCTGGTCTCCAATAGCAAGCATTATTATTTTTAAACATTTTTTTTTTAAACTTTTTTTTTTTATTTTTTTTTTCTTTTTTAATTTTTAATTTTTTTTTTTTTTTTTTTTTTTTTTTTTTTCATTTTTTTTTTTCAAATTATTTTTCAATTTTTGTCTAGTAGCATAAGGTCGTAAGTGCTTTATACAGATTATTCACCTGTGCATGTGCTAGCATGTGCAACTGACCACTTACAGGTAATTTATACAGGTAAATGATTATATTACATTTCCGTAAACTGTGTTGAAAATATTGTGGCATTATGTGGACCTGTGCAGATCTATATAGATAAATATAGGACTATTAAAAAAAAATTCTGTGCTCCAGTAGCAAGCATTATTATTTTTAAACTTTTTTTTTCCATTTTTTTTTCCATTTTTTTTCTTCAAATTATTTTTCAATTTTTGTCTAGTAGCATAAGGTGGTAAGTGCTATATACAGACTATTCACCTGTGCATGTGCTAGCATGTGCAACTGACCACTGACAACTTACAGGTAATTTATACAGGTAAATGATTATATTACATTTCCGTAAACTGTGTTGAAAATATTGTGGGAATATGTGGACCTGTGTATATTTGATATGTAGATAAATATAGGACTATTAAAAAACATTCTGGGCTCCAGTAGGGAGCATTATTCTTTTTCTTTTTTTTAATTTAATTTTTTGTTTCCATTTTTTTTTTTACATTCTTTTTCAATTTTTTAACTGACCACTAACTTATTACAGGTATTTATACAGGTACATTATTACATTTCCGTAAACTGTGTTGACAATATTGTGGCAGTATGTGGACCTGTGCAGATATATGTAGATAAATATAGGACTTAACAAAAATTCTGGGCTCCAGTAGCGAGCATTATTTAAAAAAAAAAAATTGTATATTACATTTCCGTAAACTGTGTTGAAAATATTGTGGCATTATGTGGACCTGTGCAGATATATGTAGATAAATATAGGACTATTAAAAAAAAAATCTGGGCTCCAGTAGCAAGTATTATTATTTTTTATTTTTCAACTTTTTTTTTCAAATTTTTTTTTATTTTTTTTTTTACATTCTTTTTAAATTTTTTAACTGACCACTAACTTATTACAGGTAATTTATACAGCTAAATTATTACATTTACCTAAACTGTGTTGACAATATTGTGGCAGTATGTGGACCTGTGCAGATATATGTAGATAAATATAGGACTATTAAAAAAAATTCTCGGCTCCAGTAGCGAGCATTATTTTTTTTATTTACATTCTATATTACATTTCCGTCAACTGTGTTGAAAATATTGTGGCATTATGTGCACCTGTGCAGATATATGTACATAAATATAGGACTATTAACAAATAATTCTGCGCTCCAGTAGCTTCACACATGCATAGACCCTAAAGGTGTGTCGTGCAAGAATGACAACTCTTGCATCACTAATTGTTTAGTTATCTCCCTTTGTCCGTCACCGATTTTGTCTCCGGAGCATAACTCGATCACCCTTTTTTCAAACTACTTGTGTATCTGGGGAGGGGGATACACATGCGCTTGTCGACAAGCGTCCATTTCTAGTTATATCATTGTTTTCTTATAGTTATATTTACAATATTAGCTTTCAATTACGGAAACCGATATATGTTGTGTAATTAATGTATTTTTTGTACAGTATACATGCATGAATCATTTTTTATTCATCATTGCCTTGTATAATACTGTCCTTTTCACGTATGATGGAGAGGTTTGCGGGAGAAATCTATGGTGGCTAATCAGGTTCAACCACCCAACTGGACTGTTTTGACAATACCAAAGCGGCATCCTTGTTGTCATGTCTTCGTGTACTGCACTTCAATATGATTGTTTTTTTGTTCTGTTGGGTAATAGTTGTTGTCCATGTATACTGCATCTCTAGAGCCTCCATTATCCATATATTTATTTCCTTTGAAATGTAATGTTTTAATCATTACACGATATGATTGCCATTGCGAGGTAATTTATCTTTATATATACGTCTGCCATGTATATAAGTATCTAATAGATATAGTTACTTACAATCCTAGTAAGTATATGCAATTTATTCAATATAAGGCAACATTATTTTTATATTTGGCGGCCATCTATGATTTCTGCTATTGGTAGTTATCTAATTGTATTCCTAAGTTAGTAAAAACGTTCATAGTATACATAACTTCAGTACTTTTATTCCAATTTACTACGATATGACATCGATGTGCAATTATATACTTAATTATTATTCTCTGTGATGATCGTCATGGGATAATTTCTGTATATATGGCAGCCATCTTGGACTTTCGCTCTTCACAAATGTGTCTAGTTACTATCAAATTTACTGTAAGCGTTTATCATGTCAATATATCCAAGATTAGTATACATGTTGTTTTCATATGGAGTGTACGTGGGAGCAGTCGTATGCAATATATCATGTTACGTTTGGTGGCCATGTTGGATTTTTACCATTTAACAGTGAATTGAAATTTAATGTTCATCACTTATCTCGATAAGTCAAGTAAATCCACTTTATGCTGTTAATGTATGCATTTTATTCAAAATAAAGTTAAGCTCCTGCATGGAACGTGCCATACACTTGGCAGCCAGACTATCTGACATCTGAGCGGGAAACCCCCACATACGTCAATCGATTTCATTGGTCGGTTACTTTGCAGATTTCCGATATTGTACCTCGGAAAAAAAATGGCGACGGTGATAAACTGAACGTGTTATGCACGCTGTTTTACAAAGAAATGTTGAGAAATAACTAGTAAGGAAAGTAGTTGCATATAAATTATTAATGAAATTTGGTGTATTAATATTATTTAAACGTATTGTCAGATGATTTCGGTATCGTACAGTATCGTATCGAGTATTCGAGTTTAGATTTCGCTATGTGACCCAATGGTATGGAAGCCAGTCTCTATAGCAAAGAAAGTAATAAATGAAAAAAGTCAGATAATGAAAAATAGAAGTTAAACATGATATAGAGACATGGCATGTTAGTCTACTGCGCAGGCTGATCTTGGTCTGCACTGGACACATATACACATTTGGACCATTTTCTGGACCATTTTTCTCACCATGTTGTGTCATATATTTTTGAAGTTTGTTTTTAAATGGATTAATGTTTAATTAATAGGTTGCAGCATCTAAAATAATACATATAGTGCCTTCAAGTTACAGTAGCAAGCAATACAGTCAGTAATACAGATAGTAACTTTAAGATTTACTATATACTGAGATAGCCGCGTGCAACATGTCCGCTCAAGGCAGTTGTTAGCAATAAAATATTTAATGAAACAGAACTTAAGCCAGACAGATGCATGAACATGAAAGTGTTGATTATACCACAACGAGGAGTGATAAGCATGCTGAAGTGTTTTGCAGTCGGAGACTCGGACAGGGCAAGAAAACCAACAACACATCAGCAAAACAGATGGATGTACCCCGAAACGATGCCAATTTCCAAGTCATTTGACCTTCAGCCCTGTGGCCACATGGGTGTGCTACAGAATGAAAATATGGACCTAGACATCTGAGCATGTGAAGTTTCAAGCCAATTGGACTTAGGGTTGCAGAGATAGTATGTACCCAAACACTTTTAATGCGAATCTCGGACAGACATATGGACGGACAGACGGACGGGGTGGCGACTGTATGTACCCCCCAAATGTTTTTGGGGTACACAAATTGTTATTTGCAAACAGTGAAAATACAGTATGACTGTGCCTATATGAGTGTTTGTGCGCTGCTAGATGTCATTTGTACTTGTAATCTTGTTATATATCTGAGAAATATGGATGATGATAAAGAAGTACATGTAGTTGAAGTTTGAAGTAAATCGGAGTAAGGGTTGTGGAGATATAAGGTTTGTAAAAACTAACACATATTTTGTAAAAACTTTAACGCAAATTTTAAAGTCATTTGACCTTGGGCATGTGGACCGCATGGGTGGGATATAGAATGAAAATATGCATGATGATAAAAAAGTATTTGAAGTTTGAAGTAAATCACCGAGTAAGGGTTGTGGAGATATAACTATAATTAAGGCATTTAAAAACTTTTAACGCAGATTTTGGACGGACGCACACACGCACAGACACCCAGACGTCGTAGCGATCACGATGTCTCGCTTTCCGCAAGCGGGCTAAAAAAAAACATCGTGCATTTTATAAATATTTTTCTTGAAATTACACACATGCTCAAAGACAAAGGTACAAAATCACATATTTTACACATAAAGTTCAGTAAACAAAGCAAACAATGTTTGATTACTCTACCAAATACACCAACACTAACAGACAGCACTTATCAGACATGCAGAACTAGTCGGTAGACTCGGTAATCAATATTCTATAGGTCTTATCCGGACTTAGGAACTGTCCGGATTTGGGTCAAATTGTCACTTTCTTTCTTTAGCTTATATTTAATGGCGGCACTGGCTCTAGGACCTTGCATGCCATCTCTCAAGAATGGGAGAAAGAACGGAGGTAGAGATTTTTTGAGAGAAGCCGGTAATTCGTATTTATAGAGCAACTACGAATTATCGGTACCCATTTACAGCTGGGTGAACTGGAGCAGTGTGGATACAGTGTCTTGCTCAAGGACACAACGCACGCCGTTAGTCAGGCTCGAACCCACGACCCTTGGATCAATAGTCCGACACACTAACCATTACGCCACGGCGCTCCACATTGTCACTGGTGCCATTTATACGCAAAATACGGATGGAAAAAATATAATTAATAAACCAAAGGTGTATAATATCGTATAATATCGCTATAACAAGTTATATCATGGTATGGAATGGTTGCTTTGAGTGTGACAATAACGTTTTTATGTGTAGGAACTTCGCTGCGTCTCCACCGGAAGTGGCCAAGGGAAGATAATTCATCGAATTATGGATCTGGAGGTTTTCACAGGGGGTATTTCAATGGTGTTTCGCGGACTTGCGCGGACGATTTGAACAACAAATATGGTCAAAACTCACACAAAAATGGCACCCAATTGTCATTAGGGTAAATCACGCTAAAGCATCAATGAAATGTTGCTCCAGGTTGCTCCAAACTGAAAGTTATATAAAATGCGTAATTATTTGGATTTATTTTTTTATAAAATCTTGATAGCTTACCTTCAAGGCACCTCTCATACAAATTTTCGTGCTATGTGATCCAAAAACAAAATATCGAAAAATGTTTGACGTGTCCACCTTGTGACATCCAAAATGGCTGCGATTTTTTGCGAAGCGGCTTTTCATTTCGGCAACTTTGCGTAAATTTTATGATGACATCGCGATTCGTTAAAGATGTTTTCAACATACCTTTTTGGAAATTAGCATTTTATAGTTTGGATTCATGTGTATTTGTTTTAAAGTCAATTAAAAAAAATGTATTAAAATGCTTCTGAAATGAACAGGTATTGGCTGTTGACAGATATAAACGGAAGTTCATACGTAAGTGATGACATCGCTACTTGCGAACGTCATAATAAAATATGTGGATTTCGGAATAAATAAGCTGATTAATTGCTACACTGTGGCACAATTTTATCACATTCCGATAGTTTGGTAAGAAGTTATTCTGAATATTGGTGGCACGATTTACCCAAATCTACCCAAATCTTTATGTAATTACTATATTTGTTAATAAATCAAGCTACCGTATACACATCATAATAACGATGTTTGGACTGTACTTACATAAGATCTGTCATTAATTTGCTCCTACCAGGGCCCATTTTAATGTTTTGATGCAAAATGGAAATATTTGTTTATGAAATAAAGGGAGAGTACCGCGAATAACTTTTACTAGCAAGCCAAGGAAGATAATCCACTTTATATTTGCTAAATATATATGATGATTTTTAATTGAAATACAAATAAAAAACAGTAGAACCTCTCATGTTGACATCCAAGGAGGCAGTGTTTGAAAACTCTTCTGCCAACTAGTATGATTATATTTTTTAGTAATAACTAATATATAATTTAATTATATAAATTACTAATATTTTAAAACTAAATTAATAATATTTATATGTGGCTGTGACTGGATAAATGAGGCTTATCGAAATTGTGACCAGTGTAGGTTCTCATTAAATAACACTCTTCTGTAGCCTGGCAATAACCTATATTGTTTGTTCGAAGCAAGACTGTGCTTTCATTTATGGAACTACGAATGTTGCAGATGCTGATCAGACTGTGCGGATACACAGGCTGATCTGGATCTACACTGGTCGCAAAACCCATAAACCCCACTTCTCCAGTAACAGCCACAATCATGATCCATGATAACTTAATGTGCTTTATTCTTCCTTTTTTTCGGTCAAAATGTGCTTATTATATGATATACTAATTATATATTGTATGAAAAGTATATAATATACTCATAATTGTTTTTAATGAAGATTTGGGTTGATTTGGGTAAATCGTGCTTCCGCTGAATATAGTAAAAATGTGTAAAATCCTCAGACACTGTTGATGGAATAGCCTTATTTATTAAATTAACTGTTCAACTAAGAATAAGAAACTAACCTGTCATAATGTCGCTGGATAGTTCCGCTTCAAGTTTAATACAATTTTTAGCCAGGTTTTTTTTTTTTTTTTAAATCCAGGCTATTGGATTGGCGAAAGCCGGGAGGGCGGTGGGCGGCGTCCACAATCAATGTTAAGTTTTCGTGTTTAAGTCCATTTCTTTGGTACTGTACCACCTAGGACCACCAAACTTTCACAGCTTCATAACCAAGGGGTGCCCACCACATACAACTATCCAACATGTGACCATTTTTTGTCGCGCCCGCTTGCGGAAAGTGCGATATAGTCGGCACTTTGGCGTACGTACGTACGTACGTACGTACGTACCTTACTACGTACGTACGAACAACTACGTACTGCGTGTGTCCGGTTAAAGTTTTTGGTTAAATTTTTTGGTTATGTTTTTTGGTTAAAGTTTTTCGTTATACTACATCTCTGCAACTGCTTTGCCCATTACCTTGAAACTTCACATGGGTGTTTATCATCATCTATATTTTCATTGTACCCCCTACCGTGCGGTAGTACGTGTGTCCGGTTAAATTACAGAATTAAATTGCGGAAAGCGCGATATAGTCGGCACTTTGGCGTACATGTACGTGTGTCCGGTTAAAGTTTTTGGTTAAGTTTTTTGGTTAAAGTTTTTGGTTAAAGTTTTTCGTTATACTATATCTCTGCAAATGCTTTGCCCATTACCTTGAAACTTCACATGGGTGTTTATCATCATCTTTATTTTCATTCTACCCCCATCCCGTGCGGCCCCTGTACCCAATGTCAAGGTCAAATTACTTTGAAGTTTTTGGTTAAGTTTTTTGGTTAAGTTTTTTGGTTAAAGTTTTTCGTTATACTATATCTCTGCAACTGCTTTGCCCATTACCTTGAAACTTCATATGGGTGTTTATCATCATCTATATTTTCATTCTACCCCCTCCTGTGCGGCCCCTGTGCCCAATGTCAAGGTCAAATTACTTTGAAATTTTTGGTTGTTCTTTGGTTAAAGTTTTGGGTTAAGTTTTTTGGTTAAAGTTTTTGGTTAAGTTCTTTGGTTAAAGTTTTTGGTTAAGTTTTTTGGTTAAGTTTTTTGGTTAAGTTTTTCGTTACACTATATCTCTGCAACTACTTTGCCCATTACCTTGAAACTTCACATGGGTGTTTATCATCATCTATATTTTCATTCTACCCATCTCCCGTGCGGCCCCTGTGCCCAATGTCAAGGTCAAATTACTTTGAAGTTTTTGGTTAAGTTTTTTGGTTAAGTTTTTTGGTTAAAGTTTTTTGGTTAAGTTTTTTGGTTAAGTTTTTTGGTTAAAGTTTTTCGTTATACTATATCTCTGCAACTGCTTTGCCCATTACCTTCAAACTTCACATGGGTGTTTATCATCATCTATATTTTCATTCTACCCCCCTCCCGTGCGGCCCCTGTGCCCAATGTCAAGGTCAAATTACTTTGAAGTTTTAGGTTAAGTTCTTTGGTTAAAGTTTTTGGTTAACTTTTTTGGTTAAGTTTTTTGGTTAAAGTTTTTGGTTAAGTTTCATGGTTAAAGTTTTTCGTTATACTATATCTCTGCAACTGCTTTGCCCATTACCTTCAAACTTCACATGGGTGTTTATCATCATCTATATTTTCATTCTACCCCCCTCCCGTGCGGCCCCTGTGCCCAATGTCAAGGTCAAATTACTTTGAAGTTTTAGGTTAAGTTGTTTGGTTAAGTTTTTTGGTTAAAGTTTTTCCCCTGTGCCCAATGTCAAGGTCAAATTACTTTGAAGTTTTTGGTTAAGTTTTTTGGTTAAGTTTTTTGGTTAAAGTTTTTCGTTATACTATCTCTGCAACTGCTTTGCCCATTACCTTGAAACTTCACATGGGTGTTTATCATCATCTATATTTTCATTCTACCCCCCTCCCGTGCGGCCCCTGTGCCCAATATCAAGGTCAAATTACTTTAATTTTTGTTAAGTTTTTGGTTAAGTTTTTTGGTTATGTTTTTTGGTTAAGTTTTTTGGTTAAAATTTTTTGTTTATACTATATCTCTGCAACTGCTTTGCCCATTACCTTGAAACTTCACATGGGTGTTTATCATCATCTATATTTTCATTCTACCCCCCTCCCGTGCGGCCCCTGTGCCCAATGTCAAGGTCAAATTACTTTGAAGTTTTTGGTTAAGTTTTTTGGTTAAATTTTTTTGGTTAAATTTTTTTGTTATACTATATCTTTTTTTTTTAGTGTCCATGCCTCGCCACAAGGCGCGACATGCAGGCCGCGGCCATCTAGTTTGGTTAAAGTTTTTCGTTATACTACATCTCTTCAACTACTTTGTCCATTACCTTGAAACTTCACATGGGTGTTTACCATCATCTATATTTTCATTCTACCCCCCTCCCGTGCGGCCCCTGTGCCTAATGTCAAGGTCAAATTACTTTGAAAAGTTTTTGCTTAAACTTTTTTGTGTGCAGGGCTCAACATTAAGGCAAGTCCGACCGACCGAGTCTAGTAAAAATTTGGTCCGGTCATGTTAATTTTCCCGGAATACCATTGTCGGTAGCCCGACTGGTCGTGTTCCAATTTGACCAAAGTCTCTGCCAAAAATAAAACGGTATTAGTTCACCTTTTATTTTTCTGGTAATAACAAACAAAACTTCCAAGAAAGATCGCTGATTGACAGTTCGAACATAGTTTATTTACAACTCCAGGCGGACTTGTTTGCCTAGGCTTCGGGTATGATATTTGTAGTAGGCCTCTGTATTTCGTACCCAAACTAAAACGTACCCATTTTAAACAGTGGGATCAATGCTACCATCGAATATGATAATTTAATGAGGGAATTTAAAATTTTGTGTGCACTGATGTACGTCTCTAGTTCGTTCATTTTTTTTGGCTGGACAGTTTACATATATTATCAACAATGCAAAGCTCAATACCGCACGGCATTATTATATTCTTTAATTTTGACCGGATCCCGATAAAAGAACCAAAATAAATCGTAACAAACAAGTCCGGAGTAAAGCTAATTTACATAAGAAGTAGAACGATCTACGCTTGGTTGATGGTGCTTCATTCACCAAATAGCAATTTTTGATTGGAAGCTGTCAGAAATATACGCAAACAGAGCGTACCGTACGTATTGATCATACAATTATCTTGGAAAAAAAAAGAAGGGAATTCTCATTGCTCCGATCATGTAATCGGCCAATGACTCAGCAATTACACACAGTGGATCAAATGTGCTGCTGAGCACGTGCTTTTACTAACATCCACATCGCTAATAAATCTTGTGCCCTGATATGAGCATATTGAAAATGAGTTCAACTGATATTGAATATTCTAAGTCACTTAAAGTTCTTGTTTTGTTGGGCTGGGAGGCAGAATCAGTGGACATTATAATTTGCCATTTAATGAATCATTATTCATTGATCTGACACCTTGGATAAGATGAATTTAATCGTCACCAATTGAAAAAAAACAACATGAAATGTTCAAACCGGAAGTGCCTGCTGCTGACGTTTTTTGGCTTGTTTTCAGTAATGATGTAAATATTAGCTGCATTCCAGAAAATTCCATATGATTAATTCGTGTAGTTATAAGTTTATTATTACTCTTTCAGAAGTAAACAACTGGTTTCTTGAACGTTAAACCTTCCAATGATGCAACTAGTAAATTACATTGTTGCATTACCAGTAGTCTACATAACCAGTAGTTGGACACACTAATTACATTCAAACACATACCTGTATCATCACGATCACTATGTTAGCCGATTTGAACATGACTTAGTACTGTGTTTCGTGAAACTGTGATGGTTAGTTCCATTAATTATATTTTCTCTTATCATTTACAATGGCCTATGCGTTTTTCAAATGTCCCCAACTTTGTGCATGAGGTGGGTCAACTGGCCCCACTTTAAAAATTCCTGCAATGCACACTGAATAGGTTTCGTCCGTCGTCGTCGTCGTCCGTGAACATATTCAAACGTCTTCTCCTCGGTAACCCTATAGTCGCGAAAATTCATGGTCATGGTCCTTAGGTAGGGGGATTACAAAATTGTTAAAATGACGTCATTACGTAATCCAAGATGGCCGTCGTCTGAAAATAGCATAAATTCTTTAAAAAATCTTCTCAAGAATCGCTAGCCGGATTTCGACGAAACTTGGTAGGAATGATCGATGTACAATGCTCTTTCAAAGTTATTAAAATGGTGACCCCGGGGTCAAAAATGGGCGTGGCCCGTGGGGTCAAATTGGGGTCAAATTTTATTTTTGACCGAATATGGTCATGTTATATATCAAATCGAAGGTATGAAAGAGACGATCACTCTGTTACATTTTATGTCGAAATCGTATTGTTATGTCATCCAAGATGGCCGCCGAAATGTCAAAAGGTCGTTCTTTTATTAGAGATTTCAAAATTCTTCTTCATATGAACCACTTGGCCCATGCTAGCCAAACTTAAAAGTTATGGTCCATGGGTGAAGCCTTTTCAGATTTGTTAAAATGGAGGTCATCGCTAATCCAAGATGGCCGCCGTCTAAAAATAGCATAAATTCTTGGTTAATGTTTTTCCATCTACTATATCTCTTTTTATCTCACCTGAGCGAAGCTCATGTGAGCTATTGTTACCGCAATGTGTCCGTCGTCGTCGTCCGTGAACATTTTCAAATGTCTTCTCCTCTGTAACCATTGGGCCTATAGTCACCAAACTTCATGGTCATGCAGAGCTCCAGATAATTATTTTAGGCAAGAGTTTTTTGACGCCTCGAAATAAAAAACGGTGGGTTTTTTCTATTGATGTGGGGTTTTTTACTTGCGATATTGAAAATCAATGTCAGAGTTTTGGGAGTATTAACGTTTATGTTATACATGTATGTACATCTGTCTATCGTACTTACATGTTGTTGTAGTTGTTGCCAGGCCGACCAGGCTGCACTGTACTGTTTGTTTGTTTATTATATAGTAAGTTCAATGTCAACAATAAACGTATTTACAGTTCCAAATAAATAACCCAAACCTTGGGTCTAATACATGTCTGCTAATTAAGAAGCACATAAATGTATATGTAATAATTTTACTAAACATATAATAACCTTTATGTGAAATAAACAGTGATGGGATAATCCTTAGACACCCCCACACCCTCAGTCATGGTGCTTTCACTACATTCCAGATCATAAGCACAAGACTCGCGCAAATGTTTCTGCTCACTTTTGACATCATGATCATCGCTTTCATTGTGCCTCTTTAATGACGATAATTGTATGGCACGGAAATTGCGTTTTCCACTTTTCAAAAGTTGATTTTGACACTGTTGCGTGACGCGATTTCTTATCAAATTTGACAGTGTAACAATCTCGGCCAATATCGATTTCACGATGGTTTCTGGGGATGGTTCATCGCTTTGTACTTTCGTGAAATAATCCCGTTTCTTGTGCAGACTTCTTTTTTCGCGAAGCCATCATCTGAATAGGCAGGACGTTTACGTTTATTTAACTTAAGCGCCCACGAGGCGATGATTGAAGGACAGACTGGTCACTACTATATTTACGCTATGAAAGACTCAGAATAATACACGAACGTAGATTATTTTATCGACCAGTCTGAAAAATTCACGCCATGTAATCGGGCAGTGGAATCAGCGAAAAACACGCTATATAGCTGAACAGAGATTGACGAAACGCACAATATCTGGACACCTTGCGTAACATTATTTTTTGCTGCGTTTTTGTAACGTATGGAAATTAATTCCCTTGCGTTTTTAGACATTTCTACTGCGTATTTGACGCAAAAACGCAGCTTAACTGGAGCTCTGGTCATGGTCCTTAGGTAGGGGGATTACAAAATTGTTAAAATGACGTCATTACGTAATCCAAGATGGCCACCGTCTAAAAATAGCACAAATTCTTCAAAAATCTTCTTCTCAAGAACCACCAACCGGATTTCGACAAAACTTGGTAGGAATGATCGATGTACAATGCTCTTTCAAAGTTTTTAAAATGGTGACCCCGGGGTCAAAAATGGGTGTGGCATGTGGGGTCAAATTTTATTTTTGACTGAATATGGTCATATCATATATCAAATCGAAGGTATAAACGAGGCGATCACTCTGATGCATTTTTTGTCGAAATCGAATGGTTATGTCATCCAAGACGGCCGCCGAAAGGTCAAAAGGTCGTCCTTTTATTAGAGATTTCAAAATTCTTCTTCACACAAACTACTTGGCCCATGGTGGCCAAACTTTACAGTTATGGTCCATGGGTGAAGCCTTTTCAGATTTGCTAAAATGGAGGTCGTCGTTAATCCAAGATGGCCGCCGTCTAAAAATAGCACAAATTCTTAAAAAATCTTCTTCTCATGAACCGCCAGCCGGATTTCGATGAAACTTGGTAGGAATGATCGATGTACAATGCTCTTTCAAAGTTGTTAAAATGGTGATCCCGGGGTCAAAAATGGGCGTGGCCCATGGGGTCAAATTGGGGTAAAATTTTATTTTTGACCGAATATGGTCATGTCTATATCAAATCGAAGGTATCCAAGAGGCGATCGCTCTGGCACATTTTTTGTCGAAATTGGATGGTCATGTCATCCAAGATGGCCACCGAAATGTCAAAAGGTCGTTCTTTTATTAGAGATTTCAAAATTCTTCTTCACACGAACTACTTGGCCCATGGTGGCCAAACTTCATAGTTATGGTCCATGGGTGAAGCCTTTTCAGATTTGTTAAAATGGAGGTCGTCGCTAATCCAAGATGGCCGCCGTCTAAAAATAGCACAAATTCTTAAAAAATCTTCTTCTCATGAACCGCCAGCCGGATTTCGATGAAACTTGGTAGGAATGATCGATATACAATGCTCTTTCAAAGTTGTTAAAATGGTGACCCCGGGGTCAAAAGTGGGCGTGGACCATGGGGTCGAATTGGGGTAAAATATTATTTTGACTGAATATGGTCATGTCTATATCAAATCGAAGGTATCAAACAGGCGATCGCTCTGGTACATTTTTTTGTCGAAATTGGATGGTCATGTCATCAAAGATTGCCACCGAAAGGTCAAAAGGTCGTTAAAATGGTGACCCCGGGGTCAAAAATGGGCGTGGCCCGTGGGGTCAAATTTTATTTTTGACCAAATATGGTCATGTCATATATCAAATTGAAGGTATCGATGAGGCGATTGCTCTGGTGCTATATTTGTCGGAATCGGATGATTATGTCATCCATGATGGCCTCCAAAAGGTCCATTTATTCGAGATTTTGAACGTCTTTTTCTCAGGAACCACATGGCCGATGCTGGCCAAACTTCATAGTAAGTTAAGATCCTTGGGTGAAGCATTTTCAGATTTGTTAAAATGAGAGTCATCGTTTAATCCAAGATGACCGCCATCTAAAAATAGCACAATTTTTTTAAAACACATGAACTCAATGTCACATTCTCCTCTGGTGTTCATGGAGTCAGGTGAGCGAATAAGGGCCATCATGGCCCTCTTGTTTTGGTGTCCATGCCTCGCCCCAAGGCGCGACATGCAGGCCACGGCCATCTAGTCTACAAAAAGTGGGTATAATTATGTTGTACAAGTGTCTATGCTTGGAAAAAACCTGGCCTTCGTGGCTTTGCCTCGTTTCTTGTTCTATGCTGATTCAGTAAGCTGTTTGCCATTTTGTTTACACTACCAGATGCGCAGCATTAGCATAAACAAATGTGACGTTGCAAACACGCATGTGATGTCATACGTCACACAATTTACGTCACTTACTGATGTCAGAACGTTGTGACATTTTACGTGCAGACGTCTTTGAACTGCGTTGAATATTCAGAAATTTTGACTGAATATGGGGATGTTAATGACATATAAATTTGTTTGGAAAGCCTTACGTGCGCATAATTAGCCAACACCATTGTATTCATATTTAAGGGAAGGGGCCATTTGACTTTGGTGTGGTATAGACCTGGCACCAGGTCAGGTTATTCTAATTTCAGGGCTGAATATAGTTTTTATACGACCGTTTTTAAAAAACGGTACGTATTATGTTTTACCGCACGGCGGGCGGGCGGCTGGCTGAAGAAAAAGCGCATAGTTCGTGTACACAACTCCTCCGAAACCGTTCAGTCGATCGATCTGAAACTATACACATGTCTTCTACACATATTGAAGATGTGCACCTTGGTGTTTTTATGGCGAAAAAATATTTTTTAACAAAAATATCACCTTTTTAACTTAGCCATTTTTTCTACATTTTACTATGCAATTCTATATACGGTACAGAGTTTGTGTACACAACTCCTCCGAAACCGTTCAGTAGATCGTTCTGAAACTATACACACGTCTTCTACACATATTGAAGATGTGCACCTTGGTGTTTTTATGCGGAAAAAATATTTTTTAACAAAAATATCGCCTTTTTAACTTAGCCATTTTTTCTACATTATTGTATCCAGTTCCCTATCATTTCTACTTTACACTCTACTTCTCTATCTCTGCCTAAATTAGTATACATGTTTAGCACAACGAGATGAAGAAATAATGCTATAGACTTTCAAATTCTCATTAATGTTTCTTGCCTTGGTGACAGCTTCACATTTCTGCATCTTCGCTGTCTGGCCCATATTCGACGGGCGTATTTTGTGACTTTCGGCACTCTTGTTCTCAATGTAAATATTCAGTTCTGTTTTTGGGATTTCCCCCCGAATGCAGCAGGTTAAAATGGGATCGAACCCGTTTGCCCGGCCTTACATGACCTTAACTGTTGATAAACACCAACAAACAAACAACCTTGAACTTTTAATTCACATTAAGAAGCTTGCCCGAGTTTGTCAATTCTGTCATAACTTCAATACATCATACTTGGGGACAAATTCCACACATCCATGCTGTCCTAATATGACCTTCAGCCAGTATAGTTGGGACTTGAAGTTTATGCACTAATAAATTCTCAAAATATTTTATTTATTCCTAGATGATATTTCAGACAAGCCATGTGATTTTGTACCTTAGAAGATGTGAAATTTTTCATGAATCTCATTTACAAAGACATTATGTCAATGACATAAACAAATTGACATAATGTTCAAAAATATATTTTATTTAAAGTTTTTCAATATACTATCAAAGCCTCGGCGGGCACGACATGCGAGCTCATAGTTTATGAAAATATTTACGAACTGTACTTTTCATTGACTGAACAGACATACTCAAATATGTCCATCTGTACTTGATACTTGTAGAAAACAAGTATGGTGTAGGACAACATATTTTCAGCTGCACTTTTCTAATGCTGAAATGTTAAATATGTCCGTGTGATTTGTTCTCCATCGGATTTCCTGATTTTCAATACTGATTTACCAAAATAAATAATGCTTATCTGGAGCTCTGCAAAAGCAGAATTATATTCAGATTGGCTCTGCAAATTTGTCAACTGTCGACTTCATCTACGGAAAGTATAAAGTTTGTAAATATTTTTCAGGAAAAATTGCATCTTTTCTTGGGTAAAAAATCGCATGGCTCATCTCATTTGTGTGTTTGTGTTGCAGGGTTTCAGGGCTACGATCAGGGTGGTGGTGCAGGCACCAGTCACCAGTCCCCGGGCGGCTTCGGTACGCCACAGCAGTCGCAAGAAAAACGGGTACGAGCCCTGGCCTTGGTGTAATACTCGAATCTCCTGCATGGATTCACAATTGGTCGCGGATTTGTCGCAGCTGAGCTACTTGATATTGAGTTAAACTGTACATCACATGACCCGATAGAATTGCTGCATCTAATGAAGCGACTGAATAAGTGCAACCCTTTGAAGGCTTTCACACCACAGGTGGCCCTTTGAAGGCTTTCACACCACAGGTGGAAGACTCGGACCTAGCACCTGATAAATGGCTCATTTGTAAACCGTTACCCCACCCACCAATTTCCGTATAATAGACACTATAGCGTTTTCAACATAGAAAAGAGGTTGGGAAAATGTTGTAGTTTCGGACTTGCTCAAATGCCACACATTTCGATTTTTCTGCTGACTTGTGTCTGGTAATCCATAAATGTCTTAGGGCTTCAAATATATTCACTTCAATCATCTGCTTTAAGAATTTTATTAGTTACGGGCAAATTAGCTACCACAGCCAAGGCAATAATTGTGTATACGAAAGAATGTCACACATTTTTGTGGGCTGTGGAAGCATAAATAACGTGTAAAATCTGGCTGAAATCCCATTACAGTCTCGACGTATTTACGAGAATCACTGAAATAAACATCAGTAAACTTTGTCATTCACTAACCTTGAATGATCTAAAACGTGCGTTTATTTTGATTTGCGTCCCAACATTTCGACATAACCTTCTGTGAACTTTACTTTCGGATTTGCTTTGTTATATTCGCAGAATGATCAATAATCACGTCACGGGAAAACCTAAACTGGAGCGTTACAAATACTACAGCCAATCAGGTGGTGATGTGTGTGTGGGATTCTTTCGGAAAGAGATATTTCTCTGTAACATTGGTAGCTTAAACGTGTGTAACTAACAATATACTAAACACAGATGTTTAAAGTGAATATATTTGGGGACCTAAGGCATTTATTATTTGCCAGAGGTGTAAGTCGGCATAAAATTTGAAACGTGTGGTGTTTGAGCGAGCCCGAAAATAAGTCTATCTAGGGCATTATCCCAAGCTCTTGCCCACCTTGAAAGGCTATGCTGTATATTGTAAGGAAATGGGTGGGTGGGGTAACGTTTTTCAAATGAGCCATTTATTGGGTCCTAGGTCAGAGCCTTCCACCTGTGTTTCACACCTACGTAACTTGAATTGACTCTTTAACCGTTATACTTCAATTACTTCAAGACAGTTATTTTGTAACACTTAATTTAAACATACATGTATTCATAAACAAGCTGTAGATGGGTTATACCTAGTAACCTGCGGGCCGTTTCACTAATCTTTTCTTGTAATCAATTATCGGATTTACATTTTAATATTGAGCATAGGCTGCATATCATATGCAGCCTATGCTCAATAAATGTAAATCCATCAATTGAAATTTCCAGAAGATCCTAAATTTGCACTTACGAACATCTTAGTCGTACAAAGTTTAGTGAAACAGGCCCCTGTACCTTGTACTGTTTCACCAGTTTTTATGCTCCACCACTATAGTGAAGGGGGCATTTAGTGTTACTTCAACCAATCAGTGGGTGGTTGGTCGTGAGCAAGCAAAGGGTAATTTAACGATCAGGGTTCTTCCTTACCGGAATGCCAACTTGCATACATGGTTTGGCCCTCATGTACATTATTGGCCTTCTGATACTTGAGAGCTAAATCCTGTTATACCCCATTATAAAGTAATAAGATTAGTGCTGATCATATTACTTTTGGGGTTGGAGCAAAGTGACTGGTGTGGAATGGACCTGGCACCAGGTCCGGATATTCTAATTTCAGGGCTGAATGTATCTTTTTTTCTGTAAATTTTGAGTTCTGGTTTTGGGAATTTTCCTCTTTAATGGACAGGTTTAATATGGGATAATCCAACCTGTTGGCTCGGCCTTAAATGACCAGAGCTGTTGGTAGGCCGTAAAACACCAATCAATCAATTACTGCAAGAACAGTTGTAACACTTAATTTAAACATAACATGCATTCATGAACACTGATGAACACTGATGAACACTGATGAACACTGATGAACACTGATGAACACTGATGAACACTGATGAACACTGAGATGAACACTGATGAACACTGTGATGAACACTGATGAACACTGAGATGAACACTGATGAACACTGAGATGAACACTGATGAACACTGAGATGAACACTGATGAACACTGAGATGAACACTGAGATGAACACTGATGAACACTGAGATGAACACTGATGAACACTGAGATGAACACTGATGAACACTGAGATGAACACTGATGAACAGCTGTAGATGGGTTATACCTAGTAACCAGGGGCCTGTTTCACTAAACTTTGTACGACTAAAATTTTCGTAAGTGCAAATTTAGGATTGTCTGGAAATTTCAATTGATGGATTTACATTTATTGAGCATAGGCTGCATGCATATGCAGCCTATGCTCAATAAATGTAAATCCAATAATTGTTTACAAGAAAATAACGTTAATGTGAAATTCACAGACTATCATAATTTTGCACTTACGAACATTTTAGTTGTACAAAGTTTAGAGAAACGGCCCCCTGTATCTTGCACTGTATGCCAGTTGTGTTGCTTTATTTTAGACGAGAACTCGCGCCCAGAGCATTGTTCCTGTAACTGTGGCAGAAATTATCAATTCCGTACAGACTGAAGACAAATTTTTTTCTGGTGACATAGAGATACTGCAGGTAATCATGAATGTCCTATCATTGGAAACTAGAGTGTATATTGTGTTAGCCCATATACGTAACCTCTGTGATTACTGGGCATTTCTTGATCTTGGAACTGTTTGACAAGGAACTAGCTGGAATGTTTAGCAACCAGTCGTCGTGGATTGTACACAATTTTCCGCCTTATGTGCACTTTAGTTCATCAAAATTGGTGGAATAATAAAAAATTATAGTAATAATCAGGCTTTCAAGCGTTCCTACTTTTTCCTACTTTTTCCTACTTTTTTTTTTATTCCTACTTTTTCCTACTATTTCATCAAAATTCCCAAAAATTGCCAAAATTCCTACTTTTTCCTACTTTTTCATTTGAAAAGCTAAAAAAATTAAAAAACTATGCTGTTCTGATCTGTTATGAGATTTATTTACAGAAAAAAGCTGTGCATGTTATATAGAGTGCTCTCGGGTGTCTTCTTCTTGTGGCCTTGATGTTTGTGATACCTCAGATGCCTGCCAGTTCGGAACAGCATACAGTATTCTCAGGTGAGTGTTGTAATATACTCTTGCTAAGTGATTTTACCCCCAGGTACAGCCTTTTCTTTGAACATTTATGTGCCAGATTAACTGATCCAAACAATTGTGCTGCAGTAGCCCCTGCTTCTCATAAAGTTAAAGGGGATGGCATTTTCCCTGTGTGCCACCAGATTAGGATAGTGAGAAAGCTCCTTCGAACCTGCTCTGGGACTTCTGCCAACCTACGACGTCACTTGCACACATTCTATACAAATACAGTGACGCATGCCGTCGCAGGCTACTTATAACGCTCGACACTGCCAACTTCAGACAATGGTTATATTATTTTGATACATCTTTAAACGATTTCACTCTTTGACTATTTATGTTTATAGCGAAGAACATTGTACATGTTTAATGTTTAATGCTAATACATAATATTGTATATTGTATTGTATACTTTCTAATTAGGAATTAAAATCTGTGTGTAAAAGGTAAACACTGATGTTTATATGAGTGTTGCATTGGGAATTTTGATTCGGTATATTGAGGAACAAATTATATTTCAAATAGACGTGCATGTATTTCAAACTGCTGCTGTTTCAATACTAAATTGATTTGAATTAAACAACCAAGTTAAATGGGCAATAAATTTATGCAATTTAAAATAGTTTTTTACATTGAAGTTTTCTGAAGTAGTTTATAATATGCACATGTTTGAATGGCATTTTGCGTCACTTTTCATTTGACATCGCCATTGACATCAATTGAAAATCCATGTTTAGGGACTGGCACATCTCATGAATGGATGAGTCGAACAAGACGAGATAGCTCAAATTATTCAGCAGTTGCAACTACATTTCTGAAGCTACCTTGCACAGTCCCCTTGGTATAAATTAAAAACAAAATATGAAAATACATGATAGTCTATGGGAAATGTATTTTGTCCTTTAAATACACGGCACATTGATATATTTCTAGTCGTCATAGGCTACACATTAGTATATTAAGTAAATTGGGCCATCAACTGAGAAAATGGACCTTATAACTTTTCCATCCAGCTGAGCATACACATGTCAGTTTGATCAGACTCAACACTGCTTGCCAGACCCATATCTTAGCGCCGTGTAATGGCATGCCAAACAGTGTACACTGAGATCAGACCTCATAACCTCATCAGGCGCGGATACAGGTGGGGGGGGTCCAGGGGGTCCGGACCCCCCCTGCTCCCAGCAAAAAAAACAAAAAACAAAGAAAATCTACAATACTCGAATAGTTGGATGACATTTTTCGTGGCCTAGGTGTCAGGAAATTGCATCTGCGGCGATCTGGCATTTAAGAATTTCCTGGGGGAGGACCCCAAGACCCCCCCGACTTTACGATTTCGCGCGCGCGCAGGTCAGGTACGCCAAATTTTAATTACAAACCCCACCCCCTGCAATTATTTCTGTAACCGCGACTGCTCATACATGCTGATATATGCTGGTTGAAAACCATAAAAGGCATGCTCTTAGTGTTGGTGTCCATATTGCTGTAAAATGTTAGTTCAAAGAATAAAAAAAACAATTTCAGACTGGCAGCATCCGTAATGTTAAAGACACAAGGCCACAACAAGAAGACATCACTGAAACACCATGTTCCGAGTAACAGTGAGTACAAGAAATGTTCAAAGTAAAAGTCAAAGGTAAGAAAATATGAACAAATTTTTATCATAAATTCCTACTTTTTCCTACTTTTTTCCTACTTTTTGCGAAAAAAAATCCTACTTTTTTTCCTACTTTTTCACAAAAGGTCACCAGAGAGCCTGTAATAATACAAGTACACATATCCAATAAGCACACTTGCGTTCGGGTCAATTCCTCACTGTGATTGTAAGGGTCAACATGGTTAATATCCTCATATTTGCTGTGACACGACTGTTTTGTTGACAGGTGACGATTGTGGGTCTGGTACGGTCAGTCAAGGAAACGTCGACACGACTCGATTACGAAATAGACGACCTGTCGGGACCGCCACTGGAAGTCAAACAGTTTGTGGATAATGATGTACGTCTGACGCTTAGCAGTGCCACACTGTTCTACATGTGTTCCTGTAGATAACTTGGGCATAAACATTTGTTTTAAATTTACCATTTATTAGCCAGGTTTTTTTTAAAAAAATCCAGGCTATTGGATTGGCGAAAGCCGGCCGCCCGCCCGCCCGCCCGCCCGCGCCCGCCCGCCCGCCGCCCGCGGGCGGGCGGGCGGGGGGCGGCGTCCACAATCAATGTTAAGTTTTCGTGTTTGACCAAACTTTCACAGCTTCATAATCAAGGGGTGCCCACCACATATCACTATCCAACATGTTACTTTTTTTTTAACTTGACCCATTTTTTCCGCGCAATCGACTTAGCCATTTTCAATGTTAAGTTTTCGCGTTTTCAATGTTAAGTTTTTGTGTTTAAGTCCATTTCTTTGGTACTGTACCACCTAGGACCACCAAACTTTCACAGCTTTATAATCAAGGGGTGCCCACCACATATCACTATCCAACATGTTACTTTTTTTTAACTTGACCCATTTTTTCCGCGCAGTCGACTTAGCCATTTTCAATGTTAACTTTTCGCGTTTACAATGTTAAGTTTTCGTGTTTAAGTCCATTTCTTTGGTACTGTACCACCTAGGACCACCAAACTTTCACAGCTTCATAACGAAGGGGTGCCTACCACATACAACTATCCAACATGTGACCATTTTTAGCCAGGTTTTTTGGAGAGAAAAAATCGAGGCTATTGGATTGGCGAAAGCCGGGCGGGCGGGCGGGCGGGCGGGCGGCGTCCACAATCAATGTTAAGTTTTCGTGTTTGAGTCCATTTCTTTGTTACTGTACCACCTAGGACCACCAAACTTTCACAGCTTCATAATCAAGGGGTGCCCACCACATATCACTATCCAACATGTTACTTTTTAGCTCGACTATTCGAAGAATAAGTAGAGCTTATGTTGTCACCCCGGCGTCACCGTCACGCCTTGGTTAAGGTTTTTAGTCAAGCTTGTATATGGAATACTACTGGCCCTACACCCACCATACTTGGACAACTTCATCTCCTAGTGATGTACATCAATAACCCCTGATCTATATTTGACCTTGACCTACATTTCCTCTTGAATTACTTGGTTAATTCCCCTTGGTTAAGGTTTTTATTCAACCTTGGTTAAGGTTTTTAGTCAAGTTTGTATATGCAATACTACTGGCCCTACACCCACCATACTTGGACAACTTCATCTCCTAGTGATGCACATCAATAACCCCTGATCTATATTTGACCTTGACCTACATTTCCTCTTGAATTACTTACTTAATTCCCCTTGGTTAAGGTTTTTAGTCAACCTTGGTTAAGGTTTTTTTTCAAGCTTGTACATTGAATACTATTGTGCATCCAGACACCATACTTCGACAACCTTTTCTCATAGGTATGTACATCAATAACCCCTCATCTATATTTGACCTTCACCTACATTTCCTCTTCAATTACTTACTTAATTCCTTTTGGTTAAGGTTTTTAGTCAACCTTCTATATGGAATACTACTGGCCCTACACCCACCATACTTGGACAGCTTCATCTCCTAGTGATGTACATCAACAACCCCTGATCTATATTTGACCTTGACCTACATTTCCTCTTGAATTGCTTAATTCCTCTTGGTTAACGTTTTTAGTCAAGCTTGTAGATGGAATACTCCTGGCCCTACACCAACCATACTTGGACAACTTCATCTCCTAGTGATGTACATCAACAACCCCTGACCTATATTTGACCTTGACCTACATTTAACCTTGAATTACTTACTTAATTCCCCTTGGTTAAGGTTTTTACTTGACCTTGGTTAAGCTTTTTACTCAAGCTTGTACATGGAATACTATTGTGCATACAGACACCATAATTGGACAACCTTTTCTCATAGTGATGTACATCAATAACCCCTGATCTATATTTGACCTTGACCTACATTTCCTCTTGAATTACTTACTTAATTCCCCTTGGTTAAGGTTTTTACTCAACCTTGGTTAAGGTTTTTAGTCAAGCTTGTAGATGGAATACTATTGTGCATACAGACACCATACTTGGATAACTTTTTCTCATATGGATGTACATCAATAACCCCTGACCTTTATTTTACCTTCACCTACATTTAACCTTCAATTACTTGGTTAATGTTTATAGTCAAGCTTGTATATGGAATACTTCTGGGCCTACATCAACCATACTTGGACAACTTCATCTCCTAGTGATGTACATCAATAATCCCTGACCTATATTTCACCTTGACCTACTTTTATCCTTGGATTACTTAGTTATCTCCCCTTGCAGGGCTGTACAAATTGGCACGCCCGACGCCCGGGACAAGTCGGTTTTAATCTCGGGCAAGTGCCTCTATGCTGGAATTTAGTCCCGGGCAAGTCACTATTTTCTGTTAGAACGTCCCGCCACAAGCCCGTTTTTTGGAACCGGACTGTCATAAACTTAATCCCAAAACTGACCACTTTATCGATCGATAACGCTGCGGGCGTCCTGGCGATTCGCAGCTACTGTGTTACACAGTACCTGTGTATCACAATAAAGTGATATAGCAATCTACAGCGACCCTGATTATATTAATTCAATCGAATTTGAAAGTAAATTAGCGAATTAGCGAAAATATTCTACGGCGATCGATGGTTATTGATTTTTTTTATGTATGTTAACGTTTTCGTCTCACTGCGTCGACAGGCCAAGAGACCTAACTTTAGAGAAATAAATGTATGTTCCTTCACGGGGTGGAAATGGAATTTAAGGTTCTTAATTTAAATTATCGTTTCTACGCGGCATATAAACGAAAAAAAGTGAAATTGAATGGGATGGACATACTATGAAGGTATGTTTGATTCCCAAGGCGATGTTTGAACCCACAACCTCCAGATTGGAAGTCGGTGTTCTAAGCCCTAGGCCACAACCCATACGTTATACACGAAGGAAAGAAATGCTCCTAACGAGCGACCATACGTACTTAGAATAACAGCTGACGTAACGCGCGGTAAACTGAAATGGCCTACGCGACAATTGACATTTACGTTCCAACAAGATTTTCACGGTGTGTAATCGATCGTATTTCCTCGCCATCATATGAAACACGACTCGAGAAACACAAATTAAGTTGTGGATTTCTGAATTTGTCAATTGTTTGTACGGTCTAAGAAATCAAACAAATGTGACAATTCTTTTACAAAATATTAGAATCGTCTTAGGAAACGATTCTCATGTGCTGCCAAATCTTGGTTTTATCAAAAAATCAAACAAATGTGAAATTCCACAAGCCAATGCGTAATTATCAATTCATCGGCTATGCGATGACGTGAGCGACTACATAGCGTGGTTTTGGTATGTTTGTTTCCACAGAATTCTAAAGGTCAGTCACACTTTGCACGTGAAACTGGATTAGTGACTGATGATTGTAAACACCATCAGGTGTGCAGCTAGACCGAAAATGATATGTCACAAATGTGCTAATTGGGGATTGGGTACGGCCATATTTCATTTTTGTTACAATCTCGCGTTTTTGCGATCTCGATCTCGCCTTCCGCTTTTGGAAATACGATTTGCCCATGCATGTGTAGACAGCATGCGTGTTGGATTTGCGTTCTACGTACGTACATGCATATAAAGCATGCTAGTTCGAATTGCATTCTACGTACGTACATGTAATGTATGCGCAAAACTCAATTTCAACACGCATGCATTCTACACACACATATTACAGGCCCGTAGCCAGACCTGTTTGAAGGGGGGGGGGTCGTTTCGAAGGCACAAGGGGCCTGTGGTATCTAGGGGGTCCGACGGCATGCCCCCCCCCCCCCCCCCCACCCGCCCCCCACCGCCCCACCGGGAAAATTATTTGAAATACAGGTGGGTGGTCTGACCCCCCCCCCCCAGGCTACGGGCCTGCATAATGACTTGAACAAACATATTTCCAAAAGCGGAAGGCGACATTGTGAAAAGGCCGAGGCGAAAACGCGACATCGCGGTCTCGAAAACGCGAGATAGCCAGGCGAAAACGCGAGAATGAATACAATAGAATCTCACGTTTTCGCCTCGCGATTTGGTCTCGCGTTTTCACGATCTTGTGTATAGGTCGACGATGCGATGCAGTAACCTAACCAATAACACGTATCGAAATATGTTTTTTTTGCTCAATAAACGTGTATTGGCAGCACATTAGAATCGTCTCCTAAGACGAGTATCATTTTTTGTCAAATTATGTTTTTGTTGTCAAGAAATATAGATGTTTGTCCACATGTGTTCTATTTCTTAATAAAAACGTAAAAATGTTTTTGCAGCACATGAGAATCGTCTCCTAAGACAATGTGTACGTGTCCTATTAGGGACATGTGGCAACCTCGCGTTTTCCAGCTTTGGAGACGAAAACGCAAAATTCTATTATATACAATCTCGCGTTTTGCAAACACGCCGCACATGCACATGATGCATGAGCAAAACTAATCCGAATTTTTCAAAAGCGAAAGGCGAGATAGCGAAAACTCGAGACGATTCTCATTATTTTAGGAAACGATTTTTATGTTTTATTATTGTCGATAAATGTGTTTTGAGTATGCAACGTTATGTCCGCGGTGGCACAGTGACAAAAGACCACAATAATAAATATGTACTATACAATGTTTATTATTATAGATATTTAATATAATATGTATATGTGCCAAGTGCTCAATTGTATTATATTTAACAACTATGATAATAGTTTTTGTTTTGGGACAGTTTCGTATAAGAAATCTTACGAGGACAAGTCACTTTTTCAAAATTACTTGCCCTGAAAATTATATTTTCCGGGACAAGTCCGGGCAAGTCACTTTTGTCAAGTCACTTGTCCGGGACAAGTGGCTAAAACATCAATTTGTACAGCCCTGCCTTGGTTACGTTTTTTACTCAAGCTTGTATATGGAATACTCCTGGGCCTACAGCAACCATACTTGGAAAACCACGCATCTACGTCCAAGGTCAAGGTCACTGTTGAAGGTCAAAGGTCAAACCTATTGAAATTCCCTTCCGCTCTATATCTTCTACACCGATGCATGGATTATCAAATGGCTTGGCACAAATGTTTCTCATGATGAGAAGGTGTGTCGCCATCAATAACCACGCACCTACGTCCAAGGTCAAGGTCACAGTTGAAGGTCAAAGATCAAACCTATTGAAATTCCCTTCCGCTCTTTATCTTCTACACTGATGCATGGATTATCAAATTGCTAACCACGCACCTACGTTCAAGGTCACAGTTGAAGGTCAAACCTAAATTCCCTTCCGCTCTATATCTTCTACACCGATGCATGGATTATCAAATGGCTTGGCACAGATGTTTCTCATGTTGAGAAGGTGTGTCACAATCAATAACCACGCACCTACGTCCAAGGTCAAGGTCACAGTTGAAGGTCAAAGGTCAAACCTATTGAAATTCCCTTCCGCTCTATATCTTCTACACCGATGCATGGATTATCAAATGGCTTGGCACAAATGTTTCTCAGGATGAGAAGGTGTGTCGCGATCAATAACCACGCACCTACGTCCAAGGTCAAGGTCACAGTTGAAGCTCAAAGGTAAAAAATATTGAAATTCCCAAATGGCTTGGCACAAATGTTTCTCACGATGAGAAGGTGTGTCGCGATCAATAACCACGCACCTACGTCCAAGGTCAAGGTCACTGTTGAAAGTCAAAGGTCAAACCTATTGAACTTCCCTTCCTCTCTATGTCTTCTACACCGATGCATGGATTATCAAATGGCTTGGCACAAATGTTTCTTGTGATGAGAAGGTGTGTCCCGATCAATAACCACGCACCTACGTCCAAGGTCAAGGTCATAGTTGAAGGTCAAAGGTCAAACCTATTGAAATTCCCTTCCGCTCTATATCTTCTACACCGATGCATGGATTATCACACTATGCCCAGGGTCAAGGTCACAGACTTGATGCGTTTGAAACCTTAACGCTCGGCTAAATGGCTTATGATCAAAAATGCCTCGTTTTCTTTGGCTGCCAGTGGGGGTATTCGTGTGCCGACAGGCCACATTTCTAGTTTCCCTTGGTTAATGTTTTTAGTCAACCTTGGTTAAGGTTTTTATGTAGGCCGCAGCCACCTTCTTTGTCAAGCTATGTGTACATCGACACCCTCATAGTCGAGCTATGCTGTTCTCCTACAGCTCTTGTTTTTTATCTTGACCCATTTTTTCCGCATAGTCGACTTAGCCATTTTCAATGTTAAGTTTTCGCGTTTACAATGTTAAGTTTTCGTGTTTAAGTCCATTTCTTTGGTACTGTACCACCTAGGACCACCAAACTTTCACAGCTTCATAATCAAGGGGTGCCCACCACATATCACTATCCAACATGTTACTTTTTTTTTTAACTTCACCCATTTTTTTCCGCGCAGTCGACTTAGCCATTTTCAATGTTAACTTTTCGCGTTTACAATGTTAAGTTTTCGTGTTTAAGTCCATTTCTTTGGTACTGTACCACCTAGGACCACCAAACTTTCACAGCTTCATAACCAAGGGGTGCCTACCACATACAACTATATCCAACATGTGACAATTTTTTCACCTTCACCAATTATTTCTACGTAATTGACTTAGCCATTTTCAACGTTAACTTTTTAACGTACGTCTGGTTAAAATTTTTTGGTTAAAACTTTTTCGTTATACTATATCTCTGCAACTGCTTCGCCCATTACCTTGAAACTTCACATGGGTGTTTATCATCATCCATATTTTCATTCTAACCCCCAACCGTGCGGCCCCTGTGCCCAATGTCAAGGTCAAATTACTTTGAATTTTTTTGTTAGAGTTTTTTCGTGTACTATATCTCTGCAACTGCTTCACCCAATACCTTGATACTTCACATGGGTGTTTATCATCATTGTCGCACCTGCTTGCGGAAAGCGCGATCCTGTGCCCAATGTCAAGGTCAAATTACTTTGAATTTTTTTGTTAAACTTTTTTTGTGTACTATCTCTGCAACTGCTTCACCATACCTTGATACTCACATGGGTGTTTATCATCATTGTCGCCACCTGCTTGCGGAAAGCGCGATCCTGTGCCCAATGTCAAGGTCAAATTACTTTGAATTTTTTTGTTAAAGTTTTTTTCGTGTACTATATCTCTGCAACTGCTTCACCCAATACCTTGATACTTCACATGGGTGTTTATCATCATTGTCGCACCTGCTTGCGGAAAGCGCGATTCTGTGCCCAATGTCAAGGTCAAATTACTTTGAATTTTTTTGTTAAAGTTTTTTTCGTGTACTATATCTCTGCAACTGCTTCACCCAATACCTTGATACTTCATATGGGTGTTTATCATCATTGTCGCACCTGCTTGCGGAAAGCGCGATCCTGTGCCCAATGTCAAGGTCAAATTACTTTGTTTAATTTTTTGTTAAACTTTTTTCGTGTACTATATCTCTGCAACTGCTTCACCCAATACCTTGATACTTCACATGGGTGTTTATCATCATTGTCGCACCTGCTTGCGGAAAGCGCGATTCTGTGCCCAATGTCAAGGTCAAATTACTTTGAATTTTTTGTTAAAGTTTTTTCGTGTACTATATCTCTGCAACTGCTTCACCCAATACCTTGATACTTCATATGGGTGTTTATCATCATTGTCGCACCTGCTTGCGGAAAGCGCGATCCTGTACCCAATGTCAACAAAGGTCAAATTACTTTGAATTTTTTTGTTAAAGTTTTTTCGTGTACTATATCTCTGCAACTGCTTCACCCAATACCTTCATACTTCACATGGGTGTTTATCATCATTGTTGCACCTGCTTGCGGAAAGCGCGATCCTGTGCCCAATGTCAAGGTCAAATTACTTTGAATTTTTTGTTGAAAGTTTTTTCGTGTACTATATCTCTGCAACTGCTTCACCCAATACCTTCATACTTCACATGGGTGTTTATCATCATTGTCACACCTGCTTGCGGAAAGCGCGATCCTGTGCCCTATGTCAAGTTCAAATTACTTTAAATTGTTTTGTTAAAGTTTTTTCGTGTACTATATCTCTGCAACTGCTTCACCCAATACCTTGATACTTCACATGGGTGTTTATCATCATTGTCACACCTGCTTGCGGAACGCGCGATATCGTCGGCATTTTGGCATACGTCCGTCCGTTCGTCTGTGTGTCCGGTTAAAGTTTTTTGGTTAAAGTTTTTCCATCTACTATATCTATTTTTTTAGTGTCCATGCCTCGCCACAAGGCGCGACATGCAGGCCACGGCCATCTAGTCTACAAAAAGTGGGTATAATTATGTTATCCAAGTGTCTATGCTTGGAAAAAACCTGGCCTTCATGGCTTTGCCTCATTTCTTGTTTTACCTTCACCTATTATTTCTACGTAATTGACTTTGGTTAAAACTTTTTTGTTATACTATATCTCTGCAACTGCTTCGCCCATTACCTTGAAACTTCACATGGGTGTTTATCATCGTCCATATTTTCACTCTAACCCCCAACCGTGCGGCCCCTGTGCGCAATGTCAAGGTCAAATTACTTTGAATTTATTTGTTAAAGTTTTTTCGTGTACTATATCTCTGCAACTGCTTCACCCATTACCTTGATACTTCACATGGGTGTTTATCATCATTATCGCACCCGCTTGCAGAAAGCGCGATATCGTCGGCATTTTGGCATACGTCCGTCCGTCCGTACGTCCGTGTGTCTGGTTAAATTTTTTTCGTTAAGGTTTTTCCATCTACTATATCTATTTTTTTAGTGTCCATGCCTCGCCCCAAGGCGCGACATGCAGGCCACGGCCATCTAGTCTACAAAAAGTGGGTATAATTATGTTATCCAAGTGTCCATGCTTGGAAAAAACCTGGCCTTCGTGGCTTTGCCTCGTTTCTTGTTAAATGTTGCCTCGGGTCTCGAGTCTGGATTTACACACTATAGAATGTGGTTGCTATATATATAAATTTAATGCACCATTTGGTTTTTGTCTCGCCCGCGAAAGCGGAAAGCGAGACATAGGTTTTACTTTTCCGGAGACGGCGGCGGCGGTGTCATCATTCAATGTTAAGTTTTCGTGTTGCGGTCATTACTTCAACACCTTATCAGCTACAGTCATCAAACTTTATACATCCCTTTACTATGATATGTAGATGAATATAGGACGATTAATATATTTTTTCTTGGGGCCCCAGGGTCAAGGTGAAGGCGGAACAAGCCGAGACATTGATTCCGCGGAATTTTTGTATCTTTTAAGTTGTTTATATTGTAACCATTAAATACATAATATCTTGGGATAGATGCAGAATATGGCGATTTACTCCACCTAACTGTCTTTTGCCAAAGTTTCTTTGGTTGAAATTTACCAAATGATGCAATGTCAACAAAAACCTTGTCGTATTTGCTAATTCTGTGGCATAAAACGTTACCTGATATATAAAATCCGCCTGGCTCGGAAACATGTAGGAATTCCTTGGCTTGTCAGGGATGGGTTCTGGACTATGGGTTAGAACACTTGACTTCAAATCCGGAGGTTGTGGGTTTAAACCACGCCTCAGGCATCAAAAAAACTTTCATACTATTTCCATCCCACTGGTCTGTCAGATGAGACTGGTCCTGTCTCTATATTATCTTAGCTGTTGCTGGGATGTTGAACCCTTTCACTTTCACTTTTATTCCTAGCCTTGCCGAGTGCTTTCATTAACGCCGAGTGCTTTCATTAACATGATTATCTGTGTGAAAAAGACCAAAAGAATTCCTGAAGTTAGTAGATTTCCTTCTTTGTATATATAAAAAACATTCCTGCAAAATCAATGTTAATGATAGCACCTCTTACCTGATAAACTTGATATAAAAACACACAATCTATACAAGCTATACAAGCTATACAAGCTATACAATCTATACAAGCTATACATTCTATACAATCTATACAAGCTATACAAGCTATACAAGCTATACAATCTATACAAGCTATACAAGCTATACAATCTATACAAGCTATACAAGCTATACAATCTATACAAGCTATACAAGCTATACAAGCTATACAATTGACTGCCGAGTATTGTTTGTATGCTACGGGAGCCATATGACCCCATGTAGAATCACAATAATGCCGCATGTTGTGTCTATGCTACAGGACTCTGTGCCAGAGGAGGAGCGGGTCCATGCGGTGCGGGAGAACACGTACGTCCGTGTGTCTGGCACCGTCCGCTCATTTGGCGGCAAGAAGAGCATCGTCGCGTTTAAGATGGCGCCGGTGCTCGACATGAACGAGCTGACGTACCACATGTTGGAGGTGATCCACAGTCACGCCGCGCTCTCCAAGACTACGCAACAACAGGTACCTTGTACATCGCCTCAGTTGTCGTTGTGGCTGGAGAAATGGGGTTGATGGTTGGTCTAGCTCTTGATCTGTCAGCACGCTGCTGCCATATAATAAGGAAGTGTACTGTTTGTTAGAAGATTGCCAGGTAACTCACTTAATGGCGACCAATGCAGGCTCTGATCAGACTGCGCTGATGTGTAGGCTGGTCAGGGGCTATAATGTTCGCATTGGCCCTAAGCCCCATTTCTCCAAATGACTGGAGACATGAGGCTTATGGCATTTCTGTCCAGTCTAGTGCTCAATCAGCTAGCAAACTCCTGCAACCTGATATTCAGATAACGACCTCTTCTGTGTCTTAAACAATTGACAAGTGTTTCATTGACTGAATGTCGGAACATTCCAATCCCAGATAAGACTACGGATCTGAAGGCTGGTCTGGGGCTACACTGGTCGCAGAAGCCCCATTTTCCCAGTCACAGCCACATGTTGTAAGCTCTGAGGATGGAAGGGTATGTGTATCTTAAAGCCCAACTGGGATATAAAAGCCACCAGATGGCGCTGGGCATGCTTTTTGATAATTTTATGCATGCTTCACTTCGGGGACACATTTTCAGATATTTTCGGAATACCACTGAACAAATAATTACACTATTTCACACAGACATAGATAATATAACTATGAAAGGTTTAGAAAAATTTGGATTTAACTGACAACTGATTCAAACTTGCCGGGCGGAGCGTAGCTGTTACATATATAATTCATTCATAGAGCTGAGTTCATGACCCGACATTGTAAACAACCCCACGTGTTTAGTGATAACGCTAACAGCTATAACTGCCTGTACAGGGCTGTACAAATCGGCATGCCCGACGCCCGGGACAAGTCGGTTTTGGTCTCGGGCAAGTGGCGCTATGCTGAAAGTTAGTCCCGGGCAAGTCACTATTTTCTGTTGAAACGTCCCGCCACAAGCCTGTTTTCTTCACTAGACTAATCCTAAATTGTAACATTTCATCGATCGATAACGCCTCGGGCGTGTGTCGGCTTCCCTGTGGCGATACACACTTACACAGAAGCTGCTATACTGTGTATATAGCAAGAAAAGTGATATACTAGCTGTGACCCTGATTAGATTAATTTATTCGAATTTGAAAGCATAATCCCACCAACAATTCCGCATGAACTCTGAATTTTGTGTCAACTTTTCAACACGATTTACGGAAAATATTTTCGAAATCAATATCGGCGATATATGGCGACAGATCTGCGTATGATTCAGATTTTTTTTTTAATCCATTCCTTTCGGAATACACATTTACGGGTATGAAATTATTAAAAAATATATTTTTATTTTTGTTATTTCTCAATGAAAGTATACGATGTGACCACTCATTTGAACCGTCTCGACAAGACGGATTAAATGGTGGTTGCAGCATATACTTCTGAGTGCATAGAAGGAAAATATTTGTCCGCAAACATAAGCGTATCCTCAGCATGAAATGGGTTACTGCATGATTGCCCCGTGATGCGATGATGAAAGAAGTCATACAATAAACACCTGTACACACAGCTGGGTGTATCGGTTTTTGGCGGGAGACATACTGTCTCCACGCTATTGGGATCGTGATTCTGGCCGTTTGCACGGGTCTACTTTCGGAAGTGGCTCTTTCTTCATCGGGGGACGTCTCAATAGGCTCAATTTGCGTTCGCAATTAACAACAGTCAGGTGACATTTAAAGTCAGCGAGTGAACTGAAAGCAAGTTATTAATAGCAACGGCAATGCTCAACATTATGTGTAAAATAGTTGGCATGCCCAACTTTACTTTTGAAGAGAACAAATTGCTGTTATTGAGACGCCCCCCGTATCGCTATTGGGATCGTGATTCTCTGTTCATCGGGGGACGTCTCAATAGGCTCAATTTGCATTCGCAATTAACAACAGTCAGGTGACATTTAAAGTCAGCGAGTGAACTGAAAGCAAGATATTAATAGCAACGGCAATGCTCAACATTATGTGTAAAATAGTTGGCATGCCCAACTTTACTTTTGAAGAGAACAAATTGCTGTTATTGAGACGCCCCCCGTATCGTGTACCACGCAGTCGCAATGCGACGTCGAAGGCCATTTCTTTTTCATATTGTGGTTTACGGGCGATTTTCGAAAAATTACCCTCTGGGTGAGCGAAACAAAATTCATGAAAACATTTTGCCGTTCATGCAGCATAGACGTATGTAAGCCTACGCCCAGTCATAATTTTGAAAAGATTTCACATAATACGTCTGCAATATACCTCGTAAAACGGTTTATTAGTCGGACATAAAGCACCTTTGCTTCATCAACCTATTTGTGTTTAGAGCAGGCTGTATTTTACAAACCAGAACTGATCAAGTTCTCCAAATTTGCAGATTGTACATCCAATAATCAACATCGAATATATTTCTAACAAGGAATTTCTGAGTATGCAAATTCACAAGTGGCTATTTGTCTCCCGCCAGTCAGTACTTTCAGTACTTTGATTTTCACAAAGCATCACACAAATCTCGTCTGTGTAATATGTGTCGGGTGTAATCGCATCTGGATTTGGAATTCATATATCCCCTGGCACGGATATTGCACGGTTCGGATAAGCAACACGGAAGGTCGTATGTCGCCGGACTTCCGTGCAATAGGGGGGTCGCACTGTATGTATATTAACATGATTACCTGATTAAAAGGTATTACATTTGCTAACATACTAATAATAATTATTTCATGTACTTTGAATGTCGTTTTAATAAACTTACAGAAATCACGAATCAACTAATTACACGATGACTATGACGTCCGACGATTTTTTTTGATTTTTTTTCTTTGTTTTCCTTTTTCTTCTCTATTTTTTTTAAATATTTTTTGGGATCCACGAGAGACCCGCGTTATAATGGAGATCGCGCTATACGCGATCGCGTTATAATGGAGCTGCAGTGTAATTAGCGAATTAACAGCTGTTGCCAACAAAAAAAAACTGAAATTTCAAAAAGTTTACTATTTACTGTTCCGCGAACATACTGATAGACATTAAATATTGTAAATATAGACGTGATTTCATTTTCGAGACGGTCAAATGAGTAAACTCCGTAATTTAATTCACAAAACGTCGATGTTTTTACACCGAAAATTCTGGACTATACGCTCGAAATTATAGATAGACCATTAAACACCAATCAATCGATCTTTCCTGATTGCCAGGATTCCCGTTACTAGTAATATATGTTATTGCCAACATTTTTATAGCAACTAAAGTGCATGTATTATGCACACATGGATATACATACGCCGAGAACCGTTGGTTGGAAGCTTCTATATGGAGTTGCCCCGTGCAGGCACCGGGGCGAGATCAACTGATCCTGAGAATAGTGCTGCAGTAGCCATTGCTTGTCGTAAAAGGCGACTAAACTGGCTTAACGATTGGGTTCATACTTTCCGGAACCCACTATACCGGATTTGGCCCTCATGTACATTTTTGGCTTTCTTGTATGTGAGAGTTGAGTCGGGCTATGCCCCATATATAAAAGTAAGATTAGTGCTAATCCTATTACTTTTAGGGGATGGGATAAATGATGCTGGTGTGGCGAGGGCCTGGCACCAGATCAGGTTGTTCTAATTTCAGGACTGAATATATATTTTGATTGTAAATATTGAGTTCTGAAGTTGGGATTTACCCCCCTTGGACAGGTGGATACGGGACTCGACCCCGTTGACCCGTCTGCGTGTAGACTCCCTGAGGCGTGTACCTCTATGTCAGAAAAGCGGACGTTAAACCCTATTCACTCACTCACTCACTCTCTCTCTTTGCACCCGGAAAAGAAAACATTCAATCTGGCTTTTCTATTTTTGAGTAACTGACAGGGAACGACTGGTCCTAATTGCAGACTCTGCAACCACCGTTATACCCGTGCCATAGTTCTCTATGGTTGTGTTGTCACAGTTTCGTATAAGAAGTTTTACGAGGACAAGTCATTTTTTCAAAACCACTTGCCCTGAAAATTATAATTTCCAGGAAAAGTCGGGGCAAGTCACTTTTGTCAAGTCACTTGTCCGGGACAAGTGGCTAAAAAATCAATTTGTACAGCCCTGCTGTATTGTCAACATCAGTCGGTGTGCCAGCCGCACAACTTTGATTTTGGACAGTAATATCAAATTAAATATGTGTTTGGTATGCACATAAAAATGTGAATGAACAAAACCATGGTTTAATAGACCAGCAAGAGAAATATGTCGCTTAGAAACTTGATAAAGTGGCTGTGAAAATGCAGTATATACTAATTATAAACAGCATATACTTTGGTTAGTATGCACATTCACAAAACAGCATGTATGTGCAATCTGATCTGGAATTTGCATGACTACCGGTACATGAATTCACGTTTGCTAGCAGCCTTATTTCCTGTATCCTAACATATGCCAGTATGGCTATTTCAACACTTGTCTTTAATTAGCTGTCGGCATATATTATACAGTGTATCTGCAACAATGCAGTCTAACTGGGACAGGGTTATATGTGGAATGACATGACACGGATACACATTTTTATACCAACTTATTACAAACACATATTCTGATATATTGGTTACTACATGTACTTACAAAATACATTGGAGATAGGAACCTTGTTCAGGTCCAGAAGTATAATACAGTCAGAATTCGTTACAGCGGCACACGTTATAGCGGCATATTCGCCTCCTGGCACAATAAGCCGCCAAACCAATTGGCATGCTCTTTAATCTGCTCGATATACCGGCAAATTCGGCTTCCGGCACCGGCAGGGAATTCCCGCAAACGAATACACAGTTTAAGTCTTATTTAATGTGCCGCTGGTACCAGCGCTGTGACCCAGCTCTGTTATCCGGCATTACGGAAACCGATATTCGGGAACCAGTCACTGACCATATAATGTGCGTCATAACCATGATAACGGCATCGCTGGTACCCGGCATCGCTGGTACCCGGCGTCGCTGGTACCAGCTCTGTTATCCGGCATTACGTGCCGGAAACCGATATTCGGGAACCAGTCACTGACCATATCTAAATAATTTCACAGCTGATTAACCCCGACCTGCTGTCATAAATCGCGGCAATTAACGTGTCGGTACCTTGTCACCTGCTGTGATGTACTATTTTGCAAACATCAATTAAGAAATGAACAGTTAGCAACTAAATTTACAAGTGATTAAATCCAGCAAGGACCGATAGATTGTAAATAAAAAAATATCATAATCGTGAACAATTTAAATAATTATCGTGTAGCATTGCCTCTGGGGCGAGTTCAGATAGGGACGAATCGTCATGTAAATATTTAAAGGGAAACCACTCTACATGTTTTTGCTTTGCAATTTTATAAATTTTAGCATGTAAATTAAAACAAACTGTTTATTAAAATATGTGTTTCTTTTATAAATGCACATGTTTGCGAATTGCTAACAATAAAGAAACAATTTCACAGATAATCCGGTATTCACCACGCGCTCTACAATTAACAACAGGTTCGCCTGCAACCTAGACTTTGTCAAATACCGGATTAGCTTTGAATTTTGTATGTTTCCTTGATATAAATTTGTATATATGCATTGCTTTATCAATGTGGTGACAAATAAGTATATATCTCGCCGATAATGCTAATGTAAAATGACAGCAAATAGCGTCGATACAATACCAATTACCGACATGTTCCAATTACCGGAATTATCACGACAGTCTGATAGCGAGGAGAAAATCGCCGATTCTTTATACCGGCATATTCGTTATAACGGCAGATTCATCTCTGACGAACTATGCCGTTGTAACGAATTCTGACTGTATAGGTTTCACTATATGTAGGTGACATACTCTAAGTAACGGACACGTGGACGCGTTACGACATGCATATCCCCGGATCAGCTGGTGCATCCTTGCAGCCTCATCAGGATGTACACTGTTTAGTTTGGTGGTCATTCATGATGGCTCTAATTAATGATGTAAACTGCATCATGTTGTAGTCATGTGCTATCTGAGTGCGAGTTAAACTGATCAAACACTCAATAAGCCCCATTTTGTCATTGTGTGACACATGGAAAGGTGTTTCATTCAATTTTACTTCTTTCTATTTTTAATAATGTATATAATAGCACCAAAATACTCATTGCTTTGAAATAGTTTATAGCAGAAAAATACTATACTGAGCAAAACTAGAAACGTCCCTCCATGTTTAAGGAAAGATTCATCAAAAACCAAAAGGGTTACTTTTAAAAATCAAAATGGAAAAACAAGTTCATTCATTTCTGTATCAAAGCCAATAAATTGCATTTGGATATCTTGTTAAATATTCGAGAGATAACCGGCCAAGGGCAGTAGGGGTCAAAATCAAAAATCACAAAAACTCAGAAATGTGTTACTTAATGTTTAGAGATGGAATTTCAATAAGTAATGTGGCAAATTCAGTAAATCTCGTTAGTACCGAGTGTGGCCACCATTTGCATGAATGCATGCAATGATCCTACGCCGCATCGACGTGACGTAACGCAATACCAGTGCGTTGGGCAAATTCCTCCATTCCCGTTGTAACGCCCGTGTAAGATCGCGAACATTGTCAATCTGATGGTTAGCTCGTGCTTTGCGGCCCAGCTCATCCCATATGTGCTCAATGGGATTGAGATCCGGGGAGACCGCGGGCCATGGCATGACGTCGACGTTGTTTTGCTGTAAGTATTGAGTGGTGACCCTGGCTACGTGAGGGCGGGCATTGTCGTGCATCAATGTCACACCAGGACCATGCTGACGGATAAATGGTAAGACATGTGCATTTAGCACATCTGCAACATAACGTTGTGCATTGATGTTGCCCTGTACAACAACCAAATCTGTCTTTTCCGGTTTCCCATGATCCCACCCCAGACCATTACGCTCCCTCCCCCAAACCTGTTCTTCTCAACAATGCAACAATCGGTGAATCTTTCATTTTTACGCCTGTATACCCGTAATCTTCCGTCAGCATGACTAACTGTGAACCGAGATTCATCGGTGAACAAAACTCGGTTCCAGTCAGCCCTTCTCCAGTTCAGATGACGTCGCGCCCATAACAGTCTGGCAGCACGGTGACGTTGGGTCATTATCTGACCAGTGTACGGGCGGCGTGCCCGGATTGGTTGGGCGTTACGACGTAACCGGTTGCGAACGGTCTGCCCTGAGACACCGTATCGCCTAGCAGTGACTGTGGCTGCCAATCGACGTTGACGTAAGTGCGTCAACGTAATGTAACGATCGGCTCTAGCCGTCGTTACACGAGGCCTACCAGGTCGCTGCCGGTCGTGAACAGCCCCAGTCTGCTGGTACCGGGCTGCAAGACGATCAATCGTCTTCCGACAGCAAACAAACCGAGGCGCGACCGCCCTGGCGGCCATCCCACCCGCAAGCATCCCAATTGCCTGATTTCGCTCGTTTTCGGAAAGCCGTGGCATATCGAAAACAGTGAAAAATTAAAAAAGTTTTTTAATTTTCCGAATAGCCCCTATCGCATGAATGGTACGACATGAACTGAATCACCTTATCGATGACAAGTATAGCGTGCACGTGCAAAAAGTGGAAATCAACGTTCCGGTCACTGGCCGCTATGTAAACCGTGTGTATCGGCTAAACTCTACACGATCGTATTCTGAACATCGCCACGGTTTAAAATACATGTACTTTGAACATGTGGTACATACATAGACAGAGCTACACCGGCTATAAAACAGGGACGTTTCTAGTTTTGTTGAGTATATATAATTGTATCCCCCGACGGAGATAGATTTGACAGCGCGCCGCTTCCGCGTCGCGTCCGCGTCCGCCGCAGACACTTCTTGTCCGGAGCATAACTCGAACACCCTTTGGAATATTTTCATGAAACTTCACACATGCATAGACCACGACCCGAAGGTGTGTCGCGCACAAGAATGACAACTCTTGCATAGCTAATTTTTTAGTTATCTCCCTTTTTTGTTTCTCGCACTGATTTCGTGTCCGGAGCATAACTCCACCACCCTTTGGAATATTTTCATGAAACTTCACACATGCATAGACCACGACCCGAAGGTGTGTCGCGCACAAGAATGACAACTCTTGCATAGCTAATTTTTTAGTTATCTCCCTTTTTTGTTTCTCGCACTGATTGACCATAACTCGACCACCCTTTGGAATATTTTTATGAAACTTAACAAATTCAATTAGACCACGAACCGAAGGTGTGTCGTGCACAAGAATGACAACTCTTGCTTAGCTAATTTTTTAGTTATCTCCCTTTTTTGTTTTCGCTCACTGATTTCTTGTCCGGAGCATAACTCGACCACCCTTTGGAATATTTTCATGAAACTTCACACATGCATAGACCACGACCCGGAGGTGTGTCGCGCACAAGAATGACAACTCTTGCGTAGCTAATTTTTCAGTTATCTCCCTTTTTTGTTTTGCGCACTCTACAAACTGGACAATAATGCATGAAGACCTGTTTTCTCGTCTGCTCTGTACACCTTTTCTGTGTGCTCTGTACACCTTACCTGTAGAGAGAACAATAGAGACTGGGAGAACCATGTGCTAGCATGGGCTTGCATATGCAAATGTCCAGTGCTTGACCACTGTTTACCACAGGTAATTTATACAGGTAAATTACTACATTGGATATTACATTGAAAATATTGTGGCATTATGTGGACCTGTGCAGATATATGTAGATAAATATAGGACTATTAAAAAAAAATTCGGGGCAGGTAGTAGCAAGCATTATTATTTTTAAACTTTTTTTTTCCATTTTTTTTTTTTTCTTATTATTTTTTTTTCAAATTATTTTTCAATTTTTGTCTAGTAGCATAAGGTCGTAAGTGCTATATACAGACTATTCACCTGTGCATGTGCTAGCATGTGCAACTGACCACTGACCACTTACAGGTAATTTATACAGGTAAATGATTATATTACATTTCCGTAAACTGTGTTGAAAATATTGTGGCAATATGTGGACCTGTGTATATTTGATATGTAGATAAATATAGGACTATTAAAAAACATTCTGGGCTTCAGTAGGGAGCATTATTCTTTTATTTTTTTTAAATTTAATTTTTTTTTCCATTATTTCTTTTACATTCTTTTTCAATTTTTTTAACTGACCACTAACTTATTACAGGTAATTTATACAGGTACATTATTACATTTCCGTAAACTGTGTTGACAATATTGTGGCAGTATGTGGACCTGTGCAGATATATGTAGATAAATATAGGACTATTAACAAAAATTCTGGGCTCCCAGTAGCGAGCATTATTATTTTATTTTTTTTTGTATATTACATTTCCGTAAACTGTGTTGAAAATATTGTGGCATTATGTGGACCTGTGCAGATATATGTAGATAAATATAGGACTATTAAACAAAAATTCTGGGCTCCACTAGCAAGCATTATTATTTTTAATTTTTAAACTTTTTTTTTCCATTTCTTTTTTTCATTTTTTTTTTTCAAATTCTTTTTCAATTTTTGTCTAGTAGCATAAGGTCGTAAGTGCTATATACAGACTATTATCATATAATAAAACAATTATTGACTAGTGAGCCATAGAATATAATCTGATATTCTATGGCTCACTATTCAATAATTGTATAATATGTTCGGGCCAGTGAAAATTGCTTTCGGGCCCAGGCTCGAGGTCAAGGCGGGACAAGGCGAGGCATCTGATTCCGCGGAATTCTTGTTTACTTATCTCCCTTTGTTGTTTCGTGCTCTGATTTTGTATCCAGAGCATAACTCGAACACCCTTTGGAATATTTTTATGCCCCACCACGATAGTGGAGGGGGCATTTAATGTTACCCTTGTCCGTCCGTCCGTCCGTCCGTCCGTCCGTCCGTCCGCACACACGAATGGGTACTTGTAAGCGTACGGGGATCTTATTGGGTAGGGTTAGGATAGTGTTGGGTACTCTTGTTGGGTATTTTTATACAGTAAAAACCCAACAAGTATTCATTCATAGGAACGTGCGTCCCGTCCTCCCGTCCGTCCGTCCGTCCGTCCGTCACAAAACTTTAACACTCGGGTAAATGTCTCATAATTGTTTTATCCTTCGACCGATCTGCTTCATATTTCATATACACATTGCTCTGATGGTTCACTACCGCACTGTGCCAAATCCACGTTCGTCCTGCCCCCGCCAAGCCCAGGGTCAAGATTACATACTTGGTGCTTCAAAAACTTTAACGCTCGGGTAAATATCTTATAATTTCTGTTTTCTTTCACGGATCAGCTTCATATTTCATATACGCATTGCTCTAATGGTGCTCTACCGCCCTGTGCCAAATCCACGTTCGTTCTGCCCCCGCCAAGCCCAGGGTCAAGGTCACATACTTGGTGCTTCAAAAACTTTAATGCTCGGGTAAATATCTTATACTTTCTGTTTTCTTTCATGGATCATCTTCATATTTCATATACGCATTGCTCTAATGGTCCTCTACCGCCTCATTTATTATCAAAGCGATATGTGGGACATCCGTGTTCACATTTTCTAGTTTATTAAACTTCACACATGCATAGAAGACGACCCAAAGGTGTGTCGCACGTAAGAATGACAACTCTTGCGTCGTTAATTTCTTAGTTATCTCCCTTTGTTGTTTCGTGCACTGATTTCGTGTCTGGAGCATAACTCGAACACCCTTTGGGAATATTTTCATGAAACTTCACACATGCATAGACCACAACCCTAAAGGTGTGTCACGCAAGAATGACAACTCTTGCATCACTAATTATTTAGTTATCTCCCTTTGTTTTTTCCGTCACTGATTTTGTCTCCGGAGCATAACTCGAACACCCTTTTTTCAAACTACTTGTGTATCTGGGGAGGGGGATACACATGCGCTTGTCGACAAGCGTCCATTTCTAGTTTTTTACACTTTTAGTAAATTCTCAATCATTTTCCTGCACAAATAAAACATACAAATACTATTAGAAGGAATGTATACACTGTATCATTTGTGTGTTTTATGGGACAACAAGCTTGATAACAAACCTACATACCATATATGTAGATACTGGTACAGAAACACCTACTCTGGCTATCCAGCAGCCCCTCACTGTTCTACATTGGGAGTAGACGACAAACATGTGCTGCTGTTTATGTATTCTATTTATAAAGCCAGTGTATAACTGACAGGCTAGGGACGCTATCAGTAATTGGATATGCCCCTCCTAAATTCGGTACCAGGGCACCGATTGTTGGGCCTTTAACAATGAATCCATCTTGAACGATTTATATCTTGTTAACCCTTAGACCGCTACTCACAACAATTGTTGTTTGCTGTTACTTTTATATCTTGCCTTATTTCTCAATAAAAACATGGTTTGACAGCACTTCAGAATCATTATACCCCCCGCAACGAGTTGTGGGGGGGTATACTGGAGTCCGGTTGTCCGTCCGTGTGTCTGTCCGTCTGTCACTAAACTTAATATCAGAGAAATATGCTTAATATTTCACACATGCATTCCTGTAAGGCTCTACTACCATGCTGTGCCAAATCCACGACCGTCCAACCCCCGCTGATCCCATGGTCAAGGTCAAATACTTAAGTCTCTTTACAAAACTTAACATCAGAGAAATATTGTTCTAACTTCTATTTCCTTCATCTAAAATGCTTAATATTTCACACATGCATTCCTGTAAGGCTCTACTACCATGATGTGCCAAATCCACGACCGTCCAACCCCCGCTGATCCCAAGGTCAAGGTCAAATACTTAGTCTCTTTACAAAACTTAACATCAGAGAAATAAGTTATAACTTCTATTTCCTTCATTGAAAATTCTTAATATTTCACTCGTGCATTCCTCTAAGGTTGTACTATCATGCTGTGACAAATCTACGACCGTCCAACCACCACTGATCCCAAGGTCAAGGTGACATACTTAATTTACGAGAATGATGCGGCCCGCGTATTATACCGCTCCCACAGCTTTTTATCTGAGTGCTTTACGTAGCGCAATACAGCAACCCCGGAATCCGCCCCCTCGAGATTAGCAATACTTCAATATGAACATGTTATTACAAAACACTATTGCACGCAACTGCGCCTTGCCGTTCAACACCTCGTTTTAGTATTGCCTGAAAATAAAAAATAAAAGTGTCCCACCCGCCCCATTTTCACCCAAAATTTGGATGAGAATCTAAACATTAATTTTTTGTAGCCTTAGCTGTGAATTTTACTGTGATACACACCTGTGACCAAGTGATCCTGTGTAGTAAGGCTAACTGGCACTGGATGAGGTCACTGTCTTTCACTGCTAAAAGTTTTCATTGTAATTTCAACACTGCTTGTATATGCTTCCCGCATACAGGTGTATTCCTTTCTCCATATATGCCCTTACTGTTGGACTGATGCAGGGATTCCGCTGGGGAAAATAAAAAAATTGTCACTTCAAAAAAAAAATATAAATAAAATGGAATAATCAATAGGATAAAAATAAACAATTTTTTAAAAAATTACAATTTTTGAAGAATATTTTTTCTTTTTTTTTTCTCTAAAATTGTAATCTTTATCGCCAATTGTTTATTTTTATCGCCATTTGCGAAAGTGGCGATCGCCAGCGGAATCCCTGCTGATGTCATTAGCCATTCAGTTAACTGTGTCCTGTATTGTCTTACCCAGGGTGTGGCCCACCAGAACGGCTATACAGAGGCTCCACACGCTGGAGGGGATACGAACGGCATGGTCACCGGGCTCTCGTCCATCCAAAACCAGGTACGTCAATCTCCATCATACCCAGCACAAATAGTTCCTGGAGTATAAAACTTTCTGGGCATGCATTTGAATATCATGATAAAAATCCGGTGAATCAAACTGAATGATTTGTAGAAAATTGAGTACAGTCGAACCTTTGAACAACGACCGGCAAAGGGAAGTGGTCAAAGTGGCCAAAGTGGCCAAAGTGGCCGTTGTTGACAGGTGGTCGTTGTTCCAAGGGTCTTAACATTTTCCGGGTTTCACAACAAACTCGGCCATGTATTTAGCATTCTATTGTAATCTATATGCATGCATTGAAAACACTTCCTCCTGTCGATTCGCTAGTGCACGATCGTGGAGTGTATTGCTTTTTATCAATTAAAAATTGCATGAAAATGGCAAAAATAGTCAATTAAATTTATTTTGTTCTTATTCTCAATTTCACTTAGACTGGTTCCCGGTAGTATTGTTTCGCTGGCTTCGCATCCGACAGGGTAGCAGTCTAGTGTCGACTACGTGACTGACGTCAGCAACCGCGTGTATTCATCTTTGATATGGCATTGACAAGCGCGGTGTGTTTGAAGTCTTAGTCTTGTAACTGTAGACGAATCAGCATTGTGTAAACACAGTTTGCCAACTAATGATGAAGTTTTATGACTTACGCGGAATTGCATTATGCCTATTGGAATACACGACACAGAATAAATATCGGGAATTACCGTTAATGGCGTTATGAAATATTTTTCATGGAAAATGTTTAATGTCGCCTAAATGACACCGACCATATCGGGCAAGGTAAATGTTTTCAAAAGAGTGTTGTGCCAATGTATGAGAATGTAATCGATAAGGAAGCCATGCGACAACAATCAACTTCAGCGTGTGACACTATAAAGTGTCCCAGCGTGATTTTTCCGTGGCTGGTTCGGGAATCTGCCAAGTCGAATCCCATGCAAATGGATCCAAACATAAGGAAGCCATGCGACAACAATCAACTTCAGCGTGTGACATAAAGTGTCCCAGCGTGATTTTTCCGTGGCTGGTTTGGGAATCTGCCAAGTCGGATCCCATGCAAATGGATCCAAACATAAGGAAGCCATGCAACAACAATCAACTTCAGCGTGTGACACTATAAAGTGTCCCAGCGTGATTTTTCCATTGCTGGTTCGGGAATCTGCCAAGTCGGATCCCATGCAAATGGATCCAAACATAAGGAAGCCATGCAACGACAATCAACTTCAGCGTGTGACATTATAGATTTTTTTTTGGCCCAATGTTTAGCCAAATTTTGGTAATACGGAAATGTTTTTCCCAACAATATATTTAATTCAACAGTCATAAAAAAGTCATAAAATTTTGCTTTTAAAGGTGATAATAATTCCGAAAATCTGATTTCACTGAGGTAGTATGAACCCTGTGTAATTGACTCACCAATTGCTGACATTGAAATCACCAATTGTTGACATTGAAATCACCTATTATTTCACAAATTCCTCCTTGAAATGTTGGACAGTAATTATTGTAGCAGATATGCGACATTGAAGGTGACAGTGTTGTAAATCCCCCACCATGTGTGTGTTACAGGTGCACCTGGCCATCCGCAACAACCAGACTGCGGAGGGGGCGAGTGTGGAGGCTGTGTGCAAACAGATCCGCGGCGTGCCAGAGAAGGCCATCAGGTCCGTACCCTGATACTTTCATAGCATTTCCAGCCCTATGATCTCTCTGATGAGACTTCAAACTGTGGTCCCGTCTCTATATGACCACCCTAACTGTTGGTGGGACGTTGAAAACCATTCAATTTCACTTTTCCTTTTATATTAAATAGGGAACAAATGAAAAAAATGGGGAAAAAAAATAAAAATTCACTTTAATATTTATTCAACTTAAGTAAATGTTCAACTTTATTACAGTATTTTCACTACTCTGAGTCTCAATTTGAAAATCTATTTGTATTTTCACATTGCTGTGAGTATTTTGAATTTCCACTTTTGATAATCAATGCATATTCTGCTATCTTATCTGGAGCTTCAATTGCTCATGCGATGCCACATCGTCTCAGATGTGTTCCAATGTCTGCCATTGTGTTTCAGGGAGGCCATCGAGTTTCTGAGCAGTGAAGGCCACATTTACTCGACGATAGACGATGAACATTACAAGGCCACGGACAGCTGAGTGTGTCGCTACTATCTGGACAGTTATAGTGCTCGATCCACGGACAATGGCAGCTCGTGTATCGGTCATAGGCGGAGATGAGAGACGTTGGTCACCAGTGTATATATGGATCATTGTGCTTATACAATCACCGCATGTTCAAAACTACTATTCGGGTGTATGCAGCATCGAGGATCGAGGTCTATAAATACATTACATATGCCTAAAAGCATCAATAAATGAAGAAAAAAATAAGGTAAATTATTATATTTTTTTTACTCCCTATATATAGACATATACAAAGGTGCCGAAGTTTTTAATAGGCTGAACCCGGACGGCCTCGAGACAACGGACTCTCACGAAACAGTCAACCGAGTTCTATCATTGTCGCCTTTAGGCATATGTAATGTATTTACAGACCTCGGTCCGTTACTTCAACCTGTGATTAATCCAGCTGGCTTGCAGAAATAGATAGTTATCAAAATGTCCATCTATGCATCTCGCAGTGCTACGGACAGTTTCGTCAACAATGCAACACACACAATGTCACAAATACTACAAGTTCAGCAATCTATGACGATCTGGACGAACTGGACGTACAAGTTCAGCAATCTGTGAGTGGCGTACAGTTCAGCAATCTAGTGGACGACTGGACGTACAAGTTCAGCAAATCTAGTCGACGACTGGACGTACAAGTTCGAAGTCAATAGTCAGGAGTCACACTGGACGTACAAGTTCAGCAATCTAAGTCTGGACGTACGCACAGCATTGTCTGGACGTACAAGTTCAGCAATCTAGTCGACGACTGGACGTAAGTTCAGCAATCTAGTCGACGAGATGGCGTCAAGTTCAGCAATCTATGTCGGACGACTGACGTAGATTCACAACGTGCGGACTACAGTTCAGCAATCTAGTCGACAACTGGACGTACAAGTTCAGCAATTCTAGTCGACGATGGACGTCAAGTTCAGCAAATCTTTTAGCGACTGGACGTACAAGTTCAGCAATCTAGTCGACGGCATTCTAGTTCGTACGTACAAAACAACCCTGGACGTACAAGTTCAGCCAATCTAAGTCGACCAACTGGGACGTAGAAGTTCAGCAATCTAGTCGACGGATGGACGTACAAGTTCAGGCAATCTAGTCGACGACTGGTACGTACAAGATTCAGCTAATCTAGTTGACGGACACGGTGGACGTACAAGTTCAGCATCTAGTTGACAACTGGACGGTACAAGTTCAGCAATCTAGGTCGACGTCTGGGTACAAGTTCTGCAATCTAGTTGAACGAAATGGAGAACATACTGGACGTACAAGAGGAATTCAGCAATTCTAAGTTGACGACACACTGGACTGTAACAGTTCAGCAATTTCTTACGTTGGACAACTGGAACGGTAACAGTTCAGCAAATTCTTTAGTTGCGAAACTGGACGTTATACAAGTTCAGCAATTAGTTGACAAGGAGTACAAGTTCACAATCTGTTGCAATGGATCGTTAACAGTTAGCAATTCTTAGTTGACACGGGAGTACAATTCGCATCAGTGACGGACTCGTACAAGTTGCGTAGCATGTTCCCTCACTGAAGCCTGCAGTCACTGAAAGTAGAATCCATTTCTTAGTGCACAATTTGGAATCGGGCTGCATTATTATGCATCATAATCTGTCTACAGCGGTCCATGTCTGGATGATTGCATACAGCCTCGCCACCCGGGCTTGTTTCCTGTCATTACAGCCTCCCCACCCCGGCCTTCTTTCCCGTCATTACAGTCTCACCACCCGGTCTTGTTTCCCGTCTTCAGTCTACCAGTCACCACCCCGGTCTTGTTTCCCGTCACAGTCTCACCACCCCGGTCTTGTTTCCCGTCATTACAGTCTCACCACCCCGGTCTTAGTTTCCACCGTCATTACAGTCTCACCACCCCGGTCTTGTTTCCCGTCATTACAGTCTCACCACCCCGGGTCTTGTTTCCCGTCATTACAGTCTCACCACCCCGGGCTTGTTTCCCGTCATTACAGTCTCACCACCCGGTCTTGTTTCCCGTCATTACAGTCTCACCACCCCGGTCTTGTTTCCCGTCATTACAGTCTCACCACCCCGGTCTTGTTTCCCGTCATTACAGTCTCACCACCCCGGGCTTGTTTCCCGTCATTACAGTCTCACACCACGGGCTTGTTTCCCGTCATTACAGTCTCACCACCCCGGGCTTGTTTCCCGTCATTACAGTCTCACCACCCCGGTCTTGTTTCCCGTCATTACAGTCTCACCACCCCGGGCTTGTTTCCCGTCATTACAGTCTCACCACCCCGGTCTTGTTTCCCGTCATTACAGCCTCACCACTTTCTTGCCCTTGGGCTTGTTTCCCGTCATTACAGTCTCACCACCCCGGTCTTGTTTCCCGTCATTACAGTCTCACCACGGGCTTGTTTCCCGTCATTACAGTCTCACCACCCCGGTCTTGTTTCCCGTCATTACAGTCTCACCACTTCAGTCTTGTTTCCCGTCATTACAGCCTCACCACCCCGGGCTTGTTTCCCGTCATTACAGTCTCACCACCCGGTCTTGTTTCCCGTCATTACAGTCTCACCACCCCGGGCTTGTTTCCCGTCATTACAGTCTCACCACCCCGGTCTTGTTTCCCGTCATTACAGTCTCACACCCCGGGCTTGTTTCCGTCATTACAGTCTACACCACCCGGTCTTGTTTCCCGTCATTACAGTCTCACCACCCCGGGCTTGTTTCTCATACCAGTCTCCCGTCATTACAGTCTCTTCCACCCCGTTTGTTTCCCGTCATTACAGTCTCCACCACCCCGGTCTTGTTTCCCGTCATCATCTCACCACCGGCTTGTTTCCCGTCATTACAGTCCACACCCCGGGCTTGTTTCCCGTCATTACAGTCTCACCACCCGGTCTTGTTTCCCGTCATTACAGTCTCACCACCCCGGGCTTGTTCCCGTCGACATACCGATCCACCCGCTTCCTCACACCACCCGCCCCGTCTTGTTTCGTCACTTACAGTCTCACCACCCCGGCTTGTTTCCCGTCATTACAGCCTCACCACCGGTCTTGTTTCCCGTCATTACAGTCTCACCACCCCTGGTCTTGTTTCCTGTCATTACAGTCTCACCACCCCGGGCTTGTTTCCCGTCATTACAGCCTCACCACCCCGGTCTTGTTTCCCGTCATTACAGTCTCACCACCCGGGCTTGTTTCCCGTCATTACAGTCTCACCACCCCTCTTGTTTCCGTCATTAGCTACCACCCCGGCCTTGTTTCCCGTCATTACAGTCTCACCACCCCGGCTTGTTTCCCGTCATTACAGTCTCACCACCCCGGGCTTGTTTCCGTCATTACAGTCTCACCACCCCGGGCTTGTTTCCCTTGTCATTACAGTCTCACCACCCCGGGTCTTGTTTCCCGTCATTACAGTCTCACCACCCCGGGCTTGTTTCCCGTCATTACAGTCTCACCACCCGGTCTTGTTTCCCGTCATTACAGTCTCACCACCCCGGGCATTGTTTCCCGTCATTACAGCCTCACCACCCGGTCTTAGTTTCCCGTCATTACAGTCCACCACCCTGGGCTGTTTCCCGCATACAGTCTCACCACCCTGGCTGTTTCCATGTCATTACAGTCCACCACCCCGGGCTTGTTTCCCCGTCCATTACATCTCACCACCCCCCCGGGCTTGGTTCCCGTCGATACATCTCACCACCCTCGGCTTGTTTTCCCGTCATTACAGTCTCACCACCCCGGCCCTTGTTCCGACCATTACAGTCTCACCACCCCGTCTTGTTTCCCGTCAATACAGTCTCGACCCCCCGTTTTTTCTTTGTTTCCTCGTCCTTACAGTCTCACCTCCCGGCTTGTTTCCGTCAATTACAGTCTCACCACCCCGGCTTGTTTTCCGTCATTACAGTCTCACCACCCCGGGCTTGTTTCCCGTCATTACAGTCTCACCACCCGGCTTTACCCGCATTACAGTCTCACCACCCCGGCTTGTTTCCTGTCATTACAGTCTCACCACCCCGGTCCTTGTTTCCGTCATTACAGTCTCACCACCAGCGGGCTTGTTTTCCCTCATTACAGTCTCACCACCCCGTCTTGTTTCCCTCATACATCTCACCAACCCCGGGCTTGTTTTCCCGTCATTACAGTCTCCACCACCCCGGGCTTGTTTCCCGTCTTACAGACTCACCACCCCGGGCTAGTTTCCCGTCATTACAGCTCACCACCCGGTCTTGTTTATTCCTGTCATTACAGTCCACCACCCGGTCCTTGTTTCCCGTCATTACAGTCTCACCACCCCGGGCTTGTTTCCCGTCATTCAGTCTCACCACCCCCGGGCCTTGTTTCCGTCATTACAGCTCTCCACCCCGGGCTTGTTTACCGTCATTTTACCAGTCTTTTCACCACCCACGGGCTTTTGATTCCGTTCCAATTCCCGTCTTCACCAACCACCCGGGCTTGTTTCCCCGTCATTACAGTTCCCAACCCCGGGCTTGGTTTCGTCAATTACAGTCTCACCACCCCGGGCTTGTTTCCCGTCCTTACAAGTCTCACCACCCCGGGCTTTTTCCCGTCTTACAGTTCTCCACCCGGTTTCCTTGTTCCGTACCTTACCATTTGTTTCCCTCACCTTCCACACCCCGGGCTTGTTTCCCGTCATTACAGTCTCACCACCCCGGGCTTGTTTCCCGTCATTACAGTCTCACCACCCCGGGCTTGTTTCCCGTCATTTACAGTCTCACCAACCCCGGGGTTCTTGTTTCTTTGTCATTACAGTCTCTCACCCCGGTTTGGTTTCCGTCAATACGTTTCACCACCCCGGGCTTGTTTCCCGTCATTTACAGTTCCACCCCGGGCTTGTTTCCGTCATTACAGTCCTCCACCCCCGGGCTTGTTTCCCGTCATTACAGTCTCAGTCTCACCACCCGGTCTTGTTTCCCGTCATTACAGTCTCACCACCCCGGTCTTGTTTCCCGTCTGATCACAGTAGTACCTGATCAACCTACAGTCCACAATAACCCACATTGTTTGCTGAATGCAAGTCGAGGTTCTGCAGAATGCCGAGTAGTGTAGACCCCATTATCAGATACTGCATGCCAGGCTGGTCTGTGTCTATGTTGGTCAGTCGGACTAATTTTGGCAGTTTCTCAACAAAGTTCGCAGCCACAGGTGAACTGTGTGTTTGGGTCAGTAGCCGATTTCATCAAAATTCCATATCTAGCAAAGTATACTTTCAGGGAGTAATCATTTATTTTTCCCGAAATGCATTATTTCATATAGAACTAACCACTGCATATATTTGATGATTAAAAGTTTGCAGAATTATTCTACTGAATTTATTACATTATCACAGCCGAAATAGCTGTGATAATGTAATAAATTCAGTATAATAAAAATTAATAAATTTATCCTTAATTTGAAAATTTCTCCCTCAAAGTATATTTTGCTAGATAAGTATGCTTGCAATGTTGGTGAAATATGCGACAGAGCTAGAGATGTGGGCCATTGTGTCGATACAGAAACTGCCACCAGAATACAGCAGGCAACACTCGCACTTATCCTGTTGGCTGACACCAATCAAATCAAATTAATTGTGCAACCAATCAAATCGTCACAAAATGATTTTCAATTGCACTTTTTGCAAATAATTTTCATATTTTTAAGAACAAAAACACCCCCTTTTCATAAATGGACTAGTATGAATGTCATACTAGTCCATTTATGAAAAGGGGGTGTTTTTATTCTTAAAAATATGAAAATTATTTGCAAAAAGTGCAGATCCTGATGAGACGGCTCATCTGGATCTACACGTTTTGCCATCTGTGGTGTTGAGTGTTATTTATGGAGCTACTGTCATCAGTTCTAGGCTGGTGTGTGGTGCCTTTATTGCCAGCCTGCATAGAATTGCCAGCTACAAGGGCATACAGAGTAATCAATTAAATACAATATACACAAGATAATTTGTTATTTATAAGAAACGTTAGACTGTGTTTTGGTTAATGAGCTGTACCGGGCCACTTCAGTTATTGTTCATAAGTGCAAACACTATTGTGATTGAATTTAAACACTTCGCACCAAATACATATACATTAATATTGAAAGCATACTGAATTATTCATAAATTTTTCATTCATTTTGCGGCCATTCATTTGTTGTGTCGCAATGTGACTTGCAAATGAGTTGCAGCAATCACTTTTGTTTGTTGGAAATAATGAATGCTATGCAGTGGGACCTTTGTAAACTGGACACCCTGGCTACCTCCCTGGCCCGAGTGAGCGGTGTACATTTGGTATGGGAATTCTGCTCTGTATACTTCTGTGGCTGTGACTGCAGAAGTGGGGCTTATGGGTTTTGCGACCAGTGTAGATCCCGATCAGCCTGTGCATCCGCACAGTCTGATCAGGATCTCCACTGTTCGCCATTCCATCAACGAAACACCCGTCATGCTTCTAACGAGCACTATAGATCGTTATCGGGTTACAGGAGTGTGCTATTCGATCAGGAGCTACATTGGTCACAATACACATATGCCCGATTTCTCCAGTCACAGCCACAAAGTTAATGTGGTCGGTGGCCCCACAGTCTGCGCCACCCGCATACATGTATGGGGGTTTATAGAACATTTGGGCCCTTCTCTTGTATTACCTACCCAGTATCACAATACTTCTCTGATGCTGAGTTCCAAAATCGGTTCTGTATGTGGCATGTGGGAGCATGCGATGGGTAATTTAACGATCAGGGTTCATCCTTACCGGAATCGCGACCAAAGACCAGGTTTTGCCCTCGCGTACGTTGTTGGCATTCTTGTATGTGACAGTTTAATCTGTTTATACCCGATGTGAGTATTACGATTATTCTTAATCCTATTACTTTTAGGGGAAGGGGCCAAGTGACTGGTGTATGGACAAGTTATTTTAATTTCAAGACAATATATACATTTTTTAATGTAAATATTCCGTTCGGACTTTGGGTCGAACCTGTTGGCCTGGCCTTATATGACCTTAGCTGTTGATAGGCCGTTTAAACACCAATAAACAAACAAAATTGGTTCTATTTCAGTTCTGTTTATCAGTTCTGTAAATCACATCGAACAGAAACAGAGAAAATGTTTGACTGTGAAATGTAATTTCGCATGAGTACTGAATTTTCTATCAACTTTAGAAAGTTCGAAACGACTATCCATAAACAAATGGTTGTGTGATACATTAGGCAGGGATTCCGCTGGGGAAAATAAAAAAATCGCCACTTCAAAAAAATAAAAACAATTGGCGATAAAAAATTACAATTTTCAAAGAAAAAAAAATTGGATTTGTTTTCGAAAATTGTAATTTTTTATCGCCAATTGCGAAAGTGGCGATCGCCAGCGGATTCCCTGATTAGGTAATACCAGAGCTGGCCCCATGCCTTCATCCACAGTTCGCTTCTCTTCACCTTCATTGATCATCTGTAAAACTTACAGTAAACTACATACAACTGTTGACAATAAAATGTGACGCCACTCGACAGAAATGGCTGATTTTTTTTGTGACCAGTGTCGTGCCAGGTCAGTCTACATGGTCTACACTGTTTATCATATAACAAAATCACAGTATGCACAAAGTCACAAAATAGCCAGTAACAAATGTGGGTGGTAGTATGCAGTTGAATCTGGTTATACCCCTTATGTGAGTATTACAATTTTTCGTAATCCTATTTTAGGGGAAGGGGCCAAGTGACTTTGGTGTGGAACTGCCACCACCAGATTGATAGGCTGTTAAACACCAATAAACAAACAAACAAACAAAACCATATAACAGCAAATCCTAATTGTTCTAGAGAATAAACATGGCTTAGACTGGTCACAAGCTCAGTAAACCTATTTTGTTGTGTCCGTTTCACACAAATGTGTACACAGACTTACTCGTGTATTGTACTCCATATTCCAGTATGCGTGTTGTACACCACCACACTGGTAACACATTCTTTGGGGGCATTTTCTCGTGTTGTACCGAAATGTGTTTTGAGCCAGGGTTACCAGTAGCCTCTTTCATCAACATTGCAAAGTATACTTTACTAGCAAAGTATACTTTGAGGGAGTAATCATTTATTTTTCCTGAAATGCATTATTTCATATAGAACTAACAAATGCATATATTTCATGATTAAAAGTATGCAGAATTATTATACTGAATTTATTACATTATCACAGCCAAATTGGCTGTGATAATGTAATAAATTCAGTATAAATAAAAATTTATAAATTTATCATAAAATTGAAAATTTCTCCCTCAAAGTATACTTTGCTACTAAAGTATACATGTACTTTGCAATGTTGATGAAATAGGCTACTGAAGCACAGCACAAGAATCGGGATCTATTGTGTTCTTTGTCTGTGATTACATACAGTGCAAAATCACATTTTATGCAATAATGGTTAAGTTGTAAATTTCTGATACATTTTGTTAGTCTAGCCTAGATTTGCGTTGATAGTTTTTGGCTATTTGATCAGGAGCTACAGTGGGCATAAATCCCATAAGGGGCCAAGTGACTTTGGTGTGGTGTGGTATGGACCTGGCACCAGGCCTTATATGACCTTAGCTGTTGATAGGCTATTAAACACCAATAATCTAAAAGGTATAGAACAGGTGGTCATTTCACTAAACTGTGCGACTGGAATGTTCGTGAGTGCAAAATTGTGATAGTCTGTTAATTTCATATTAAAAATGTTTTCATGTGAACAATTATTACGCCCATGTTCAATAAATGTAAATCCATCAATTGAAATTTCCAGACGATCCTAAATTGGCACTTTCGAACATTTTGGTCGTGCAAGGTTTGGTGAAACGGCCCCCAGGTATGAGTGGTGATACATGTCATAAGTGCCGTTTCTAACGCGTTACTTGTGTGAAGTAGGGCGTTACTAATGTATGTACTATATAGTGAAACACATATTTGTAACGCGTTACTGTTCAACAGTAACACATTACAAGACTAACAGTGAGTAACGCATTAGAAATTGGCTGTAATGCGTTACAAATCCTCTATATTGGCGGATCGTGTCATAAGTACAGCTTCTAACGTGTTACAGTTCTAACGCGTTACTCTTGGTAAGTAACGCGTTACTTCTCAGAAGTAACATGTTACAAATGTATGATGTATATAATAAAATATCAATATATAGCGCGTTAGTGAAGCAGGAGTAACACGTTACTTATTTTTGGTAACGCGTTACTGCTTGACCAATCAGAGCTCATGTTACGATACCCGCCATTTCTCCAGAAGACCGGGAATGTGTAAAGTACGGACTGGATGCAAGCTTACGAACTGAACGGGGCCAGTGTCTACTTCCACCATACGCCTCGGGATCTTCTGAACAGTTGCTCGTATCGTGATAGCGCCGTAAGATAATGATTGATCGGAAAAAGGTGCAGAACAGCACACTATTGTTGTTGTTTTCGCGGTCCTTTAGGGTAGGTATAAACCACGAACTGGAACTCCGATATACAGGGCAAAAATGGCTTAAAGTTAAAAAGGCGAAAGTTGTCAAAAACTATTTGTTTTCGCCATAGAATGGGAGGTGCACATTTTCAATATTATACAAATTAGGCAATTTATCTAACACTGTCGGTGGGCTGCTGTTAACATCACTCTATGTACAGTCTGTTGAGCAGTAACGCGTTACAAATATGTGTTTCACTATATAGTACATGCATTAGTAACGCGTTACTTCTCACAAGTAATGCGTTACTTCTGTTAATGCGTTGGAAACGGCACTTATGACCTGAATCGCCACTCATACCCAGGTCCTTAAGTTTAAGGGACTGTTCACATATTGGATTTTTTAAGAAATTAAATGTGAGGGAGTGCCATTCAATTACAGCACCCACAGTTAGACCTATTCCAGTAGCAAAATATGTAACATTTGACTTTGTTTAATGAAATTTTACAATTACATGTACTGAAAAAAACAACAATTCTAGCCACAGCCATATACATGTAGGACGTTACTTTTGACCGGACATAAACTACTCGCTCGTTGGCATGACTAATGGACGTGTATTTTTTGTGAACATGTTTGTTTGTAATTACTAATTGGCATGTATGGGAATAAAAACGCCAATCGTATATGATACCTATGATGAATGACTCGTATCCACGGTCAGTCATGTGATAATGGGCATTGAAAATGATTCATAATTCTGGAAATATATTTCACCACTGGTAATAATTCGGTCCTTTGAATTCTTCGCAAGTTACAGAGTTACTGCCCTTTGTTATTATTAGCCGATCTATTTATAGATCGGCTATATATTGGTTAACCATTGGTTTGTGAAAAAGTTTATAACCACACTTTTCTCCTATATTCTGTAATCTAGAAACGCGAAATTTGTTGTATCACTTCCAAATTACATCAACCGGATAATTTTTCATTTTTGGCCATTATCTCTGTTGAAAACATTGAATATAGCGAAATAACACAATTTGGCTATAAATAAACGTTTTCACTACAATAGTTCGGTAAACTAAAGTTAGGCGATTTGCAATTTGGCTATAAATAAACACGGTAAACTAAAGTTAGGCGGTTTGCCTTCTAGTCCAGGGGCAATTGTAGGTATATATATAAGATTCCGGCACCTCGTGTTAATTTATGGCACCCGGTGTTTTTATAAACTTGAATGTATAAGGTTTCCAAAAAATCCGGGTGCCATTTTTAGCTCGCCTGCACGAAGTGCATAAGAGCTTATGGCAATACCGCCAGCGCACAGGTGGAAGACTCGGACCTATGACACCAAAAAAATGCCTATTAAAAAAAAATCCCATTACCCCACCCACTTGGTCTCGTACAGTACATAACGTTAATTCAAGGTGAGCATAAATAGCGCTATTATAGAAAGAGCCCTCTTTTTTCCGGCTCGCACAAACGCAATAAACATCGATTAAATGTATGAAATATGTCTCTGGCAATCGATAAAGGTATTAGGTGTGTGAATATACTCACTTCAAATCGCTGTTTCAAGTATTTATTGAGTTATTCGCGTTTTGATTACCCCATCCAAAGCGAAAGTTGCGTGTACGAAAGAATCTCGCACAGAATCGGAGGCCGTCCGGCTGGACTATCGGTCATATTTGGCCGATAGCTGATCGCCAGCTCAAACTAAAGTCGTGCACCATGATCATATACATTAGAGACTCCAACCATACAAAGTTCGTCCAATTGTGATCGTTCGCCGATCTAAAAAAAAACACTTTTTTCTATAATTTCGTTCATTATCTGGAACTGGGTCAATGCACTATCTTCCATAATACAACCACCGAAGCGTCTATGCAAGAACATCTCTGATTGGTTAAACCTAAAAATAGACGCGAGGACTTTCCCTTTTCAGGGTTTCCGGAAGACATAATCTGATAGTACGCGAATCATGAAAGAAAGTCAATAAAATTAGAAAAAAAGTGTTTTTTAGATCGGCGAACGATCACAATTGGACGAACTTTGTATGGTTGGAGTCTCTAATGTATATGATCATGGTGCACGACTTTAGTTTGAGCTGGCGATCAGCTATCGGCCAAATATGACCGATAGTCCAGCCGGACGGCCTCCGATTCTGTGTGAGATTTTTCGTAATACGCACTTTCGCTTGGATGGGGTAATCAAAACGCGAATTAATTCGATAAATACTTGAAACAGCGATGTGAAGGAATATTTTTCACACACCTAATACTTTATTCGATTGCCAGAGACATATTGCATACATTTATCGATGTTTATTGTGTTTGTGCGAGCCGGAAAAAGAGGGGTTTTCTATAACAGCGCTATATTTATGCTCTCCTTGAATTAACGTTTTGTACTGTTCGAGACCAAAAGTAGGTGGGGTAATGGGATTTTTTTTAATAGGCATTTTTTTGGTGTCATAGGGGTCCGACGTCTTCCACCTGTGCGCCAGCGTCGTCGGCGTCGTCAGCATCGGCGTCGTCCACAAACTTAACGTTGGGTAATGTAGCCGGATCATATTCGGGTCTATTTATCTTTATTACATTTCGACCATTTTTGACCTTTTTGCGTATTCTAAGTCCTTTTCGAACTTTGAACTTTATAACCAGTGAGGGAATTATTGACATGCTTGGCACGGGTTTTTACAGCTGGTGACTTCTTATCATTTTTCCTACCGGCCAACATTCTCTTCAATTCTTCGGCTAACCACCGTACCCAACGTAACCAACAGCATGAGTCCCCCATAACTGCGTGAGGGCGAGCGAGCGTGGCCGACAAACGAGGGTCGAGCACATTCAGGTCCAATGGCTTGGGTGGTGTAATCGACAGACTCGGCGATGCATCGCCACCTAACCCTGATTCCCGTTAGGACACTATATTAACATCGTCTTAATAAAGAGATCGAAACTATCATGGCAGCTGCCTTGTTCCTCCGTTGTCTTCGTCCACGCGTGTATAAACGGGAAGGCTACATTGGAATTTTTGAGTATGAATAATGTTAATTTCTCGAGAAACCGAAATGTTGGCTTTCTGGTAAAATTTTCTTTTCGCATCTTCTTCGGTTGTCAGATTGGTTGCGGACAAATTATTGGTGTATTAATTACGAATGATAAAAGGTTTTATTTTATATTAAGTCATCTATTTATTTCTATTGTTATGATCTTGATTTGGGAATGTAATTGATATTATCTTTATTAAAATATGGGATAAATAATTTGTTTGTGGTTTCTAATTTTCTCCTTTGGTTACGTCTATGTGATTGGTTTTTTTCTGCGAGTCTTTCGGGAAGGGAAATTTATGTCGTTACCGGAAAGTTTGATTCAGCTTAGGAAAGAAGAAGTGATATTTTTAGTTCTCGTGGATATTGTATCGAGAACTGTATTGTGTTTGATAATAGATAATGCCGTAACATATACGGTACAGTTGTTTGGTCTTATTGAAAATCAGCGGTAAAATTGCGAGTAAATTCTGAGTTGTGTGAGAAGATGGCGAAGGCGGGGAGAGGACGCCTAAGCGTAGTTCGTCGCTAAAGTGACGAATTATAAGATGTTTGGAGAAGAGGGAGCTGGGAGGGATAGTGACACAGTTAGATATGGGATGGTGGTGAGAAGGACCACAGGGGGGAAGTTGTCAACGGTCGGGACGAGTTGATGAGGATCGAAGTGGAGCCCGAAGTGAAACACAGCGGGAAGACGAATTTGCGTGGTGCCAGTCTGCACGATGTCCGGATGTTCCGGTAGTGAAGCGGAAGAAAGTGGAGAGGACGAGGAGTATCAACAATTAAAGTGAAAATTGCCGCAAATTGCGGAGGAGAAGCGAAAGTTGTAATAGGAAGGCAGAGTGAAGGATCGGCTCAAAGCGGAACTGCTCAGTCGAGAAAAGAACTGGAGTTCTTGAGAAGAAGGTAACTTGGACTTTGGCAGTTGGCAAACTTTCTTTGGGAGATGAAGAATTTATAGCAAAAGGGGGCGAAAGAAATTCTAAATTTTACTAAATTATATGGGGAAAACGGATTGGGTAAAAAAATAAACACATGTACACGGGGTGCTTCACAATAACGTGGATGACAATTACTATAAAAGATTTGAGGAAATGATAAGAATTTATGAGGAATGTGAAAAAATTGAGACAGAACAGGATTGATAAGTAGTGATTCTGAGTCGGGAACTCGGAGGAATCTTATTGGAATCAAATCAGTCCGGGACAGTGATGATTCTTCTTTTTTGGTCTTCCTGGTTCTATCAGGAGTATAAGAAATTAGTTACAAAAAATTCAAATAAAAGAAATCGAAGAAATCAAAAAAATCGGGAATTATACTCCCGGTCATCGGATAGGGTTAAATTCCCTCCAGAGGATGCCGCATTCGCAACTTCAATTTGAATTTGTCAATAAATCATAAAGTTTTGAGAATTTGGATTAGGTTATTCGTGTAGGCGAGTTAAGAAAATTGTGTCGGATGCTTCGACTGGGAATGATGAACGGAAAGGAAGGAATTTTCTGTTAAAGATGATCTTGTATTATGCCAGTACATACACATTTGAAGCCTCAAGACTTTTTATGTTCATGGCTCAGGCAATTGAATGGGGTAAATGTTGGAGTGACGTTCCGCACAGACTGAGCCATGAAATCTATCTACGTATATACTTAGGAGTGAGGCACCATCAAAAGGAGTTAAGTTTAATGTGCAGCAAAGTGCAGGGGTGATCCAAGAAAGGAAGTAGATTCTACAGAATAGAATCTGGTTCTGTTTCTTGGTTCAACAGAAAAGCAGATGCTCTAAGACAGGTGATCACTTGATGTGTTCGGGGTAGGATGCGGCATTGTTACATATCTGTGACGGAATGTTGGCAACGGGACCGGAAAAAACTGAACATCTGAATGTTCGAGGATTTTGTCCGCATTCTATCCCGTGAATTTTAGGGGATCAGGTGGGCAAATATACTAGGGCAATGAGCAATTTGACAAATTTGTTTTTTGCCAGAATTTTATTGAGAAACTGTGCTATGTGTAACCAATTTGATGTAAAATAATCTTCGCTATGGGGGATTGTGAAGGTTCGGATTTGGTGATGTAGTTTACGAGCTGGTAAGGGATTGGGCTCAGAATTTTGCAATTTTGGATATTTAAGGCTTCAGTGAAACTTTCTTATTCTGCAAATATTACAAGACAGTGGATTTCATAGGTCGAAACATTTGGTGATTAAGGCGAATAAACAGAATTGGGAAGTTTGTAAATACAGGAAAATTGGTTTCTACATTACTTTCCGTCCATTTGGAGTAAGAAAGGAGAGCCTATAGACAATTTGTATGCTATAAGAGACGGAGTGTCTCCATTGATTTTTGAGGCTCTTCGATTCTTAGTAAATTCTATATGCATGTGATCAATAAGCCGGAAAGGTTTCGTAAATTATGTTGTTCTTATTGTGTTCCAATGTTCTGCGTTTGTTTCACTTTTTCATTTACAGGCCGAAGGGGTGCGGGTGCTGAACAATCCGATTCAGCACCTTGTCAACCCTTCCTCTGTGGGTGTGTGTACACACGCAAGTGGAAAAAGGGTTAAGCGAAGGTGGGGCATCGAACTCTCACAATGTGAGTATTAATTTGTTTAGATATGAAGGAAAACAGGTGTTACCAGTTAGTTGTTTTTTTTTTTTTTTTTTTTTTATGTTTTTCTGTCTTTGCTGATCTTACATAAAGCGAATTGAAGCATTAAATCATGTGTTTTCTATATGGTTAAAAAATATATATTATTAATGGATGAAATCCACAATCTTATTACATTTACATGTAGGTTGAATCTCTTTATGTACGGCTTGATATGTTTTTTTCTAGTGTGGTAATGACTGTTTTCTTATATCTAGTTTATTGTTTTGTCTTTGCTTGTGGCCTGCGGCTTGGCGGGTGGAGAATGTTCATTCCTTTTTATTCATAGTTCATGTATTGGATAAGGTATTATTTTCATGTTGAGTGTAATTGGTATAGGTAACTTTTGTTCTATAATCATTTGCATAAAGCTAGTTTAACTCACTCAATACACCATCTATATGGTTATTTGTGTTTTCAACTTTTTTGCGTATGGAATTTTAGGAAATTGGGAATTTTGAGTATGAAAAATGTTAAATTTCTCGAGAACCGAAATGTTGGCATCTTCTGGTAAAATTTTCTTTTCGCCATCTTCTTATGTTGTCAGATTGGTTGCGGACAAATTATTGGTGTATTAATTACGAAATGATAAAAGTTTTTATTTTATATTAAGTCATCTAATTTAATTCTATTGTTATGATTTGATATTGGGTAATGCTAATTGATATTAATTTTATAAATATGGGAAAAAATTAATTTGTTTGTGGTTTTTTTTTTTTTTGTGTCTATTGGTTACGTCTATGTGATTGGTTAAATTTCTGCGAGTCTGTCGGAAGGGAAAATTTATGTCTATACGGCACAGTTTGATTCGCTTAGGAAAAGAAGAAGTGATATTTTTTTGTTACCCGCCCGCCCGTGCTCTTTTATGTTTGCAATTATTATTATGCTTTATTAATTTCTTGATTGCATGACATTATGTTATTCAGGAGCAATAGGGGAGTATGAGCAGGAATATATGCGTAGAAGATGATACGGTAGGATCTTTTAATTTGTTGATGTATAAAATGTGATATTATTTTTGAGACGATTTTAATGATAGGTGACTTTAATATATTCTTGCATGTCAAGAATGTATTGGGGGGGCTTATTGTTGAGTGTGCTATGTGTGCCATGTGTGTATAGATGTTTCAGGACTAAACTTATTATGTTTGTCTGATGAGTGGCAGGATTCTATCAAAAATAATATTACTTGATTAGAAGTGGGTGAGAATGTTCCATTTCCTCTTTTTTCATGTTCATGTATTGGATTATGTATAATTTTCATGTTGAGTGTAATGATATAGGTAACTTTTGTTCTATATCATTTGCATAAGATGAATTTTATTCACCTAATTACACCATCTATATGGTTATTTGGTGTTTTTCCAACTTTTTATTGCCTTATTGAATTCTGGAAATTGGAGCCCCAGTGAGGTATACCGAGACGTGTGAACGAGTGTTTTACGATGAAAGAATATCCAGAGCTCAGTTAAGTGTTGGACACTTGTCGTTATATTAGTCCTTTACTCAGTGTACTGCTGATACGCGTTACCTTGAGACGAAACATCTGTTTGCGGTGATGGGAGACCCATATTCTACACGTGTCCTATATGTCATTTTGTGACACGAACGTTCTCGTTTGAGATGGATCGGATCTTCTATTCCGAGCTTCCAGTTAAGTGACATATCACTTACTTTAACATCTACTAGATTGCCACCACTATCGTTACGCCTCTTCACTTCGTACGACTGTCTTACGAATATTCCACCTCGTACGGCTATCCCCCCCCCCCCCCCCACCCCCCCCCCCCCCCCCCCCCCCCACCCCCCCCCCCCCATTCCCCCATTCCCCTCCATACACTATTTACCCCCTGTCGCTGTCGTACGCCTATTCACGATGTACGGACTGTCCTACGCCTATTTCACCATCGTACCAGCTGAGGCCAGCTTCTACTTTCGCCACGGGGAGAGATGACGAACTATTTACGGTTTTGGGGTACTGTGACAGTATTTCATTCTTGAGACGATTCTAGTGGGAGTAGTATATTGGGCAGTCAAAATGGATACCACCTAACGGTGGTAATCATTTCTCCACCCTATATACTACTCCATCAACCCCCGAAAAATCAAAAAATTGGTTAACGAGGAAATTGTCTCCCACCAACCTCGAAAAATTGGTCGTGAAAAAAAAAAAAACAAAAAAAAAAACAATGTTTTCCGACAGTAAATTTATGATAAAATAATTATTTAAATGTGCCACGATGTGATGTTTATATTCCACACCCCATTATTCTCCTCCAATATAGATAATTTATTTCGGCAGATCAGCACTAATTCTTACCAGCTCTGTCTAACCACGTTCACCTTTAGCCACCGACGTGTAGTTGCTTTTGTCTAAAAGAGTTTGGGCTAATGATTTTTACAAGGGCATTGGGGGCATTGAAATTGCGGGGGACACAAGGAAATTTTTTAGTCTCGCTAGATGCCTTCGTGATATTTTTTTTTTTTTTTTTCCTTTTTTTTTACGCGTTAAACGTCTTTACAACAAGTCTCACACTCCATTATATATGTATATGTTTATGTTATATCATTGAAGTGAAAAAAATAACATAATGTTTTCAAGACAATTGAACAGAATAAATTTCATGGTTATACAAAAAGTATATTACTGAAAATATGATAAACGTCAGAAAAACTAGAGCAGATATAGAAAGTTTGAGAAGAAGAAGCGAAATCTTAGGATTATTTATAGTAAACGGTTGAGAGTTAGGGGGTTGACAAATCTTCTAAACTCCACAAAGACTGAGGCGTTTAATGAAGCGGTTTCCCGCGCCCACAAACGAGGAGCCTTTAAAGATATATCCAAAGGGGATGAAGTTGGTACAGATTCAAAAGAAATGTATTGCGGGGTTAAGGCTTAGTGTAATTAATTCTAAAGAATTACCTTCAAGCACAAATAATTTGTCCCAAATTAGACGCCCAAAATAATAATAAGAAAAAATCTATCGTTAGGCGATAGTGGAAAAAGGTGAAGAAATATTGGGGGCTCCGATGGAAACATGGCGAAAGGTAGAAAAATGGAGAGGGTAGTGTACATTATCCTTTCGTAAAAACATTACATTAAGAGTCTGAAACGCATGTCCGATAAAACTCGATCCGTATCTCTACAACCAATTTTTATTTGAGATATTCATATCTTACAAGCTAGAACATATGGAGGAATAAATATGGAAACCTAAAACTATAATATTTCACAAAAAATCGCGGTGTAGCGAAACCCACTATCATCAATGAAAACCGTTTAAAAATGACTGTCAAAGATAAGGAGACAAACACGAATACCTGTCCGATAATAGACAGACCAAATACAAAGTGGATGTTTTAAGATGGGTAGAGGTTTTTGTAAAGCTAATAACAGGGGTAGTAGGGGAATTGATTTGGGACTAACAATCAAGGAGGAGAACTTCCAGAATGGTTGAGGAATAGAAACAGGTATGTTTTCTTTAGATAACGTATTAAAGACGATCTTTGTCTGTTCAGGTGTCTAGCTATGACCTTGATAAAAAAGATCAGACTGACAGATGTACAGAAAAGGCGAAAGAACTTAGTAGCAAATATTTCGGTAGTAATGTGGTTTCACCAATTTCTTTTCAGGATCTGAAAAAAGGTTGAAGAGTTTTTAAAATCGGTATAGAAGTATATCAAACCCACTGAATGTAATGTATGGGTGGTTGAAAAAGGATCCCAGCGCACTATAAGGCATAGGTAATAACAATGACAATAGGACTGTTTAAATAATCACGCATTTCTGCTAAAAAACCTTAAAAACTATCTAAATTTACCTGCGAATAATTGCAAGCAGAATTCCGAAAGGAGTATTTGAAGAGGACACGGACCAACATGTATGAGAGGTGAGACAAAATGTAATATGTGATGTGGTAATTATTTTGAGCGGCGGCGTTCGTCGTTCGAGTTAGCGTTTTACCCAAATGTTCTAACAGTTTTTGGGGCGATCGATTGGAGATTCTGTGGAAATGCGGGAGGGAATTCACATTCACCACGACAGTGCGGGACACGGAGGTGAAAGATGGATTTTAGGAGCTCCGGTAGATGTGATACTGTCCAGAAACCTAATAACGTATTTCAATATCACGGCTGCTACTGGGCAATAGGGTGTGAGATTCATGCAAAGATAGAAAGGAGAACGGCATCCACTATGAGAAGAGGATAAAGTTATTAGAAAAGCAAGAATTCAAACCTAGTAGTTATGTGGGAATGCGTATTCCACAGAAAAGGGTAAAGATATAAGATCGGTTGTGACACTACTCTTTATCCATATCAGATAGTATTCGATTTTTGAGGGTATTCAGCCAGAAGTTGAAACTACGGTCATAGATTTAGAGTCGAGCTGAGCACGTTCCTGCACGCGTTAGTATAGGGGATAATTTCTCAGGTACAGTAACTCATATTTGTGATTAAGATCCCGCAAAACTTATAGAAAAATCGTAGAGATTGAAAGTCAGGGGAAAAGCTATAAGAGAAGAAGTTTGGTCAAGATATAGGTTTATACAGAACATTTACGTAAACCAAATCGCCAAGAGTCGAACCAGTGGATAGAAGCAACGTACGTTATCGTTGTTACAGCAGTAAGTACGATATAAACTTAATAAAGAAATACCTAGTAGGCGAACTGGCATCACAACAAAGAAAGTAATGGTCGGAAAACGTGCAAAGCAATCAATATTTATATTTACTCCAGAGTTAGATTTCTTGATGTAATACTTTATCTAGGACCCGGTGTAAGTTACGATTGTTGGAAAAAGCCTACGATGACAAAGGACGAAATCCTTTCTTTCCTTATAGTGGTTCGGATTCTCCAGACAAACGGGATTACCCAGGGGACTACCGGATATAGAGAATTTGTATTCCAACTATCTGGGAAAATGTTAATAGATGAAACAGAATTAAGTAAAGTCGTAGAATTTTCGAAGAAAAGATATGAAAACTTTCAGAGATTGTTGAAATATTATTAACGATTTAGGATGTAGCACCGTGCCTAGAAGCGGTGGAAAAAAAATGTGTGAATTAATACACAGAGGTGTGGATATTTCCAAGATGCGGTAACATACCTGGAGTTGCTATACATATTTATTGAGAGGAACATTAAAGAACAAAAATCTTCAAGACGATTATACCGGCAGGAAGCTCTATATGCACCAAAAGAAGAAACATACGGAAATGATGAAGGCCGCTCTAGTTGGCGGATCCATTCAATAGTATTTAACACGATATGCAGAAGCTGGTGTTTCAAATATTAGATCTAAATTCCTCAAATGAAATAACAATCTTTGCAAGGCTGTTTTGGGGTACGATGCAAAGCGTTCTATTTAATCTACGTTAAATAAAGAGATGCCGTGGTGGGAGAGAAACTATACACATATAGATACCCACATAACTAAAATTTATTAAAAAGTTTTGTAAAAGAGTTTTATTGGAGACTGGTTTGGTTTGCGGAGGTGGATATAGAAGTTCCACACAACTTAAAACATAAGTTTTCTGAAATGTCCCAATATTTATAAACAGAGAAGTTAGATGTTGATGAAGTTCCCACACACATGTTAAAATATTTGGAAGATACTGGAAGAACATAGAGGAAATTGGAAGAAAATTGGTGGGATCTATGACCGCCACTAAAGGTATTGCTGTACGCGCCATGTGAAATGGTATTTAAAACACGGCCTAGAAATAAATGGGAGTTCATCAGTGTTTAGATTATATCGTGGACAACCATTGATGTTCGCAAAAGAAAGTTACAAGCCGCAAGACGAACAGTCGATGTAGAACCAAATAAGAAACCAGTAGCCGACATAATGAATTTATTACGAAACTCGTTGTTGTGGAAAAATGATAGAGGCAACGGAGAGACATTTAAAAACGACATATACACAAACGTAACTGTGTTGGACAAAGCATTACGATCTGCATCTTTTACGATTTGGAAAGAGATCGAGATGCGTACGAATATCTTCAGAAAACCCAGGTGTGCGGTAAAAGAGACCATTCCCATTGGTGGAATAGCGGTTTATCAAAGACTAAATTGAGAATGTTGGAATTTTACTACGAATTTCTAGTAAATACGTAAAAAAGAGAAGACTTTGAATTAATAACAGATGGATACAGATAGTATGTATATAGGAGTTAGTGGATAAACGATGAGGAAGTGATTAGGAAGCTATCTTATAGACGAGTTTGAAAAGAAAAAATAATGTGGTGGGGATAATGGAGCGAAAGAGTGCCGGACTTTTCAAAAATGGGAATTTAGCGGGGATAGGGCGTAGCTTATTCTAGTAAGTGTTATTTCGTAGATTTCACTAAAGATAATTTGGAACAAATTTAAAATTAATAAAACTCTGGAAAGGAATGTCCAAGAGGAACTTAACAATTTAAATTGGGATAGATATAACGAGTACTAGTGAAACTACAGAAGATGAAATAACATTATAGATGTAGCTCAAAATAGAGGATTTAAATGAAGACGGCGTTATGAAAACGTACTGTCAACAAAATTAGACTCTCGGGCATTCTACGATAAAAGACGTGTGATACCGAGATCGGAATACATACAGAACCTCTATTGATTTAAGTAATGGGGTAGTCGGGTGTCAGAAGGCACTATAAGAAGTTCTTCGGAACAAACCGCTGAGAGGACCATCAGTCAAATATAGGCACGGGCTCATCGGTTTGGGAATAGATTGATCTAGATGATATACATGAGAGACCCACAATGATCAGTCGCGCGGCGCGCTGCCCCTTCGAGCTCTCCCGGTTGATAGAGGGTACCGGGACGTAAGATCTGATGAATGCAATCGCCGATTGCTGCTCCTCTAAAACCAAGGGTCGCCGCTCGAGACGGGCAGAGGCTCGCTCGTCAACCTTTTAAACTTGATAGCATCTACAGGCTTCTTACCTATCATCGTGGTCACCTTCTCCGTTCAGTGCGGAGACCACGGCGGGCAGTTGGGCCACCCTCTCGGTGATCGCGAATGTAATATGGGTTTACAAGTCTTTAGCGTATTGGTGTCCGAAACTAGTCTCTCAGCCAGGGTTCGATTGAAGGTTCCACGATCCCCTGGTCCCGGTGGATGTTGACGCGGGCCTCGTCTGATAGAAACTTTAGGCTTAGACATTAGATTGAGAGACCGCGACCATTGAACTCGCGGGCCGGGATCGACCTGGAGATGATTGGCCATTTGGAGGACTCCTCTTATATCTTCGGGAAAGAGCCTCGGGCATTCCCTTAGACTTTAGTGGCCAACGGCTCAGCCCCTTATAACGATGCTACGTCAACGATTGTCTGTGCGTACTTGTACGTCTTGCGACCGACGCAATGTGAGGGTAGAAACAGGAGGTCCGCTGGGGTACTTGGTTCGGCACCGGCACGTCGAATTTCGCCGCGGAAAAATTATTGTGAGGCGCGGGTAAATAGATCTGGCCAGATGGCCTGCTTCTGAGCCATTCCTTCGACAGCGGTGTTCTGAAACCTGGTCGCCGCGCGAGGTTCTGATGGCGCGAGGTCCTTCCAGTAGCCGCGTGGGCTATGGATGTATTCGAACAGGATTGCGCGTTAAGTTTGGTATCAAGTTTGCGCCGGTTCATCGTATGCGTAGTATTCTAATATATCGGACAATCTTCCAACATGCCCGCGCCAGTTCGTCCGGTAAATGCGCGTTAATAATAAACCTTCTGTTGAGTTTCGCTGCTGCCATCGCGTTTGGGTTGGAACAGGGAGGGGAATCTAATTAATTCTAATCCTCGATTGGGAGTCCAATCCCCAGGATGGTGGAGGAATCTAACATCCGCCGTGCGAAAGGGTGGCGCTTTTTCTTCCTCGCGCATGTCTCGAGAGAATCTGGCCAGGACGATTTTCATGCTCTTTGCACCAGGTAAACGATGTTTTTGGGCGTGTAGCCTACATCGATCATTGCGTCATAAAAGTTCGTCAAATAAACATCGTTCTATATATATATATATTTATAAAAAAATTGTTTTAATTAATTTATTTAAATCTCGATTGTATATAGTTAGCCGGAGGATCCACCACACCCATTCCACGATGATGGAACGCGATCTCGCGGTCCTTTTGGGGCTCTGACGGTACATAGAAATCTGAAATTTGGGGCTGGGATCCATTGGATCGAGACTTTGTGCGATATGCCAGCGCGTACTCGCGTGGCTTCTTCAACGTTCTTGAAAAGTTTGTGCGCGTGATTTTCGCGGCGAAGCTCTGCGTTACCCAGTCCAGATGGGCGGTTCGTTTTTTCGACCACGCTTCCTTTGCGCTATTGAGTTGTTCTTTCAGCTAAATCTGTCGCTTAGCTCCTCATCCCGTTCGAGCTTTTCTATTTTAGAGAATATAAAGTTGCTACCGTGAACGCAATGCGTTTACAAGCGCCACCACCTACTATTACTGCGATTGAAGCATTTATTTCATAGATTTAACTGGTAGAATTCCAGCCTTGTAACTAGTATAATCTCGGGTCCAAACTGCGGCGCTACATCTAAGGTCGCGAGCCCTACGTCTTCACAGTAAAGTCTAATTTGGAGGGTTCCTCCTAGGGGCCATCTTTGATAGTCGAGCATACCGATACTGTACCGATTTCTAACTGGCGTGATTAATGCGTTTCAATAACCTTTTTACCATTTGTTCAGCCATTGTTATATTATTGCATCTAAAAGGTGGTCGCGATAATGTTTAAAATGGGGCGCATCAAATTCATCATTGTGATGACTTGGTGTTTGTAACTTTCTTCTGAACATGGCTGTTGGTTTTTTCGGGTATTCCAAAACGCACAGGGCCCAAAACAAACTGCCCAGACACAACAACATACCCATCTCCAATTCAGAATTTGGGTTTCAACGGATTCGCCCAACCTCGATGGGGTGTTGAGTGTTGCTTCCAATTGTGAATTGGGGGTGTTGTTGTATCAACTCTGATTTATGATGTTTTGCTGTCTCCGTCCCCGATTGCAACCCCAATCTCGATTGGAGTTTAGCTCTCTCGAAGCTGGCGAGTAATTTTATATTGTTTAACTTTTCGGGTGGCAGCCGTCGCCCGCCCAGCTGCTGGTCTTTTGGATTTTTTATATGCGGTATGTCATCCAGTGGCGGAGTAACACTCTGGTTCGATTGTGTTGGAGCATATGGTTAACTCCGTCACTCTCGTGGTGTGTCTTGTGTCGTCATTTATAATATTAATATTAGAGCTTATTGTTCGTGGGCAGATATGTACCAAAATTGTTCAGTGTTGACCCGTGGTCACCGCGGTTGTCAGCGGAGCTAAGTACATTCCAAACTTTGTGATAGATTGAGCAGCAGGCTGTTCTAGAGTGTTGTCCTATAAAAGGGTCAGTCTCTAGATCGTGAATAACCTTCCGGTGTTTGGCTATTAGGGAGAAGTTACAACGGTGTTAGCGTACAAATGAATAGCCGCCGATCAAGAGTTTTGTCATCTCTGCTCCCCAATTTGGGTTTCGTATCGCGCATAATTTTATCGATCTCCGATCTGACATCTTATCCAACTGAAAAACTGAGAGACGCCTACGAGATAATGCTCCTATTGTTCCCCAGCAAACAGCGCAGTAGCCGCTCTCGTCGCGCCGCATTTTCATTTTCATTAGAGTCGTTTGCACTCAACCCAATACCAACCCCCGATTCCGATTGCTCGTGGATTATTATTGTTGGCAGTCGGAGTTGAGGTTTCTTCTATTTGCTGATCGAGAAGTTCGTCGCAGTTCAATTTTTCTTAAATTTAATTATAACTTATTCTAATAGTCTCATCTCTTTAACATATTTATTTATTCAAAAATAATAAAATGCGCACCAACGATAACTTATGATCACCATTATGCTCGCAACAAAGCTCGCAGCGGAGCACAAATTGTTACATTGTTAACCCTTTGTTAAGCATTTGTTCTGCATATTGTTTCAGCAATTGCTAAAGGGGGGCATTTTGAGGTTCCATTTTGGCGTTTTGATGTGGTATTCAGTATTGTTCAGCATTGTTCAGTATTTGTTCAGCATTGTTCAGCCAATTGCTAAGGATTGCAATAGCCTTATTTACTTTGCAAGTTTCCTAATTTTTTCAAAATTTTTTAATTAATTGAAAACTTTATAAGCAAGTTGTTGATCAGTCTTTAGCAGAAGCTTGGGCGTGCTAGTTTCGGAAAGCATCTGTCGAACCTCAGGGCTCTCGCGCGTTTGGGATAACGTCATTCTCTCGGAAGACAGTCATCGAATGAGTCTCGGTCCTTGCAGTGAAAGGAGGGCGACCCATTTCGTTTGCTCGCGCAGATCCTTGAGGACGGCGATGTATTTTTGGAGTGGGATATCCTTACGCTCATTTGTCTAGCATGGCGCCAGGAAAATGCGAGCTCGGAGTGAATGTCCTTCTTTTTGTCATCGCCGCTTGGACGAGCAATCGTTCAATCACGTATAGGATGGGCTCGCCATGAAATATTTTGTATAAACCAGCAACCTATCGTGGAAGCCTATCACCGGGTCTAATAACGTTTTTATCAGGGTCGGTCCATATCACGGGCGCCGCTGAATAAGGATCGTTGTGCCGCACAGTGGGAACAGGTTCCACAATATGACGAAAGGCATCGCGGTAGGTCCCTCGAGTAAGTCGAGGATGAAAAACCGTTTGTCCTCATCCTGTCTGGCCCTCATTATTATGGCAGAGTGAGGCATCTACAATGTGAATTGGTAGTTGATTGGCTAGATTTCTTAATTTTTTCTTTTGAATTAGTATATCGATGATACGTATCGACCATCTTGAGGTTGAGGTGTGCGTCTGTAATTATATATAATGTTACACGTTCTATGGCCCGGCTCGTCCGCTCTTTGGTTATCTGGTTCGCCACACCCTCTCTTGCGTCTTCAACCTGGCGTCGCTACGTGTATTTGGTCATCGTCGCTGGCTCGCTTGTCTAGGCCATAACGCGAGGGAGACGGCCGAGAGATGTAGGTCTTTGGCAACTGCTGCACTCGGAGAGCGCTTAGAGCCGGGCAGAAATGCTTTCTTACTTGTCCACTGCGGGTGCGCGCGGAAGACCCGCGCTGTAGAGTTGTTGGGGACTCCTCGCGATGTCACTCTACTTCGTGATTGTGGGGTTATGAATATGTCGGTTTTTTTTTATCTGCACCGACGCGAACCGAGCTTCCTCGTACAAAATCAAGTATACCGTTCTTCGAGCAGGGCGGGTACGTTGAAGTTAATATTCACAATGTGTCGCTTTTGTTTTTCGGCATCTTGCGATGGCGAGATACTCGGGCGTATAGTTGGAAACGCGCGCCGGCGTACTGGGTTTCGGTTCAATCGCCTAGTTCGGGCATCGTGACCATGTCGTACTTCCAGCGGAAACATTATCGATATATACGTCGGTTAACATGTCGCTGGCTATGTTAACCGGCCGTAGTCGATGAACGTTAGTTCGTTATTCGAGGCGGTTCAGCAAAGCAACTCTGCTAGTAGGGCATGTGACTCTCCAGCAATCAAAGTCGAGGGTTGTAGAAGCGGTTCCGTTAAAGCGCCGCGACGCGTTGTCACTAGCGTTGTTATCTATGTTAGCAGCCCCGATTCTTAGTTTGGTTACGTTCTTATTTTTTGCTGGTGTCTAAATACCTTTGATAGACAGCGTTTTCAGCTCGTGTGACGTCATCACAGGTCCTGATAGCAATGGTAGACGTCGCTGTCGTCGGATGACCTCACCCATACCAGAAATCTTATCATGGTCTTCTCTGAGATGGCGCGACCAGGTTTTGAACGACGATTCGGTCGCGTCGTCGCGTTAGCGATAATTGTGAAAGCATAGGCGAAACAGTACCCGAAACAATGACGTCGTTAGCTCGGAGGTTGGGAAGCGGACTAAGAGCTGCTGGTTTATGGGTCGATCGTCAATGGGTTGTTCGTAATAACGACACTCTGTCTCACGCTTTGCCCGAGGGCTCACGCAGTATGCGGTATGGATTGAGTTTGCGACCGTATTGACTCGAAGACATAATTTATTTTTTCAAAAATTATTTGAAACTATTAAAAACCCAGTATTGTTTTGTCTTTAATACATAATTATTTAAAGAAAAATTATAAATATGGCTGATTCGTTGTTGAAATGGATGAAATCGCAAAGGACGATTACCTCGATGGTGAAGATAATTTCGAGGGATTCCCTCGGAGATCCAGTTCCAATCCATCACATTTGGGTGGCGCTACTACTAGTCTAATGTCGGGAATTATCGAGGGAGCTGTTAACGACTACAACAACTGTTTGGCAGAAAAAGGTCTGGTCCCTTGTCGGTCGCGACTACTCCCAAGTTCAAATTTGATATGAACGGTAGTTGCGACTAAAAAGAGCATCAAATATTCCAATAGTCAACCGAGGAACGTAACCCCTAGCGATTGGCACCATTGCGGAAACCAGGGCGGTGGCCGATTATAGGGACGAACTAGGATTCACGGATTGGAGAGGGGTAAAAACAATTATACGGGCCGCGCTGTAGAGGCCCTCAAAAAGTCTACCGACGAAAACTATAGCAAAGACGGCCACCGCGATAGCAACGGTTGAGCTCAGCGAGGTCCCTCTAAATAGCACCGCGTTATTAACACGATGGAGACACGTTCAGCGTCCAATCGCAATTGGGGAAAATACTCAACGATGACCCCCACCGTTCCTCTTCGCCGAACTCCGTGGACTCGATAAGGCTCTCAAACGGTCCGGGGCGAATGGTCCTTAACTCTCCAAACTCACGGGCGTGGATGACTATCGCGCTAGAAGAAAGAAAACTGAAGGAAGCCGTAACGATAGAGAATCTTTACGCGACGGATCGCCGACGACTGCGGGTCTTTGCGGGACGAAAGAGAAGTCGTTGGAGGCCGCCTCAGGCTAACCGTGAGGCTCTCCGCACAAAAATAAGTCGGATCCGCGAATCAATCTCGAGTCCTGCACGAGGAGGCGACACTCGGTGAGAGTCTTCGCACTCGGTCAGAGAGCAAGGCGTCACGATAGCAAAGCCATCTCGTTGCTATCGGCATGACTATGATCTACCATTGTTCTAGCTTTCACTGTGGTGCGGCGCCACCACCCGCTCCAGCACCAGCACCAGCACCGCTCCATCCGGTGGTGCCAAGGAGTGGATAAAAAAACAACTAAAGCCTCGCCAGTCTTTAGCTAAATTAGTGGAAAGGCGGCTGCCGTCACTTACCTGGATGAATGGAAGTATCGCATTTCTTACTTGCTATCTATTTTATCAAAACGCCGGATGGCTAGCCAAAATACCTGGGCTTTAATCGTGCAATCGCGGTCTCCTATTATTCTCTGTCAGAGAGTTCATACAACCCAAAGCGTAAAAAATCGTTCGCCACGAGGGTGATGACGAGCCCTATTTCGCTCCTCGTGTGTTGTGCTTCAATTTCAAACATTGTTGATGATTTGGTGTTTCTCCATCGCGATTGGTCTGTTGATGGATCTCGATGGTTCATCCAATTTACTAATTGGGGGTGCTGGGTTCGATTTACGTATTGGGGTGGTGTATCATTTTTGTGTTTTATGAATCGGTTCCACTGTTGAACCGATAATGTTGGGGGTGCGCTTGATGATATCCGTGTTCACGTTACCGTTGTGGCGATTTTTGATGTGGTAGGCGATTACGATATGATTATTGTAAACCGGTCAACACGGATCGTCTCGCATGTTCATATTGCTCGGCGCCATATAAAGACCTATTCACAAATACATAGTCTACTGGGGTGCGGGCTTCTGTAAACGTCTTGATAATTCTGGATCGCCTTCTCAAGGTCCACCCTAGTGAGATGGGTTCCTCTACAAGTGCCAAGAATTGTTTTTTGTGCATCAAACGCGTTTCCGTGCCAGTATTGAACTGCGTGTTTGCTTCTGTACGCCGAGGCATGGCCCAGACGTACGTGCGTTTAGATTCGTTGACGTGAGTTATTCCCGGCCTGCGTGAACCTATACCTTATCTATAATAAATGTACCCAAGCGTCATGACCTCAGCAGCTGCTGTATGTAATCGACATGTGAGCACGTTTCGGAGGTAAATTTTTACAAGAAAAAAACACGCCACAGTGCCGACCTCCAGACACTTCCGGCCCGAATGTCATAGTCGCGGGGTCAAAATTTTCCCGGCGTTCCGACTGACGATGTGGTCACCGGAGTGATCGTGTCTAAAATCAGTCTGTGTCCAATTCCCGGACTGGCCGTGAATGAGAACGTCCCCGAGGCCGGTGCTGGTAGGAAATGCTTTCTGTCTCCAGTCCGCATCTTTTGAAACGTTAAATTCGTTACACAGTTTTTCAAACGCCATACGGTCGTATGTATTGGAAATGGGATCCCAGGCGTCGTCTTGAGGTAGTGAAATACCTAGTTCTTTGAGAATCCTCCTAATAGTATAATACACGTGAAAGTTGTAGACACTTTGGAGCATGACATTCTTGGATGTCAGATGGTCTTTATATGAAACTCCACACCCGGCTGTTGCGCACCATACAGCGAAATTTATTTGGTTCTGCCAAAACTGCATCGGTGTTGCTTTCCACCCGTTTACCACCTCCATTATATTAATCTTGGGCAGCCTATATTGTTCAAAGATATTAGGGAAATTGGTGGCAAAGCCACTGTCGTCTAAACCGTTACGGTTGGGTGTACAAGGGGGTTAACAACGTCTTTTTGCATGTATTTACCTCCGACCGCGTACTTTACATTAGAGTTAAAGCTAAATGCTTTGGTATCCATTGAAAGATATTATTATGTTTGCTACTATAACTAATGTTCAAAAAGGGAGTTGTGAACTTCAAAAATTATTAATAGACAACTGCTGTGGAAAACGCCGTGTAGGTCTTAGATCAATCACCTTCACGGTTGGATGGCAGAATGTGGGGAAGAGCGAAGGGTTTTACTATGTGAAGGATGGACAACAATTAGGTGTAAAGCTGCCTCACGGACTGTGGGGAATAAGACAGCTCAAAGATTTTGTCAACTCAGAGCTTGACGGTATAATCAACCTCACAGTATCGAATGCTACCGGGCTCACAACAATGATCATCAGCAGTGATGTAGTGGTCTCCCCGGGGTTGGGTATTCAACTCGGTTTTAGAGAGACATACTCCTCAAACAAAGGAGTGTTCACCCGGGTGAGTACGTCGGTGATAACCCGGTGGACTTCACCTTCACGAAAACTCTCAGGGTGCACCTGGATCGGGTGAACACATCGTACAACACGATAGACGGATCCCCAGCACATTACTGAAAACTGTGCCCGCCAGCGATTGTTTCTATGGCGAGACTGTAACCTTAGACTTCCCACACCCAGAGATGAAAGTTTTGGAATCGGGACACATCCACGAGTTGAAGATTTATATTCTTGATGATAAAGGGCGAGAGTTGAATAACGATTACCCGATTTCGGTCGTCCTAGAAATTTCAAATTCATTAATTTTAAGAAAATTATTTAGAATTAAACGCATGTTCGTAATATATATTATCAACATTATGAGTATATACGGACCAGGTAGTTCTTCCGATTGGGTGACAAATTCAAATAATTTGGAACCGGCAGAAGGGGGATTCATCCCGACAGAGGGCGACTTTTTAACTACCCAAAAAACAAAGGCCTTGATCAATAGAACTATATCGAGGGCCACGGACGAGATTCACAAGAGTCTACTATCACAACTTAGAGAATATGCCCTGGCTGTGAATACACAAAGTCGTGAAGAAACGCATACGGAACTAAACGAACTAGGTAAAAAAATAACCAAATTTAGAAAAGAGGCCCGGTTGGGGATTGATAAAGCCCGAGAAGACCGTCAGGCTGACATTACGGAGGTTTATGGGGTGTTGTGCTTAGAAGACTCTCTCAGAAAAGAAGCTACACTTGCTGAATTAGACGGGAAAATAATCGATTTTCGAAATGAGGCCACGTCGGGTATTGAGAAAGCACGAGAAGACCACCAGGCGGACCTTACGAAGGCTTATGAGGTGTTGCGCTCAGAGGACTCTCTCATCAGAGAAGCGGCACTTACTGAACTAGATAAAAAAATAACCAAATTTCGAAAAGAGACCCGGTCGGGTATTGATAAAGTCCGAGAAGACCACCAGTCGAACCTTGAGGAGGCCATTGCGGAGGCTTATGATGCGTTGCGCTTAGAGAACTCTCATAGTAAAGAAGCGACACTTACCGAACTAGACGGTAAAATAGCCGAATTTCTGAAAGAGACCAGGTCGGGGGTTGAGGGGGTCCGAGAAGACCACAAAGAGGCCATTGCGGAGGCTTATGGGGCGTTACGCTCAGAGGACTCTCTCAACAGAGAAGCGGCACTTACTGACATATACGAAAAAATAACCGAATTTAAAAAAGAGACCCGGTTTTGATCTTGATGGAGTCCGAACGGGTATTGAGAAAGCCCTAGAAGACCACCAGGCGGATATTACGGAAGCTTATAGGGTGTTGCTCTTAGAGGACTCTATCAACAGAGAAGCGACACTTACTGAACTAGATGAAAAAATAACCGAATTTCAAAAAGAGGCCCGGTCGGGTATTGATAAAGCCTTAGAAGGCCACCAGGCGGACCTTACGAAGGCTTATGAGGTGTTGCGCTCAGAGGACTCTATCAACAGAGAAGCGACACTTACTGAACTAGATGAAAAAATAACCGATAAACTGAAACATGATCGTATAGCCGCGACCAAAGCTCTTGAGGAGGCCTCTTATGAGATTCGTACTGAGGCATATAACGCAAAACAATGCGCTTGCCGGAATAGAAAGAAAACAATGAAAACACCAAAACGTGTCATAACAGTTTGGCTGAGAAGCGGGGCCCATTGGTTGTGGGGCACTATGAATATTCGTTCGGTGCCAAAGCGAGTAATAAATATGGGGATACACTATGACAGCTGCAGGTGAAGTTATCCAAATGGCGGTCTGCTCGGTTAATGCTAATGGTAAACCTGTTTGGGCGCGGTCGCGATAAATATGTAGTAGATGGGGGGTGGGGAAGAACGGGGTTGGAGTCACTAAAATCTCTGGAGATAGTTCGACGGTGGTTTCGATTGCCGGTGATGATCGAATTAGACTTTCCAAAGGTAGTGTTATTAACTTTGTTACGAAAATCGTGACTCAGAGAGTTCTTCCACTATTGTCTCATTGTTAATTGAACTATTGTGTAAATACTAATAATATGAAATAAATATGAACGAATAACGAATCACCATATCCAACTCTCAATACCACTCCACCAACACTGTATCCAATTGTCAATACCACTCCACCAACACTATATCCAATTAACGAAAGAAGTTCAGATTTTAGGTTGAATAATATCGTCGCTATGCAGGATATTTTAGTTAGAAGAATGTGCAAATAGAAAAAGACACGCTAAAAAATATAAGCGCGCGGCAAACATAGCTGAAGCATCTAGTACGGTTCTGGCAAGTGTTTCTGTGTTGTGTGGGGCGGGGACTGCTGCAACGCTATCTACAATTGTAATGATTCCACTTGCAGGGGTTTTGAGTGGAATTACAGTTTTTATCTGGAACACTTTGTATTGGTAATTAGGGCGGTGGGTGGAAAACTCGAGAAAAAAAAGTAGAAAACATGATAGAATATCCGTTCTCGCTAGGTCTAAGAAAAATAGCATCGACGTTATGGTGTCCAAAGCGTTGGCCGATAAGAAAATATCAAATTTAGAGTTTGAATCCGTGGTGGAAGAAATGGGGAGATATGAAGAATTAAAAAATGATATAAGGATCAAGGCGCGCGCCACCATGCCCAAAATTGAGTGTACTGATTGGGATAAATTTAGGGTAAAACTTGGAAATAAAGTCGGAGGAAATGTTACAGCACCATTATAAAATAATTTTTAAAAAAATTTTTTCTTAATTTTATAATTTTCCTAATTTTTTCAAAATTATATTGATGCAGTAAACAAATTTACATACCTATACAACATGTGTTTTTCACTGAGAATTACAAATTCAGTCGAGGATTACACTGTACACACCGTCTGTGTAATTGATACACTCGGCTCTGTTTACCTTGGCTATCAATTTACGCATGGTTCATAACCCGTGTAATTGATAATTGTACAACACTAGGTAATGTTTATCATAACAGCCTTCGTGGTCGTGTGGTTAAGGCGATAATCTATAGAGACGAGGGTCGTGGGTTCGCGCCGCGGTTGGAGCTAAACATTTTTATTTATTTCTATCCCTACAAATGTGGTTTTAAAAAATAATTATTAATAATTTTGATAATTCTAAAGAATTAATTAAGAAAAAAATGTTTAACCGAGGCTCGAACCCGCGCCAGCAAAACCCTTCTGGGCCCACCCGGCTAGCCATCTTTTTTTGTTCTTTCTCTTTCTCTTTCTCATCTCATGGCTAGCCGGGTGTAATAGCTACCCGTACAGTACACCCCCATCTATCAGCTGATCTAGGAATCAGTGTCGAAATTCTAGGCAACCTTGGAAGTGTCTGCACGGAAGCACTGAGCGCTCATTTTTATCCAGGGGCGTCCCCCCAGACAAATTATTGTTGTTAATTTTACATATATTAAGCTAAAACCGTGTTGTGCAATACCAAATATTTACTCGTTTATTTTTATTTGTTTTATATATAACAAGTTCTTTTTTATTTAATAATATAGGTTATAACGTTCTAAATTATTAAAAAGTAAAATTAGAAAAATAAAAAACATGACAACCAATAAGAAGTTAAGAAATTACTTCCGGAATATCGATAGCGGGTTGTGTAATCACACCCACGTGTGTGTAGTATATATTACAGTAGTATAGAGGGAGTCAAAATGATACACCTCTATACTACTATTACAGTGTGTTTATGTTTCATCCTGGAAGACGTAATCGTGTTAATCTTCTCTATAAAATGGACACTTAATATACGTGTAAGGTAGGACACCTAATTTAACATGTTCATAACACGTGTAATTGGAACATTGTCGTCTGCTTGGTGTGATTATAACATAAATTAGTTCTGTTCAATAATTTTCAATTTCTTCTAATAATTTTTCCAATTTTCTTCGTTAAAAGTGATATCGTAGAAACGCATATCCGTCAACGAATCTTTTGATTTTAAACTGTTTTATAAAATTAGTTTGATAATGTTTCGGTAGTGTTTCTCCGATCCTATTTAGTCGCTTCATTACATAAATTTGATACTTTATACGGCGACATAATTGCCGGTTTAATATTGTAAATGCCAACGTTTTTATCGCAGCGTAATAAATTACGCTGATATTGCATGTATTCGATACCACATAGTATTGTCATTTTACCGTGTTTTAATACTGTAGAAACAACGCGTAAAATGCTTCATCCAAGTCATTACAAACGTCCAATTCGTTGTGTATTTTATTATTCATTTTGTTATAATATTTTATTATAACCTATTAAATTTATCTGTTCAATTGGACGTGAAAACAACATGATGTATTTATGACACCAATTTTGGATTTTTCGTGGTTGGTGGGAGACAATTTCCTCGTTAACCAATTTTTGATTTTTCGGGGGGTGGTGGAGTAGTATATAGGGTGGAGAAATGATACCACCGTTAGGTGGTATCATTTTGACTCCCTCTATACTACTAGTGGTCATACGAACTTGGTAGGGATGATGTACATCAGCTCCAGCCTCCTCATGCAGACCTGTCTATCGCCTGGGTGGTGAGTAAGGAATTGTCATCTGTGTGTCACAAAATAATTACAGTTAATCCATATTTGGATTTCTGGTATACCATTTTGGCAAATGATATACCAGTAACATGTAACTGTAGTTTATTTGCGGTACCATTTGTACAAGGAGAGACATTGTAAGCTGTATGCAAGAACTTCACCTTGCACCGTAACAACTTACACGCATGATCAGTGGCTATGGGTACTAATCTAATCATCTATAATGATGCACATGACCTTGAGTGACCCCATTCTAACACACTAGATGATGCACAGGACCTTCTTCAATCTGTCTACCACTCTTGATAGGTCTGATTAACTTGCACACTAATATCTAACTATAATCCTGCCATTTTGGAATCAAAATTCATGTATCAGGTCTTTACAACCAGTGCAGAGCCTGATTTCGTAATTTGATTGGGAAAAAACCTGAATTTGAGTCAGAAACATTTCTTTGCTAACAACATTCAATACGTAATTTGATCATCATTCAGTTGGCTGTTAGGATAATTGATTAGGCTTATTGATTATTTACCGGGTGAATTATTGCAATTTATGTCTCCGTCTCGGCCCAGCGACCTTGACCTTAATTGATTGTGTGTTGACCTTCACTGATTGGTATAGGACCTTGACCTTCACTGATTGGTATTAGACCTTCACTGATTGGTATTTGACCTTGACCTGCTTTGATTGTTATGTGAACCTTTGCTGATTGGTATTTGACCTTCATTGATTGGTATTGGTATTTGACTTTCGCTGATTGGTATTCAACCTTGTCCGTCCTGATTGTAGTTTATTTTCTTCATTCTACGACAGATTGACACGACGATGATGATTAGACAGTTGACTTGATTCGACATTTCAGGATTGTCTGACATTTATAGTACAGTTCATTTTTTGATCAAATATCACTTGAGTTACATTAGGGAAACTTCATTATTTTTTATAGCAGTTAGTTAAATTCTAGACCAGTATATTTTGGTTTGTTTACGAAACATTGACTATTATTTTTGAATTACCATAATTTCATAATACTTTAGGACTTGATAATATTTGTTGGGAATATAATAATTATTGTGATTGAATTATTGTAATATATTTTTTTGTATAATACGGATCTGTTGGTATACTTCACATATATTTTGAGATCAGCTGTTCTGTCCGCGATGTGTTTGTAATTCACAATTTGATTGTGATTTCTGTATAGGTTCGTTTACCTTGAGAAAAAAAATCATTGTTAGTTTACGACTAATGGTTTGCGTAATTCTGTGATCATTTACCTATAGTAATACCAGTTAGTGTGAATTTGATGTGGAGAATTAGTACACTGGACCTTACTGATTTGAAATTAGACACTGATGAATTAGACACTGTGATTTAGAATCTACACTTAGACCATTAATTAGACACTGATGAATTAGACTGTGATTTAGGATATACACTTAGACCATTAATTAGACACTGATGAATTAGACACTGTGATTCAGGATCTACACTTAGACTTCATGCATTAGACACTGTAATAGATGGATCTACACTGAGACTTTGTGGATTAGACATTATTCATTGAGCGTAGACCTTGTTAGACTTGGCAAATTAGACCGTAATAATTGAACACGTCTAGTTAGACTTTGTGAATTAGACAGTTGCGCATATTGAGTTAGACATTGACAGTCTGAGTTGAAACACTTTGTGTTAGACTTGGAAATACACCTCAAGATGAATAGTGGGAATTAGACATTGTTTATTTTGAGTTGATGAATTAGACGTTGTACATGTTGAATTAGACATTGTGAATTGAACACATTGTGTCAATTAATCATACCCCATGATCAGGGGTGTGAATTAGACATGGTTTGAATTGAGTTTGTGAATTAGACATTGCTTGAATTGGAAGTTTGTGAATTAGACATTGATACATGTTGAGTTAGACCTTGGGAATCAAACTCAGTGTGTTAATTAGACATACCTCATGATAACTAGTGTGAATTAGACAGGTGTAAATTAGACATAATTACATAGTGATAACTATACATACAGTGTGTGCCTTGAATTGGATGGTGTTAATTTGACAATTTATAATTACACTCCTAAATTAGACACTATATCTACATTGATACAGTGCGATTATTTGGACACATGTGAATTATACATGTGAATTAGACAATACATGTGACTACATGTGAATTAGACAATACATGTGACTTAGACAGTGGGATTTAGACATTAAATAAGCACAAATAGCATCACATGATGGCAGTATCAGAAAGATGATATGAAGTTGCTGGACGTGTTCCATGCATTGAAGATGAAGCCAACCACAAAGATAGAGTCACCAGATGACCTGGTGTCATTCATGAAACATGTGGGTGAAGAATTGGCCCATGATGCTTCAACGCCAGCCTCAAAGATGATGGGAACAATGCCAAAGAAGACACCAGATACGTCAGCTGGGCGGAATTACCCTCGCGTATCAACATTCTATGGCGAAGATTCCAAAGGGGAAGTATGTTGGGCAACTTTTAAGTTTGAAGTAGAAGCATTACTTGTTGAGGGTCTGTTCACTGAACAACAAATACTTCTCGGTGTGAGAAGGGCAGTGAAGGGTGATGCAAGCGACATACTTCGTCGATTAGGTACAGGAGTCAGTGTTCATGATATATTAGATAAATTAGAGACACATTCGGAAGTATTGAATCGGAAGAAATGATTATGAGGAGATTTTACGCCTGTCAACAAGAGCCATCAGAATCAATTGTACATTACGCTTCAAGGCTAGAAGAAATTTCAGCTAGAGCAGTCGCTTTAGGTGCTATGGAACCGACCCATGATCAGGTTTTAAAAAAAGTATTTTATCAGGGTCTTCTACCAAATATAAAGCAATTGGCATTTAGCAAATGCGATATCATAGACGATTATGATCGTTTTAAGATAGAAGTACGCAAGATCGAGGCGGATCTGACTATAGAGAAGAAACAGAAGTGCCATGCGACAGTGAATGTAGATAATGATAAGAAGGATAAGTCGGAGTTGTCGGAAGTGAAGAAGTTGTTGGAGAAATTGAACTCGCGTATCGACAGACTAGAAAAAGAAAAAGATGATAGTACATGGAGAAATGACAGATTTGATAGTGGACAGTATCATACTGAGAACAGAGGTCGAGGCGGACGAGGTGCTAGATATCGAGGATATGACAGAGGACGAGAATACGATAGAGGTCGAGGGACAAGTCAAGATGGAGATGACAGCTACATGTACAACAGAGGGAGAGGAGGTTACAGACCATCAAGACCGACAGGAAGTAGAACCATGCAACCAACCTGCTATAATTGCCAGAATAGGGGCACATGGCCCGAGATTGTCCAAACTCGTACTACCCAAACGCTTAAGTGCTCGAATGGCAGGACCGGATTCGAGCACCCCATCTGGCAATAAAGGTCCCAAACTTGTCGGTGATATTAATGAGGCAGACATACAACTCAATACATTAACACCAAGGCATTGTTAGACACTGGTAGTTGTATTAGTATATTATCCAAGGGTTTTTATGACAATAACTTAGCTAACTTGGAAATCCAGCCTCTTGATCACATATTACACATTGAATGTGCTGATGGTAATAGTTTACCATATCTTGGATATGTGGAGTTGGACATAACCTCTATAGACGGCATGTCACATACCAAGCCGACACCTTGTATGTTTTTAGTAACTCCAGATACGGAGTACACAACAAAAACGCCAGTACTTTTAGGCACAAATATACTCAACGAGTTGATTACAGACTGTAAATGAGCAACATGGAGATAGATATTTGCAAACCGCTCGACTTACTACACCTTGGTATTTGACATTCCGAGCCATCACAGTAAGAGAGAAATTACTTAGGCGAAACAAAGACAGAATAGCGATTGTAAGGAGCGCAGAATCAGCCAGGATTTCGGTAGGACCAAATGAAAGTGTAAACATACATGGATATACGGATAGAGAACTGGATCACCCAGCCTACCTGCGCGATACTCCAGGAAACTGATGAATCCATATTGCCATCATTCGTTGACATAACTCCTTCAGTCGTACACTACGAGAACAAGAAAGGCACCAAAGTACTAGTTAATGTGACCAATTTGACAACCAGCACCGTCACTATAACTCCGAAATCTATATGTGAGATGCAACCAGTGACCGTGGATGACTCTGTATTCGACAAAATCCATGAATCCCAACAAACAGACAAGGTATTCCAAGAGATCCACATCAATCCAGATTTATCAGAGGACCAAGCAACGCGACTTAAACATCTTCTCATCAAACATAAGGACATATTTTCTAAAGATGACACTGACATAGGTCAATGTGACTTGATCCGCCATAGAATAGACTTAATAAATGACGTGCCATTCAAACAGAGACACCGAAGAATCCCATCCACTATGGTAGATGAAGTTCGTCAACACTTGGAACAACTGTTAGCAAGCGGTGTGATCCAGAAGTCAAAGAGCACCCGTGGAGTTCCAACGTGGTGTTAGTACGCAAGAAAAACGGCAAACTACGTATGTGCGTGGATTTTCGACAACTTAACCAACGATCTGTAAAAGACGCGTACGCATTACCAAGAGTAGAAGAGGTTTTTGATGTCCTCAAGGGTGCTTCATTGTTCACTGTCATTGACATGAAGAGTGGGTATCATCAGGTCGAACTTGAAGAAGATCACAAAGAGAGGAGCGCTTTTACAGTCGGCCCATTAGGTTTCTTCGAGTACTGCAAGATGCCATTTGGACTTGCGAATAGTCCAGCAACATATCAGCGACTAATGGAAGAGTGTCTGGGGGATTATAATATGAAGATCTGTATTATCTACCTTGACGATCTGATTATTTTCAGCAAGGACCACCAAGAGCACTTAGAACGACTCGATCTTGTATTAACTCGGTTAGAGGAGTGCACCTAAAGTTATCTGCAGATAAATGCTATTTTATGCAGAATAAGGTGAACTTTTTAGGCCATGTGGTGAGCGAGTCCAGAGTCGAGACCGACCCTGCAAAGATTGAGAAGGTGAAAAATTGGCCAACACCAACGAATCCAGACGAAGTGAGATCTTTTGTTTCTTTCGCCGGATACTACCGTCGCTTCGTTAAAGATTTTTCGAAAATTACACGACCATTGACCGACCTTTTACCGCCAACAACAAGCAAGAGAAACAAGAAACGCGAACAGAAAGATTGGAAATGGACAGACAGAGAACAGAGCGCATTCGAAAACCTAAAGGAACATCTGACAACCCCACCCATATTGGGATATCCAGATTTCGAGCAACCATTTGAATTACACATAGATGCGAGTGAGAAAGGACTTGGTGCCGTACTCTACAACATCCAAGATAACAAGAAAGTTGTCATTTCTTTTGCATCGAGAAGCTTGTCGAAGTCTGAGAAGAATTATTGCGCATACAAATTAGAGTTCTTAGCATTGAAGTGGGCAGTCACTGAAAAGTTTTCGGATTACCTAACAGGGCACAGTTCACAGTGTTGACTGATAATAATCCACTGACACATATTCTTACCTCCGCGAAGCTTGACGCGACTGGTCAGCGTTGGGCATCAGCATTAGGCCAGTACAATTTTGAGATCATTTATATACCTGGAATTAAAAACACTGATGCCGACGCCATGTCAAGATATCCGTATGAAAGACTAACTGAGGAGAACGTTAAGATAGAGGATCAGACCGTGAAAGCGATATGTAGTTCAATAACTGGACCCCCATATATTGAAGTACTGCCATGTTTAGGGATAAACATAAATGAAGCAACTGAAACTCTAGGCCAGACCATGGCACAACTCGAGGTGAGAGAGATAAGGAAGAATCAACGAGAGGACCCAGTACTAGGAAAATGGGTTAGAGCCGTGATAGATAGGAAAATCCCCAACCGTAATTTATTTACCACAAAAGAGGACCACAATATGAGGAAGAATTTCACAAGTCTGAAAATGATACGCGGCATACTATACAGAGTGATAACCGACAAAGAGGACACTGTCAACCAGATAGTATTACCGGAATGCTACAAACATACCGTGCTGCAAGGTCTTCATAATGATAGGTCATCACGGACGTGATCGAACATTATCATTATTGAGGGAACGTTTCTTCTGGCCAGGCATGACCAAAGATGTAGATCATTGGATTTCGTCGTGCAACAGATGCATACGCCGAAAATCATCTACCAATATACGGACAGAGATGGTCAGTATAGAGACCACATATCCATTGGAATTGGTCTGTATGGACTATTTGACCCTAGAACCATCAAAGGGAGGATTTGGTAACATCCTGGTGATCACTGATCACTTTACAAAGTTTGCACTAGCTATTCCAACAAAAGAATCAGACTGCGAAAACAACAGCCGAAGCTATTTATAACAACTTTATTCTGAACTACGGAATTCCGACCAAGCTTCACAGTGATCAGGCGCAAATTTTGAATCTGAAACCATCAGGGAACTTTGTCATCTGACAGGCATTACAAAATCGCGTACTACAGCTTACCATCCTATGGGCAATGGTCAAACAGAAAGATATAACAGAACTCTATTGAACATGTTAGGAACTTTGGAACAATCTCAGAAATCTGACTGGAAGAAATATTTACCATCACTTGTATACGCGTAATAACTGCACCTCGGCACGAGACTACAAAGATGTCGCCGTTTGAATTGATGTTCGGGCGGAAGCCTAGACTACCGATAGACACCGTATTCGATGCAGTATATGTAGGCACCTCATCGCCAAAAAGTACCAGAGACTACATTGATGGGTTGAAAGACAGAATGGAGACTACACAGAAATTGGTCAGAACACTACAGAAGAGTCTCAGAAGAAGCAGAAGGGTCACTTTGACAGGAAAGCTAAGGCTTCCAAAATCTCAGTAGGAGACCATGTCCTAGTTAAGATTCTAGCTTTTGACGGAAAACACAAAATAGTGGACAAATTTGAAGAAGATGTATACACGGTTACAGACCAACCGCGGTATGATATACCAGTTTTCAAGATCAGGTCTCCGCAAGGAACTACAAAGACCCTGCATAGGAATCATCTGCTGCCGGTGAATGCCAATGATACCGGAGTTGGGACAGCAGATAATGTTGCATGTTCATAAACTTAACGTTGGGGTAAATGTTGTGTAACTTCTGTTTATTTACAGGGAACGCCTTCATATTTCATACATGGATTCATCTGATGATACTCTATCGTGCTGTTGCAAATCCATGACCCACCGCCCATCCCTTGCCCCAAGGTCAAGGTCACAAACTTAGCACATTCATAAACTTAACGTTGGGGTAAATGTTGTGTAACTTCTGTTTATTTACAGGGAATACCTTCATATTTCATACATGCATTCATCTGATGAAATTCTATCGTACTATAGCAAATCCATGACCCACCCCTTTCCCGAAGGTCAAGGTCACAAACTTAGCACATTCATAAACTTAAAAATAACGTTGGGGTAAATGTTGTGTAACTTCTGTTTATTTACAGGGAATACCTTCATATTTCATACATGCATTCATCTGATGAAATTCTATCGTACTATAGCAAATCCATGACCCACCCCTTTCCCCAAGGTCAAGGTCACAAGCTTAGCACATTCATAAGCTTAAAAATAACGTTGGGGTAAATGTCTTATAACATCTGTTTCCTTTCATGGAACGCCTTGATATTTCATACATGCATTCATCTGATGATACTCTATTGTGCTATAGCAAATCCATGACCCACCCCTTACCCCAAGGTCAAGGTCACAAACTTAGCACATTCATAAACTTAACGTTGGGCTAAATGTCTTATAACATCTGTTTCCTTTCATGGAACGCCTTGATATTTCATACATGCATTCCTCAGATGACCATGACCCTCTATCATACTGTAGCAAATCCACAATCCACCACCCAACCCTTGCTCCTAGGTCAAGGTCACAAACTTAGCATGTTCATAAACTTAACGTTTGGATAAGTGTTGTGTAACTTCTGTTTCTTTGCAAGGAACGCTTTGATATTTCATACATGCATTCATCTATGATGATAAATCTCATCAAGTGAACTATAAAGCAAATCCGATGACCCACACCCCCCCCCCCACCCCTTTTCCTAAGGTCGAGGTCACAAACGTAGCACATTCATAAACTTAACGTTGGAGTAAATGTCTTTTTAGCTCACCAAGCGAAGCTCATGTGAGCTATTGTTACCGCAATGTGTCCGTCGTCGTCGTCCGTCGTCGTCCGTCGTCCGTGAACATTTTCAAACGTCTTCTCGGTAACCATTGGGCCTATAGTCACCAAACTTCATGGCCATGGTCCTTAGGTAGGGGGATTACAAAATTGTTAAAATGACGTCATTACGTAATCCAAGATGGCTGCCGTCTAAAAATAGCACAAATTCTTAAAAAATCTTCTTCTCAAGAACCGCCAACCGGATTTCGACAAAACTTGGTAGGAATGATCGATGTACATTGCTCTTTCAAAGTTGTTAAAATGGTGACCCCGGGGTCAAAAATGGGCGTGGCCCATCGTGTCAAATTTTATTTTTGACCGAATATGGTCATGTCATATATCAAATTGAAGGGATCAATGAGGCGATCACTCTGGTGCATTTTTTGTCGAAATCGGATGTTTATGTCATCCAAGATGGCCGCCGAAAGGTCAAAAGGTCGTTCTTTTATTAGAGATTTCAAAATTCTTCTTCACATGAACCGCTTGGCCCATGGTAGCCAAACTTAAAAGTTATGGTCCATAGGTGAAGCCTTTTCAGATTTGTTAAAATGGAGGTCATCGCTAATCCAAGATGGCCGCTGTCTAAAAGTAGCATAAATTCTTAAAAAAATCTTCTCATGAACCGCTGGCCGGATTTTGACTAAACTTGGTAGGAATGATCGATTTACAATACTCTTTCAAAGTTGTGAAAATGGTGACCCACGGGGTCAAAAATGGGCATGGCCCGTGGGTTCAAATTGGGGTCAAATTTTATTTCTGACCGAATATGCTCATGCCATATATCAAATTGAAGGTATTGATGAGGCGATTGCTCTGGTGCAATATTTGTCGGAATCGAATGATTAGGTCATCCACGATGGCCACCAAAAGGTCCATTTATTCAAGATTTTGAACGTCTTTTTCTCAGGAACCACATGGCCGATGCTGGCCAAACTTCATAGGAAGTTAAGATCATTGGGTGAAGCATTTTCAGATTTGGTAAAATGAGAGTCATCGCTTAATCCAAGATGACCGCCATCTAAAAATAGCACCATTTTTTTAAAACACATGAACTCAATGTCACATTCTCCTCTGGTGTTCATAGTCAGGTGAGCGAATTAGGGCAACCATGACCCTCTTGTTATAACTTCTGTTTCTTTACAGGGAACGCCTTGATATTTCATACATGCATTCATCTGATGAAACTCAATCGTACTATAGCAAATCCATGACCCACCTCCCACCCCTTTCCCCAAGGTCAAGGTCACAAACTTAGCACATTCATAAACTTCTCCTCTGGTGTTCATGGAGTCAGGTGAGCGAATTAGGGCCACCATGGCCCTCTGGTTATAAATTCTGTTTCTTTACAGGGAACGCCTTGATATTTCATACATGCATTCATCTGATGATCCTCTATTGTGCTACAGCAAATTCATGACCCACCCCCACCCTTTTCCCCCAAGGTCACAAACTTAGCACAGTCATACATGCATTCCTCATGTGAATAGCTATCATACTGTAGAAAATCACCAATTTAGTGCGTTCATAAACTTAAAGGTACATGCCCACGCAGTAGGCACAAAATGTTCTTTATAGGAATTAAATAAGTGTATAATTATGTCACTATTCCACCAGTTCTAAAAATTACGAGTTCCCACTATACAAATATAATCATTTATTAATTATCAATTTACTGTTAGCGACGCGCGGCGGTAACAGTCTATTTTGATAATGTGCGTGGACGACGACTTTCACATCACGGTTTGCGGTGCGCATGCGCAGTATACTACGCGCGCCAGTAGGCTTCCCAATATGTCGAAACGTCCAGGACGGAAATTGTATGAAACGGCGTCGGCCAACAAAAAGGCGAAATGTCTGAGGGACAGGCAGTACAGAGAGGGAGAGTGGTTAATATTGGCGACCAGATCACCAAATGGAAAGAGTTACGTGGAGATTTAGATTTGAACTCGAACAGAGATTTTTCTTCTCCACTTCCGATACTTCACTGCGCATGTCAAATATGTGATATGATTGACCGTGTCACGTGACGCGTGTTGGTAAAAATAGCACGAGGTCGGAAAATACCCTTTCTGGTCGCGGCATATAAAATGTGATTTAATACCAATTAACACGCGCCGTAATTAAAAATAACTCGTTAGTGGGTAGACAAATGGCTCATATACGGCATGACAGAAAATGAAAAGTGGTAGTAGTGTAACCTGCTGCGTGGGCATGTTCCTTTAACGTTGGGTTAAATTTTGTTTTACTTCTGTTTTCAGGGAGCGCATTGATATTTCATACATGCGTTCATCTTAATATGCTATATTATGCTATAGCAAACCCACAACCCACCTTGCACCTCTGACCCCAATGTCTAGGTCCACCTCATGCCCACCTCATGCCCACCGCATGCCCCTTAACCCAAGGTCAATATAATATTTTTTTTTATGCAACTGTGCTTAGTTTGAGTGAAGGCTGCCAACAGGCGAGCTTCGTTGTCTTCTGACAACTCTTGTTTAAACCAAGTTGAAGGTAATTTCAAGGTCATTGAACTTTATACTTGACGGAAGTCGTAAATTGCCAATATATGAGCCAATAGGTCATGGTCCTTGACTTGGAAATTGGTGTAAGTTGTTAAAAAACATTTCTGATGGATATATTAAAGAATTTACCTAAACTACACTAATATTCAGTATATAATTATCATATTTTCAAGATGGCCACCACAAATCGGGTATTTATGAGATTTCGGTTGACTTGCTACATATTTGTGTAATGCTAAGCGCCTTCACCTATATTCAAAGGTTAATTATTTCAACTGGAATAATATTGTTTACATTTGACTACCATGAGTATTGCTATGTTCAGATATTAATGATAGCTAAATATAACTGGGAGAATTTGGTTGGGGAGGAAATCAACACTTCTCTCACTTTTCCCTGAGATTCCGTAACTACCAAAATGTGGACATATATTGAACCCTGATTTGATCGGCTAATAACATCATGCTCTGCATGACTTTTCATTGTCTTATTTGTTGTCTGTAGCATAATGTATTATCTCGAATACCATATGGTATATTTTCCTGAAACTTCTTGCCAGAGTGGACCTGGCACCAGGTCAGGTTATTCTAATTTGAGGGCTGAATATATTTTTTCTGAATGTAAATATTCCGTTCTGATTTTGGGATTTTCCCACCAATGCAGCAGGTTAGAACGGGATCGAACCCGTTTGCGCGACCTTAAACGACCTTAGCTATTGATAGGCCGTTAAACACCAATAAACAAACAAAACAAACAATTATCGGGAGAATATATATACTGAGCAAAACTAGAAACGTCCCTCCATGTTTAAGGAAAGATTCATCAAAAACCAAAAGGGTTACTTTTAAAAATCAAAATGGAAAAACAAGTTCATTCATTTCTGTATCAAAGCCAATAAATTGCATTTGGATATCTTGTTAAATATTCGAGAGATAACCGGCCAAGGGCGGTAGGGGTCAAAATCAAAAATCACAAAAACTCAGAAATGTGTTACTTAATGTTTAGAGATGGAATTTCAATAAGTAATGTGGCAAATTCAGTAAATCTCGTTAGTACCGAGTGTGGCCACCATTTGCATGAATGCATGCAATGATCCTACGCCGCATCGACGTGACGTAACGCAATACCAGTGCGTTGGGCAAATTCCTCCATTCCCGTTGTAACGCCCGTGTAAGATCGCGAACATTGTCAATCTGATGGTTAGCTCGTGCTTTGCGGCCCAGCTCATCCCATATGTGCTCAATGGGATTGAGATCCGGGAGACGCGGGCCATGGCATGACGTCGACGTTGTTTTGCTGTAAGTATTGAGTGGTGACCCTGGCTACGTGAGGGCGGGCATTGTCGTGCATCAATGTCACACCAGGACCATGCTGACGGATAAATGGTAAGGCATGTGCATTTAGCACATCTGCAACATAACGTGTGCATTGATGTTGCCCTGTACAACAACCAAATATGTCTTCCGGTTTCCCATGATCCCACCCCAGACCATTACGCTCCCTCCCCCAAACCTGTTCTTCTCAACAATGCAACAATCGGTGAATCTTTCATTTTTACGCCTGTATACCCGTAATCTTCCGTCAGCATGACTAACTGTGAACCGAGATTCATCGGTGAACAAAACTCGGTTCCAGTCAGCCCTTCTCCAGTTCAGATGACGTCGCGCCCATAACAGTCTGGCAGCACGGTGACGTTGGGTCATTATCTGACCAGTGTACGGGCGGCGTGCCCGGATTGGTTGGGCGTTACGACGTAACCGGTTGCGAATGGTCTGCCCTGAGACACCGTATCGCCTAGCAGTGACTGTGGCTGCCAATCGACGTTGACGTAAGTGCGTCAACGTAATGTAACGATCGGCTCTAGCCGTCGTTACACGAGGCCTACCAGGTCGCTGCCGGTCGTGAACAGCCCCAGTCTGCTGGTACCAGGGCTGCAAGACGATCAATCGTCTTACGACAGCAACCAAACCGAGGCGCGACCGCCCTGGCGGCCATCCCACCCGCAAGCATCCCAATTGCCTGATTTCGCTCGTTTTCGGAAAGCCGTGGCATATCGAAAACAGTGAAAAATTAAAAATAAAAAAAGTTTTTTAATTTTCCGAATAGCCCCTATCGCATGAATGGTACGACATGAACTGAATCACCTTATCGATGACAAGTATAGCGTGCACGGGCAAAAAGTGGAAATCAACGTTCCGGTCACTGGCCGCTATGTAAACCGTGTGTATCGGCTAAACTCTACACGATCGTATTCTGAACATCGCCACGGTTTAAAATACATGTACTTTGAACATGTGGTACATACATAGACAGAGCTACACCGGCTATAAAACAGGGACGTTTCTAGTTTTGTTGAGTATATAATAACCTGGACCCGACATGCATGACGGTAGACAGACGATCGGGGTTCATCCTTACCGGAAATACGTCTGGAGACCTGGTTTGGCCCTTACATATGTCGTTGGCATTTTGTATGTGACAGTTGAATCTGGTTATATCCCTTATGTGAGTATTACGATTGTTCTAATCCTACTTTAGGGGAAGGGCCAAGTGACTTCGTGTGGTATGGACCTGGCACCAGGTCGGGTTATTCTAATTTCAGGGCTGAACATATTTTTTCTGGATGTAAATATTCCGTTCTGATTTTGGAATCCCCCCCCCCAAAAGCAGGCTAAAACGGGATCGAACCCGTTTGCCCGGCCTTACATGACATTAGCTGTTGGTAGGCCGTTACACACCAATAAACAAACAAAACTAACGTGTGCCCCAGGTTAAAGTTACATGCCCACACAGTAGGCATACAATGTTCTTTATAGTAATTAAATAAGTGCATACTTGTGTCACTATTCAACCAGTTCTAAAAAATATGAGTACCCACTATACAGATATAATCATTTAGTAATACATGTATTTGTTTTACCGATAGTGACTCGCGGTGGTATCCGACTATTTTCATATGCAAATGAGACATTATATTTTTTTTTTATTAATTATACTAATTAAATGCGTCGCCTGAAAAAATAATATTTTCGACAGATTATAAAGTGTGATCGTTGCACATCAAAAAATATAACGGAGAATAAATAGTAATGTCGTTAACATTTTAAGGAAACACTGTTATTGCCCGTCATCAGTGTGGAAGTTTATGTCTGATATAAAATGTATAATAATTCCGATCAATTCCGAATGAATGTTTATTTTGCCAGAAAATGTCTCTGTTATAAGAACATTTGTGTGCCTTCTGTGTGGGCATGTACCTTTAACGCCATACATGGTGATATGTACGGTGTAATACCAAGACCACTGGGTCTAACGTGTACCCCGGGTTTACGACCTGCATGACGGCGTGCACTTATTTGACTCGCATATGGTACCCATGTAGTTGTACCAATATTCCGTTCATCCCCCTGCTTTGCGGCACAGGCATTCGGCGTGTTTCGGCTTTCGGGTTTGCCCCGTGCAGGCACCGGGGCGGGATCAACTGATCCTGAGAATAGTGCTGCAGTAGCCATTGCTTGTCGTAAAAGGCGACTAAACTGGCTTAACGATTGGGTTCATACATTCCGGAACCCACTATACCGGATTTGGCCCGAATGTACATGTTTGGCTTTCTTGTATGTGAGAGTTGAGTCAGGCTATGCCCCATATATAAAAGTAAGATTAGCGCTAATCCTATTACTTTTAGGGGATGGGATAAATGATGCTGGTGTGGCGAGGGCCTGGCACCAGATCAGGTTGTTCTAATTTCAGGACTGAATATATATTTTGATTGTAAATATTGAGTTCTGAAGTTGGGATTTACCCCCCTCGGACAGGTGGATACGGGACACGACCCCGTTGACCCGTCTGCGTGTAGACTCCCTGAGGCTTGTACCTCTATGTCAGAAAAGCAGACGTTAAACCCTATTCACTCACTCACTTTCATTGGTAGGTATAACTATATATAAAAATGAACAAGGCTTCTAACATTGGTCGGACACGACCTCGTATCATAACGAAATAACGTTTAAAATTGTAATTTTCTATGCATTCTATGTATTTCTGCAAGATATCGATACTTCTCAAATGATCATATGAACTTTCCACTGCAATATTGACGTTAGAGCCTCAAACAAATTAGTGCATTTGTTATGCTACCAGGTTGTGTCTGATCTAGGAAAAGGAGCCGTAATTCGATATTATTTGCATAATAACTATGTTATTTTAGCAAGATAACAATAATTCTCAAATGAACATGTGCACTTTCCGGCAAAATATTCACATTAGCGTTAATAAAATCGCGGAATGTGTTATGATACGAGGTCGTGTCCGACCAACGTTAGAAGCCTTGTTCACATGTGTAGAGTTATACCGATGAAAGCCAAAAACACGCCGAATGCCTGTGCTTTGCAGTATACAGAATAATACGAAGACCACCGGGTTTAACGTGTACCCGAGGTTAACGATGACGTTACGGTAGATGGTATCTAACGGATACGCCAGCCAGGTCTGACGTTTGCCCTGTGTTGATGGAAGACGGTGTATGAAATAATTACTAAAACAACATAGAAAGGTAATTAGATGTCCCGTGTCATCAGCCTAAGGCTGTCCTGTCACCGCGTATGAATAGATCGTACAGGTAACTGGCTGTGACTTGTGAAATGGGGGCTTGTGGCGTTGCTGGCCAGTCGTAACTGTGATCTTCAACCATACCATTGCAGACTGTTATGTATATATACTGTCTTTAAGCATATACTTCATGGCGACCATTGTAGAGCCTGATCGTATGTGCAGTTTGTTCTGGATCTACAATGGTCGCAAATCTCCATTTTCCCAGTGACGCCAACAATTCACTCCTACCATGGGAAAGTCATGGCTGTATATGCTATGGTGATGACCCTGCACATACACGCATTCTGTTTTCAGTTACAGCTGTCTAATTGAACAGTGCCTAGTGTAGATGGCCAAGTTGCACACATAAAGACTGACCGTCCCGAGTCTAAACTGGTTGTGACAGTAATCAGTCCGGAGGGACCCTTGATAAATTGACATTTGTTTTGTGATTATTATTTGTATCTTGGTTTCTGTTGGCTTAAACAATGTCCACGTGACCTAATCACCCTAGCGTAAAACAATAGCTTGGCGTTAAACGGAATATTATGCGATTTGGCGGCATATTAATGGCATCTTTAAAATCATAAATGCAAATGTGCTCGGATATGTGTTCATTGTGCGTAGTGAAATATACATGGGACTACGTGTGTTTCATGGACATACAGGGACAATAGGTTTATCCGTGTAGATGGTACGTATGGTTACAGTGGGTGGCAGGTGGGAGTATGCGATGGGTAATTTAACGATCGGAGTTCATCCTTACCGGAATTCCGTCTGGAGACCTGGTTTGGTCCTCACATACGTTTTTGGCATTTTGTATGTGACAGTTGAATCTGGTTATACCCCTTATATGAGTATTACGATTATTCGTAATCCTATTTTAGGGGAAGGGGCCAGGTGACTTTGGTGTGGTATGGACCATGGCACCAGGTCGGGTTATTCTAATTTCAGGGCTGAATATATTTATTCTCGATGTAAATATTCCGTTCTGATTTTGGGATCTCCCCCCCCCCCCCCCCGAATGCAGCAGGTTAAAACGGGATTGAACCCGTTTGCTCGGTTACATGCCATTAGCTGTTGATAGGCCGTTAAACACCATTAAACAAACAAACACAACGTATGGTTACTGTAGCCTTTAATAAATGTCGGGAACATTAACCGCCCATGTAGGCAAACTACGTGTCATTTATGCACTCATACTGACGGAAATATAAATACCATTTATACAAAATGTACGTAACTGATTTAGAGAATTAGTAATCTCTGTCGGATATGTCCAAATAGCCTTAACAATATCCCATGTCGACTTGTATTCTGAATACAACAATACACACATGTATGGTGCATCAAATACAAGTGAAGATGAAGCTTTGAATTCTTGATTCTTTGTTCTCCTGCATTTCAACATTTGTAACTGCTAAACTTAGCCGTGAACATCGCCATCTGTCTCACCCTGCTCTACACTGTCTCCCACATTATAGCCCCATGTTCCGTGCACATGTCACTGTCAATGTGTATGATCACGTGGTACTAACAACAATAACAAGTACCGATTCAAAGTACGTATTCTTTTATAGTGTCTTTATTACGTAACGGATTTTGATGAAATATGGCGCATCAAACGCGTCTTGTTAAGCTGCATTTGGTGGTCTCTGTATTTTCACCCAAACTTCTGTCGTCAAAACGACGTAAGTTCGTGCCAAACTCAATAGACCACCAAATGCAGCTCATGAAGAGGCGTTTGCTGCGCCATATTTCATAAAAATCCGTTGCATATTAATGAAAATATCAAAGAATACTTAATTTGGAGTGGGCGACGTTGTTGTTGTTGTAACCACGTGATCATGCACATTGACTGTGTTATTGACGCGCTCCGTCCCCGAGCCTGTCTGCATGTGAAGACAGTTCCTCGTGTTCATGAAATCCAAAGGGAAATGTTTACTTTGCGTCGGGCGATAGGGCGGTACTGGGACAAAAACTCGAAACATTTGTCCTATTACCGACAGATCGGCGAATACTGCCACTGGTGCAGACGTGTATGCATTAATATGGAACGCCATGACTGTCTTATGTAGGCTCACATCAGTTGGTAATGTGGTCCCGTCATTTGGTAATGTGGTCCCGCCATTTGGTAATGTGAACAAGTCATTTGGTAATGTGGTCCCGCCATTTGGTAGTGTGGTCCCGTCATTTGGTATTGTGGTCCCGTCACTTGGTAATGAGGTTCCGTCATTTGGTAATGTGGTCCCGTCACTTGGTAATGTGGTCCCGTCATTTGGTAATGTGGTCCCGTCACTTGGTAATGAGATCCCGTCACTTGGTAATGTGGTCCCATCATTTGGTAATGTGGTCCGTCACTTGGTACTGTGGTCCCGTCACTTGGTAATGTGGTCCCGTCATTTGGTAATGTGGTCCCGTCACTTGGTAATTTGGTCCCGTCATTTGGTATTGTCGTCCCGTCGCTTGGTACTGTGCTCCCGTCATTTGGTAATGTGGTCCCGTCACTTGGTAATGTGGTCCCGTCACTTGGTAATGTGCTCCCGTCATTTGGTATTGTGGTCCCGTCACTTGGTAATGTGGTCCCGTCATTCAGTAATGTGGTCTCGTCATTTGGTAATGTGGTCCCGTCACTTGGTAATGTGGTCCCGTCATTTGGTAATGTGCTCCCGTCATTTTGGTAATGTGGTCCCGTCACTTGGTAATGTGCTCCCGTCATTTGGTAATGTGGTCCCGTCACTTGGTAATGTGCTCCCGTCATTTGGTAATGTGCTCCGTCACTTGGTAATGTGCTCCCGTCATTTGGTAATGTGCTCCCGTCATTTGGTGCTAACTTCTTTCGGTGGTGCTAACTTCATTCGGTGCTAACTGCCTTCGGTGGTTCCGGATAAATTCCGGATAAATTGTACTGCAGGATTTGACACGTAGCACCGGAACTAGCAAGCATTTATATAACCATACTATGCGTGATATTTCATGAAATTTATTTTTTTAAAAATCGATTGTTTCTGTAAATGACGTCGAGAGTGCCTCTTGTGCTGAATTTGGAAATCAATTTCTTTGGGTGGTATTATTTCGCGTATTATAAGTGACAAAAGTCGCAATAGTGTCCTGTGTTATCTCCCCTGCCTGCGAATATTGCAATTTTGAAATGTTATAATTATTACATAAAATGTATAACGCTTTCAACAGCAATATATTTTATATAAAAAAAAGTACTGCAAGTACGGAACATAGGGTACTACAAGACATCATCAATTCAAGTATAAATACTGATTCCAGATATCTATGATCATTATAGATATATTGAAAACTGATTGAAAAACAATAGCTACAAAAATTCTGCCACGGAAGCGGTGACGCGCCTGAAAATGCGTTGTCAGTACAAAACAATGTTGTAGCAGGATTTTTGTTAAAGTTTCTGCATTACTTTGACATCGCCATATTTACTTCTGTTTTGTGAATGAAATAGTTGGCCCCGGATCGAGTATATTAAAACATACAAATTACGTCATTGTGGAAACCGCTGACAAAATGTTCAATGTATGGAAGCCCAAACTTGTTGGAATTTGTTTGTCGTATTTTCATTAATTGCATTAATATATCTACGCTGGATGTGTTATACTGTCATTAATTTGTTCCCTGACTAATTTATCACTTACTTATTGACCCCCTTCCCTGAACGTAGAATCGACCTGAACGTTGGTGTGTATTGGCCACCATAGACAAATGTCAATCAGGCCGAATTCGGGAATGTCGCTCAAATCCGCTGTAAATCCATCGAAAGAATGAATTAACATCAGTTGGACCCAGACGTGCGAGTTTTGTTGCGACACAATCGATCATTAAACAAATCTGGGTCAACAGGCATTTTCGCACAGGTGTCGGGTGAGTTTAACCCTTTCCCCCACAGCCAAATGGCTTATCTGCTGTTGTGTATGCATGCCTGTCAGTGGCTGCTAGCTGTCTGTTATAAATACACAGCAGCTGAGTTTGGCTGCCTGATCTCCATACAGGTAATTAACGAAAATAACTGAATTATTCAATCCAAATTTACCAACATTTCTAAGCATTGTATCCATTTAAAATGATTAAATTGAATTTATAGAATAAAATTTCCAGGATGCTGATATAAATATTTTTCCTATACGTTATATAGTTTTGTCATTATTCCCTCCCAAAAATAAATTTAAAAAATAAATCTTGAAAAATCATTGTGTTCTTATCTATAATTGTGCCCCTGGTGCGTTATTATTTTTGTGAAACTTAAGCAAATATGGAATTGATGTGTGGCTGTGACTGGAGAAACGGGGCTTATGGGATTTGTTACCAATAATCAAAATAGCATACGGATGTAGCCCGATAGCGATCTATATTTGTTGTTAGAAACACAACAGATTTTTCTTTGATGGTATGGCGAACAGTGCAGATCCTGATCAGATGGATGCACAGGCCGATCTGGATGTACACTGGTCGCACAACCCATAAGCCACATTTCTCCAGTCACAGCCACACATCCGTATCTGCACTTAAATTTTTGCCAAATTTTGACAAGATTTGTGAAAAATTGAGAAATTATGTTCAATTGAGAAATAATGTTCTCTAAAAATCACACGACATCACAATTAGTCATACTATCACAGCTTGAATATTATCTAGAGTATGCTAAAAGTATGCTAAATATAAGAAACCTGCATAAACTTACATATATATATATATTTGTATATGCCGCTGTCCAGAGTAATATTTAATCCGTAATTATGTATTTGGTCAACACACTGACCATTAGGGACACATTAAAAAATATATTTTAAATTTCATTATCAAACACTTTATATATTTCTCCTGAAACAATTGTAGAGTATGTACAACTGAATTTATACGAAACACATATAGACTACAATTATTTTATATACACTATGTACATAATATGCCAGATTCAATGTAGGTTGTGAAAATGGGCACGACAGCCCTCCTTACATAAGTGTACTTGGCACTCAGTACACCCATATACAGTCTCGCGCCTGATGGACAGATATTCCTGGTGATAACGACAACGTCGCTATGGTTCATCGAGACGTCCATGTATGTGGCCCTGAATGTTCTCTGCATCAACAAGTCCGATGTCACCGACTTCAACGCCAGATCGTTTCCGCTTGTTATATCTGCCGATAATGTCGCTCACCAATTCCAGACGGAAATCAAGATGGGCGAAGCGCTTTTTCTTTGTTGTGCGACGTTATGTGGCATTGTAGAGTATGAATGCGTTTACAATCGCACAGTTGATCAGGAACCAGTGTAGATAACGCCACCACTTCTTAAGAGTTTCGCCCGACATCGTATTGCATACGGTATTGATCATGAACATCAACACCGCCCATAAAATTGTTGTAGATGGCTACACTCAGTGGTTGCTTCAGTTGTAGCACATTCTGGCCAACACGCCGTTGTGCATCGGCCTCCTCTGTGGACTCACTGAGTGTAGTCAGATGGTAGACTAACTTTTTGTCTTTCCACACAGTGGCAGTCAAGTTGGTGTCGCCCTTCTGCATTATTTTGTATTCACCGCGGTTCTTCACGTCTCGAGCTTCTTCAGTTCCTTCGGAAACTTTACGATTTACTCGAACAGTTCCACATGCATACAGTCCATTTCCCAGCAGGTTTTCCATTAGTGGCACGCCTGTAAAGTAGTTGTCGAAGTAAACATGCCGGTATGTCTTGTGCAGGTCGGTCCATTTCGTTACAACTTCATAGCCAAGACCATGTTCAGTTTGGTCATTTTGCCGTCAGAGGTATATATATCAAACCGCGACAGGTATGCTGTGTTGGCGTCGCAGAACATCCATATTTTAATTCCCCGCTTTATGGGCTTTGCTGGCATGTATTGGCGAAATCCAAGCCTGCCGTATACTTCACCATCGCCTCGTCAATGGCAATTTCTCTGTAAAGGATATATGCTGAAGGAAACGTGCCCTGTACATGTTCAATAATAGGCCGCACCTTGTACAGTTTGTCATATCCTGGCTGACCCTTAGCCGGTTCTGTAGCGCGGTCGGAGACGTGAAAATATTGAACAAGTTTCTGATAACGGTTGCAAGTCATAATACTTTGTACACGTTTTTGGACCAGTACATGTCGGCTTCAGGCAGGCTGGAAATCCCCATTAGTACATTTATGCCGACAAATGGACGGAATTCCGATGCCGATGTCTCCGTTCAGTACTTGTCAATTACACCAGACTGCTCCATCTTCCACCGAGCATAATTGTTCGTGTTCCTGGACATCAATTCGAACATCTATGGCTTGAATAACAGCCAAAAATAATCGAGGGAGAGGCTGTTTCCACATCAAAGCCGTCCGGTAGGGTCGCTCCAGTGGCCTGGGTGAAATCTTCTATCCGCAAAAATATATTTTGTAAATATTTTCTCTTTACATTGCAAAGAAATAAGCTATTTTGTTTGGTGGTGGTGTCATTTGGGGGACCATGACCATTTTCCAGCAAATGGTGTTAATTCACTATTTAGAATCATTAAACAAAAGTGAACTGTATTTGTATCTATCAATTATGTATGATTGCAGATGTCCGTCAAAAGACCCCATCACCTGTTGTTATGCCACCGGGTTTCGAAGAAACGGTGGCATATAGTGTTTGGACTGTCCGTCTGTCCGTCCGTCCGTCTGTCCGTCCGTCCGTCACACTTTTCGGTTAACCACTTTGTCACAGTTTCGCAAATATGCTGCAGGTGGCATCCGCGTTCGACAGACGCATGTCTTTTGTCAATGTTATTTCTAATAGTAATTCATCTAATAATATCAAAATGAGCAAACGTATGCTTGTATTTTCTTCTAACAAACGCTATGTCAAAGAAATAAAATCGGGGACGAAGTGGATTTGAGTATGGGACGAACTGAACCGTGTACGAAATTAATGTTTAAATCGGCCAAAAATCGGCGATTAAACTCTCATATGCTACATAATAGTCGGAACAACTGTTTACAACAAGTATTATTATAACAGTCTATACTGAGCAAAACTAGAAACGTCCCTCCATGTTTAAGGAAAGATTCATCAAAAACCAAAAGGGTTACTTTTAAAAATCAAAATGGAAAAACAAGTTCATTCATTTCTGTATCAAAGCAAATAAATTGCATTTGGATATCTAGTTAAATATTCGAGAGATAACCGGCCAAGGGCGGTAGGGGTCAAAATAAAAAATCACAATAACTCAGAAATGTGTTACTTAATGTTTAGAGATGGAATTTCAATAATTAATGTGGCAAATTCAGTAAATCTCGTTAGTACCGAGTGTGCCCACCATTTGCATGAATGCATGCAATGATCCTACGCCGCATCGACGTGACGTAACGCAATACCAGTGCGTTGGGCAAATTCCTCCATTCCCGTTGTAACGCCCGTGTAAGATCGCGAACATTGTCAATCTGATGGTTAGCTCGTGCTTTGCGGCCCAGCTCATCCCATATGTGCTCAATGGGATTGAGATCCGGGGAGACCGCGGGCCATGGCATGACGTCGACGTTGTTTTGCTGTAAGTATTGAATGGTGACCCTGGCTACGTGAGGGCGGGCATTGTCGTGCATCAATGTCACACCAGGACCATGCTGACGGATAAATGGTAAGGCATGTGCATTTAGCACATCTGCAACATAACGATTGTGCATTGATGTTGCCCTGTACAACAACCAAATCTGTCTTCCGGTTTCCCATGATCCCATCCCAGACCATTACGCTCCCTCCCCCAAACCTGTTGTTCTCAACAATGCAACAATCGGTGAATCTTTCATTTTTACGTCCTGTATACCCGTAATCTTCCGTCAGCATGACTAACTGTGAACCGAGATTCATCGGTGAACAAAACTCGGTTCCAGTCAGCCCTTCTCCAGTTCAGATGACGTCGCGCCCATAACAGTCTGGCAGCACGGTGACGTTGGGTCATTTTATCGACCAGTGTACGGGCGGCGTGCCCGGATTGGTTGGGCGTTACGACGTAACCGGTTGCGAATGGTCTGCCCTGAGACACCGTATCGCCTAGCAGTGACTGTGGCTGCCAATCGACGTTGACGTAAGTGCGTCAACGTAATGTAACGATCGGCTCTAGCCGTCGTTACACGAGGCCTACCAGGTCGCTGCCGGTCGTGAACAGCCCCAGTCTGCTGGTACCGGGCTGCAAGACGATCAATCGTCTTCCGACAGCAACCAAACCGAGGCGCGACCGCCCTGGCGGCCATCCCACCCGCAAGCATCCCAATTGCCTGATTTCGCTCGTTTTCGGAAAGCCGTGGCATATCGAAAACAGTGAAAAATTAAAAAGTTTTTTAATTTTCCGAATAGCCCCTATCGCATGAATGGTACGACATGAACTGAATCACCTTATCGATGACAAGTATAGCGTGCACGTGGAAATCAACGTTCCGGTCACTGGCCGCTATGTAAACCGTGTGTATCGGCTAAACTCTACACGATCGTATTCTGAACATCGCCACGGTTTAAAATACATGTACTTTGAACATGTGGTACATACATAGACAGAGCTACACCGGCTATAAAACAGGGACGTTTCTAGTTTTGTTGAGTATACATTCATATTTGCTCGCTAAAATAAGATTTATCAAAAAATCGCAAAAATTGTATGATGGTGAGTCTAGTTTTCGGGGTATTAACAAGTTCATCAACTAGCGGGTTTTATAAAACATATGAGCTAAATTGTCAGTTCAATAGAATGATAAAACATTTCTTTCAATGTTTCTTGCCTTCAAAATCAGATTGTTGTTAGATTAAAACTCGCGTTAGCGCGATTAACAACACATGAGTCAGCCATTTTGAATATTGACTTATGGTTGGAGTTTTCGGGGTATGTTCCGAAAGTGTCAATACATTTGCTAATTCGTCCCGAGAGAGTGAATGAGGCACAGTGAAGCGGAACAAAACTTGATTGAAACATTTTTATTTAATCTTTTTGATTTTAACAATATTAATGAGCAGATTAATGGCGGACGCAGAAAATCACGAAAATCCCCCCAAAAAAACGGGGGGGGAAAAATCACGAAAAATCCACGAAAAATCACGAAAATCGAAAATCACGAAAATCACGAAAATCACGAAAATCACGAAAATCACGGTAGGTTCGTGAAAAAAATTACCTAATTGGCAAAAATTACCAGTATTTGGTCCAAACATAATATGTGAATACCCCGAAAACTCCGACTACCCCGGAAACTGGCGTCATGACCAAACCACGATGTCGGACAAATCGGAGGTCCAACCGTCGGCGGTTCGGTCGACATTTTCATCGTCTGAAGCTTCACTGTCCGACGAATCTGACGATACTTCACTGACATGAATGTCTGAACCGATCTCGGATGCATTAAAGCCTTCACATTCGCTAAATTCATGATCACTATCGAGAAAGTTGGTCGCCATTGTGGTCTACGTAAATTACGAGTTTCGTTTTCAATTTCGCGGGAACGCTAGCGTGGGTGTATTAGGAAGTCGTAGTAAAACTTATGAATGGAATTTGCATAAATATAGCGATGACCGCACGATTTGTGACGCAAATGGGGGCAAATCACAACTTGAAGCGTAACAAAATACTCCGATGTATTTTTGTACGTAGAACATCCGTTGTTGATATTGTTTAGTGCAAGTAGTTTTTCATAATATTATTTTCAATTAGCGGTTGCGTATGACAGTTAAAGGTTGAGTAACACAATGTATTGTGTTGTTATGGTTACTCCAAGATATCACTACTGACCATCGCATCGAGGTGGGTCTGGGGCGTGGCTAGCTGTCCGAGGCGATTCCAATACATAGGCTATATATACCCTATGTGCAAACCATTACTTGAATAATTAGTTTTCGTTATATCAACCGCAAACTGACTTTACGTGATGACGCTGCCACAATAGCGCAGTGGTAGAGCATCGGACTACGGATCGAAAGGTCCCGAGTTCCAATCCTGACACTGGCCGATTCGGCGTGTCTTTGGGCAAGACACATTCGTGATGAGTTAAATAGTCGGTCCCGACATGCAAGGTCATCGAGCCAGTGCCGTCGTTAAATCAAAAGCATGCGTTACGTGATGACGCGACCCAGGAAGCGGATTGAAACCGTGGAATACCTTGCTCTAGTTTCCTTGGTGTCCGGTTTAGAAAGGTTCCACCGTAGATCCTAAAGATGAAAGATCACCAAAAAACCCATTGTTCTGCTGTCCATGTTTCTAAGCTACCTTGAACAATTTCTAACTGGAAATGAAAATGATGGTATAGCAATTCGACATAATACGGTTGACACTACTTTCCTTTTGAAAATAGTAGTAATGTACTCCTCTATGCGGATGACACAGTAATACTTTCTGACAATGAAGCAGCATTTCAAAAATGCCTAGACGATTTCTTACGCTATTGTGATACCTGGAAACTCAATATTAACTTAATAAAAACAATAGTTTTTGGATCACGAACAAATCATAAATATCTATTAAAACTCGGTAAAGAATATAATTGAAACTGTTAACCAATATAAATATCTTGGTTTGTACTTTTCAAAAAGTTGCAGTTTCCTGAACGCCAGAAAACATGTAATTGAACAGGCCAAGCAAGCTATGTACCTACTATATACTCGCATAAACAATATTGATTTACCAATTGACCTACAATTGAAACTGTTTGACCATACTGTGTTACCAATCCTAACATATGGATGCGAAATATGGGGTTTTGAAAACTTGGACTTAATCGAAAGGGTGCATTCTGACTTCCTTAGAAAAAATACTAAAAGTAGAAAATGTACCCCGCTATATATGCTGAAATAGGACGGTATCCACTGGAGATTATAGTTAAAACAAAAATGGTAGTATTTTGGAACAGAATAATATCCGATAAACAATATAAGTTATCATATATGTTGTTCGAGCACATTTCGAGTCTAGATAATTTTAATTGCAAAGGGCTGCACTATATTAAACACATAAACAGGAAACACTGGACTGATTAATAGCAATACATCTGTCAAGGTCATTACCAAGGTCAGGAATGATCGAGACAAATTGTCTCCCCAATTATCATATGAACCAAGTATACTTCAATTGTTATGACGTTATGGCCAATATAGCTTGATCTGACGAACGAACAGTGGTAACAATGCAGTTGAAGTGTAAGGGATAGGCCAGAGTAGATAAGTACACGTCACTTAATCACTTATAATGTGCACTATATTACATGGGGAACACACAGGAATACATGATACATTGATATGCGAACATCACTGTACTGTGCATGATACTATTCAATTACTACAAGGTTGTAAGCCAATCGACTGTTATACTTTAACGCAACTTAAAAGCTATAGACGAATAAACTCGGTATGTGGTATCTCAATGGTCCCGTAGTGGACAATAGTATGAATGCACAAGTACTTTGATGATCGCTAATCAAAGTGAAATAACATACAAGTATAACATGGCAGAACGAACATTGGAGTACAAATGACAATCATCTGAGCTACCCCAGTGCTGGCGTATCTCAATAGTGGTAACCTCTGAGTATCAAGGTCCCAAGGTCTGCCTCACCCGCAATATGAGGTCTATCAACAATATGGCTATAATCCAACTTCAAGTGGATTAATCCATAAACAATATATATAGTCTTACTACAATCCTTTAGCCATGATATGCCATGATAGGAGTATTACCATACACTATCAAAGTATACATATGTATTGCCTATCAATATATTTCCAAAGTATGAATGTCAAAGTCAAAGCCGGATGTGGTTACATCACATGATAGTCAATAACGATAATGTTCCGGAAGCTGGTACCGGAAGTAAAGTTCCCAAGGTAGTATTATTTCCGGAAATGGTGGACCAGAGGTAAAGTTCCTATGGTATCACTCGACTGTAGCAACCCGGATGTGGTAGACCGGATGTAAAGTATCCATGGTGAATCAATGGGTTGTAATACCGGAAGTGGTAGACCGGATGTAAAGTTCCGATATAATACAAATGGCGATTATCACGTTGGCTAAGACGCCGGGAAAAGTTTCACTTAGGTGACATTCAACTCGGTGGAAGTATAATGATATGATATGTGTGTATGGCGTTTCACTTCACTAAACTATGGCTGTGACTGTCTGCTGAACGCGATGTAGCTATCACACACTGCTCTATACAGGCCTGTACCCGGAGCTGCTACACACACTGCGCCAGACAGACGTACGGACACTCGGACGACCTTGTACTCTGCACTGACTGGGGTCTGCCCTCAACGAGTGAACCAAAACGTCCAATGTTGCTCGCTGGAGCGATCTCAAGAGGCTACAAAAATGAAATGAGTCTCCAATTACTGGACGAATACGCACAGACAGACAGACAGACAGGATGCACAACGGACTAAAACGCGAGACATCGCTTATATACGCACCAGTGAAACCATGCACGGAATAATGAATATGCCTACCCCTCGTTCGACATCTCACATAAATACTACAAAACCATGGCTTTTGCCATGTCACCCGTGGGTTATATTTGGCATAAATATATGTTCCCACGCCTTAAATTCAACCAAACTAGTGTACAGCCCTCGTAGAATAAATACCATCCAACATGGTATATCACACACTACCATAAATCTGCACACTATAGACCCAGATCTCATAATCCGAAATCTACTCGACTGGTCTCGACAATGCGAATGTCGCTTCTTTGCCCCGCCAAACCCCTCCATATCGGTCTTACGGTTATACACTCAAATGAGAGTGTAGCACATACTAAACTCAAATATCATGGTCATTTACGGAAATATCACGACACAAAGCATCACCAGTATGGGATCTGATATATCCGTGTTGGCCAGTACCAGGCTATTCTGAAACACTAACCCGTAGCATACATAACAGGGCAGACCATGGTATGGTCTGCGCTGTATACTGGCTTCACCTACAGAAGGTCCCTTATATGGTGAACAACTGACACGCGGACAAACTCGGCTGGCACGGACAGTAGACATCCGTAATACTAAAAGGTGTATTTTCCCTAGCGAAACCAGCACACGCAGTCAACGAGTTCTCTACCACACACATGTATAGTCTGTGGCAAATATGGCGTGACATCAGTAAAACATTGCTCATAAAATAGACGTATATTTAAATCCGCAAAAAAAGGACACGCATAAACGTATTTCCACCAATACAACATAAGCCCCCTTATTACACGCACATTGTACATGGCAAATGTACATGCTAAATCACAGGTATGTAAAACTCACAGGTGTGTGAAATCACAGGTATGTGGAATCACAGGTATGTGAAATTAATAGTACGCACAACAATACAACGCAGTACCACACATCACAAATATACAATTATACGGAAATCCGGAATATACAAGAATGCACGTGTCACGCGACATATCTCCCCCCTAAACAAAAAGTGTTTACACTTTCGTGCATAATCGCGAGACACGTTGGCACAGCCGAATCTACCCCGATATCCTGCTCAGGTAGTCTGCCCCCAGATTGTCGGCCCCTTTTATCGCAACAATACGCATTCTGGCTGACTGTTTCCCTGACCTTAAATGGGATAGGGTACCCCCTAATTCTTAATGGGTCTTGCGTTGACAACTTTATCTCATGTTTCTCTATATGGGTGTGTCCTGGTGCGTCCCTCAGGACATGGGTGAATTCCCGTAAGATCTCTTTGACTTGCGTCTTTTGTTTCTTGCCTAAATCAGGCGACAGGTCAACTTTGCTCTCCGTATCGGACTCTAATCCCCTGGGACATAACATGTTTTCTTCGCACTACACCCACTTGGACTAGGATCCCCCTCTACTGTGTCTTCTATCACGGCCGCATTTATTACAGTGAGTATTCCCTTCCCCGGGTGCTCAGGCCTAGTCTCGTACCTCTTTAACATGTTTACATGAAAGGTTTTCAACTTCCCTCCCATGTCAACTCTATAGTCCCACTCATTAACTACCTCTGTTATGGGGTATGGTCCCTTCCACCTAAGAAGCAATTTGTTGTTGTCTGTCGGTAGTAGTACAAGTACCTGATCTGCCACTGCATACTGCCTACTACGGGTCTTACGGTTGTAGTACTTTGCGTACTTTTTGGACGCACTCTTCAAGTTCTCATGCGCGATTTCGCACGTTTTCTCGAGCCGTTCGCGCAAGTCGAGGACGTACTGATACGTCGTTTTGACGTTGTCCTCTATGTCCTTCTCGGACCACAGATCTCTTAGTATGCTCATCGGACCCCGAACGGTCCTTCCGTACAATAGTTCAAACGGTGAAAAAGCCAAACTTTCTTGAGGGACTTCGCGATACGCGAATAAGAGCGCGTTAATGTATTTGTCCCAATCTTTGGGACGTTCGCTTGCCATTCTACGAAGCATTTGCTTTAACGTACCATTGAACCGTTCCACGAGACCGTTAAACTGTGGGTGGTACGGTGTCGTGGTTAATTGTCTCAGCGATAACAATCTACTAACTTCCTCCATGACTGCCGACGTAAATTGACTACCCCTATCGGTGAGCATCTCCTCGGGGATACCCAGTCTACTGAACATATCCACGAGAGCTTCCGCGACTCGTTCGGCCTCGATGCCTGGCAGTGGTACCGCCTCTGGGTACCTAGTTGCATAATCAACTAACGTTAGTATGTAACGATTCTTTCGATCGGTAGCTGGAAAAATTGGCCCTACAATGTCAACTGCGACTCGTTTGAACAGAGTGTCTATCAACGGCATAGTTCCTAACGGAACCTTGGTGATGTGTCCCTTTGACACAGTCTTTTGACATATGTCACAAGACCTACACAACCGTGTAATGTCACAGCCCACGCCTGGCCAATAAAATTCTGATAACACTCGATCAGTTGTCTTCTTAACCCCTAAATGGCCCGCCATGATTGATTCATGTGCCACTTTCATCACGGTAGTCCTAAGTGTTTTTGGGACTACCAGCTGATGGTACATCCTACCTGACCCTATCGATTCGAAATTACGATACAACAAGTCTTTTCGGTATGCGAATTTCGATTTGTTGCCGTTCTTACTTGACCGTACCGTTCCGTCTTTTGCGTTATTTCGAACTGACGTCAATGTGACGTCATGTGCCTGCGCCTCTTTGAATTCATCACGTGATACGTTAGCGATTGCGGTAGGGACTTTGAGGGTCTTATATGATTCGTCTCGGGCTGTCGTTTGTGACCTAGTTTCAACTGCACACGATTTTGCGCCTCTAAAATCGGATATCACCGGTAATTCTGACCCGTCTACATTACCTATGGTAACATCATACATTGTATCTGTCATGCAAAGGGCTTCTACCTGACCTTTGAAAAAAGGTGTATCTAGATCTACCCGGGCGGTAGGAATTCCACTCATTTTGCTCCTATTTACCCGTATGCATGTTGAAACTTTGCTTAAAAACTGATCTGGTTGTACTAAGCTTTCCCTGACGACCACCCCGGTACACCCAGTATCTCGCATTACTGTGACCTTTTTCCCATTTAATGTGCCCTCTGCTACGGGTAGCCTATCCATACCAAATGTACATCCGTTAATCAACTCCGGCTGTATCTCGCTGCCTGAACATACAATAATGGTGTCGGTATCAACCATACAGAAATGTCCTTGGTTTTCCCCTGGTTGTTCCGTGTTTTGCCATCTACCTCTACCTCTGCCTCTAGTGTGCCTTCCACTTCTACCTCTATTTCTACCTCTGTACCGACCTCTCTGTTCTTTATCTGCAAAACTTACATGTTTCTCTTCCTCGACTGCTGCTGCTTTGTAAGCTGAGGACCGGTCACGCTTAGGACAATCGTAGGACATGTGACCTTCTTTGCCACAATGGTAACATGTCCCGCGATGTCTATCGTAGCCGTTCCTGCTGGTACTTCTGTCGTAACTACCTCTACTCGGGCTTCTATCATAACTACCCCTACTTGGGCTTCTATTGTGGTCTCTATTCTGATATCTGTCCCTATCTCGACTCCTATCTCTGGATCGATTATCCGCACTACTTACCTTGCGCCTCTGGTTATCTACTGACCTGTACTCATTTCTGTTGCTAGTACTGTTCCTTTGAACTACATACTTGCTACCTCCTCTAGCTTCTGCAAAGTAATCTGCCTGAACCGCCATCTGATCTATCGAGTCAAATGTTTTCTCTTTGAGAAATAAGTAGAGCTCACGACTGCATATACTTAACATCTGATCTCTGATCATGTAGTCTAGTACTCCTTCATATGTTCTATTCACCTTACCTAACTCAAACCATCTGTCTAAATAGTTCTTTGACCGACTGACATATTGCACAAATGATTCACTGTGTTCAGGTTTGGTGTTTTTGAACATGCGTCTGAACCCATCTTCCGTTAGATCAAAACATTTCAACAAAGCGGATTTCAACTTATCATAGTCAAGAGCATCTAAATAGGTAGTCTAGAATATACATCTAATGCCTTGCCCTTCAATAACGCACTCAAGTGTAGTGACCACTTATCTCTCCCCCACCTTTGAATTGCTGCGTACCTCTCAAATCTAGCTAAGTAGCTATCCATGTTGTCATTATTCTGATCAAAATGTGGCAGCTTCGGACCGAATGTTCTGCCATAGTCCCTATCATGTCACGCGACAACATCCGACAACATTAAAACTATAAAATTAACACTTGTAGATCAATTTAAACAATCATTGAATGAGAAAGTGTCAGCTTCAGGTAAGGGGAAAACGTATAATATATTTAAAGAAACTGTACAATTTGAAGAGTACTTCAGAATTTCGTCTAAATCTTTATACATAAATTTAGTTAAATTTCGAACAAGTAACCACAAACTACATATAGAGACAGGTCGGTGGTCTGGCCAGGATACATCGGAACGAAAATGCCTTTTGTGTAACTCGGGAGATATAGGAGATTAATTCCACTATCTACTTACTTGCCCGTTCTTTTCCGAAAGTCGAAAAGAAGATATCGCGAAATACTTCTTTAACCGTACGAATATATTAAAATTTAAAGAACTTCTAAATATCACTTCCGCAATTTGGTTGAAAAGGTTAAGCCTATTTGTCAAAGAAATAATGTCTGTATTTACATAATGATGAATAACTATTCAGCATACTTGATATATATTAACTGGTTTAACCGACTGGAAAATGGAATTCGACTCGTTCAAACCAATCTATACCCTGATCAATACAACGGCATTGCTTCTACAGTATCTACATGATTGCATATGACCGATACATTGTCTAATTTACCGTATGTCAGACTGAGTAAGCCCTGACCAGACTGCCGATTCACGCAGTCTGATCTGGGACTACACTGTCCACAAACGCCGTAAGGCCCATTTACCCAGCCGTGGACCAACGACATCATGCACCTTTGTACTAATGACGTCATATCGATACCTTTAATAAAGTCAACTGCATATGTACAGGGCGCATGGTTGGTTGCCGACTACAAACAATGGGACCAGCTGAGTGTCGCTATGCTTGTCGTCTGCAATCTCCGAATTGGCCCAATATATTACGTTCATGTATGTAGTAGATACAAATATTTCATGGAGTAGAAATGAACAGTATATACCAATACTAAATGTATTATTGTATCCATAGTAATGCTTACATGCACATGTTATTAAGATTCTCATCCACACACACCATAAAACCATCGTGTGCAAACACTACAGACCCAGGTGGGACAGCTCACGGCGAACCTCATCATGAGGATTTACATTGTTTGTTATCATTATTATTTGATTAACGTGATATGCCGATCGATAACATACATAGTCACCCGATATTCACCGGTGTGTTTGCAGCCTGCAATCGTGAAATTCACAAATGTTTGAAGATGCACATTTGACCATGTTGTCATTCCGGCAGCATGATATGTTCATCAACAATTTTAAGTTAATCTATTTCTCTGATGTAGATTGAAACATGTCATGCATACTAGATAGATACAGTCATGAAAACTACATGTAAAAACGTAAATATATATTAAAAAATCGTAGTCATACGACTCCCTCACGTGCTTTCAAATTTCGGCTTCAACGTGAGGGCGTCAAAAGATGACAATAACAATTAAAGCTAACCGAGTCTCTTTCTCTGCATCGAGGACATCTGGGCTATGCCACTGTCATTTCCATTTGTATAACCTGGTGTAACACATTCATCTATACTTTTCAAGTACAGTATATATGCATACAAGTCTGCTGCAATACAGTGTACATTTATTTCGAATATTGATATCCATAGTTAGCAATTATATTTATTGTTCATAAAAATGTCTGTCAAAATTATGTTACGCTGATAAGTGACACAGATTTCGAAAGATTTTGTTTTTTATTCAACAAAATGTTCTGTGCTACTTGATTAATTCAATACAACTTATAAACACAACTTATACATTCATATAGAACATGGCCTCATATGGAAGTTTCTCCCGCCCATTGGGACTTAATCATTTTATTTGCATTTTTGTATTACTTTAAGGCTTTATCATGTCGTTTTCCATCACTGTGTATTATCGGCTTCTTTAAAATGAGACACATGAATGCCATTATTTGTAATACATGTCACCTGACTATTGTAGCAGACACCCTGTCGCCATTTTGATTGCTTTTGCCATGAACATCAATATGTACTCATATACCGCATGTTGCGGTCTGAGATTTGCAAAATAAAGATATGTTCTGTTCTGTTCTGTTTCGTAATAAAATAAGGCGTAAATATAGTCAGCTTACACTTACACTCCAAACAATACATAGAAGGTAAGCTTTTTTATTTTGTAAAGTACCGATGATTTTATACACATTATCAGTTACTTACATAAACTGATTGTAATTCCCTCTAACGATACATTATTGGATGAATAAACGTTTGCAGGCTGTGACATTGGTCAATGTATGACATACCGAGAGGGTACGTTGTAATGAATTGGTGCCCGAGTGAGATGTGTTTGTGACAATGATACGTTATTCTATTTTGATTAGCGTTTGAGAAGCAATCCTGCTAGAAAAACCTGCCAAATGGATAGGTACAAAACCTTAAGTAGCTAATCACATGTAGAAAATCCAGGAGAACGGACTCCTATCAATTATATTATACCCAGAAAACTGACATATTTTACAGTTTGGTGTAATATAATTGATAGGAGTCTGTTCTCATGGCTTTTCAACAAGTGATTAGCTACATTATACCATATGTTCTACTTCACAATTTGAGTTCTTTGTCAAACGGCAGAACAGGTGAAACTGGCTGATGGCTAGAACACACAAAGATGGCCGGCCGATTTGGCCATTCCATGTGCCGTATAGGATACAGTAACAAGGCAGTATTCACATATGTGATTTTTTTTTCTTTCTTTTTTTTTTAATCAGGGTAATGCGGGCGGCCAATTCCGACCGTCACATTTAGCGTCATTGTCGCGTCTATGTATATGCATTAAATGGCGTTTTCGGGAAATAAATTTAAGTAGATATTAGATTTAAATAAATGGCGGTTTATTTTTTATTTATTTCCATAAATACGCCTACTTACATTGTTCTTTTATTTTATTTCGAAGAAAGCTGGTACTACAGTAAATGTTCCTGACAATAAAAAAATACCTCACGATGTATGAAAATCTACCTGTGTTTAATAAATCGGCAACAAAGAACGTAGTTTCTTTTTTTTGCCTTTTTGATTCACGTTATCTCCCTTGGACAACTGCTCACGTCGTTCTCAAGACAATTCGTACTTAAAACAACATGCAGGTGTGCACATCTGGGCGGTATGATATAATTGGGCTACGGCGGCGGAAAACTTACGGGTAATTAGATAAAAGTTAAATAATGCCACCTCTCTATTTAGTCTAATTCGCCGTGTATGATCGACCCTACCTCATAAAGGTGTATGTGTATTGCAAATTGCAATCATGCGGAAATGACAACCCAGGTCTGGGAAAACACATATAAATATCACTTAGTTTATTGTCCCGTTTACATCGACAGTTGATTCAAAATTATACGAAACTGTAATTGTTAAACGTGTGTATAACTCCGTTGGATAAAACATGTCCTACATGCATTTCTTTTATATTTTGGCTAGTTTTGTTCTCTAAGTATCAGTATTGAATACATCCAAATGTAGATCGTGTATTGACATGCTGCCAGCCACGAACGAAGGGCGCACCGGTACCGAAACAATACAGGCGACTTACGCGTGTTTGGCATGTTTTCAACTTCTAGCAAACAGATAGTACTGCTGTGTTACACGCGACGACCCCTCTTTAAGAAATTTGATACATGTGCACGCAACGGCCGTCAAAAACGATATTCATCTTTATTCAGTATTGATGATTTAAAAATTAGAATCATTGTGTTGACATAATTTAAGGTCGCGTATTGCAGATATTGGAAATAATTTCCTTTGAAAATCTTCATACAATCTAAAGCCTCATACATTTACAATGATCATCACACAGACGGTGTTCGTTTATAGACATAATTATAGTACTTATAGGTTATTATGTTTTCTATATGTGGATATATGCACGAGCTACGTAGCATGCGATATTGTGCGACTTTAGTCGGAACGAGTGGCAATTATATCCACATACAAATCAAATAACATTTTTTATAATATATGTAAATCATTCACAACTAAGACGTGCCTAAAATATACAAAAATCGATGAAATAAACAAATTACTGATGATTTAGAAGGAACTATTATACAATGTGAAAAGTAATTCTGGCACTGATCAATATCGTAAAATATTGACAATTTACTTTCCATTGTGTTTCAATGTCAAACAAATGTTTTATTCTCTGATAAAAAGACTATTTGTATTCATTTCATGTGCTGAACGTACGGACGCCGGTAACACTATATGCCCGCCTCACCATTCGGTGGCGGGGGCATAACAATAAAAAACTATATATTCAACCCTGAAATCAGAATAATCCTGATCTGGTGCCAGGTCCTTGCCACACCAGAATCACTTGGCACCCTCCAAAAAGCAGTAGGATCAGTAATACTCTTACTACTTTTATAATGGGCAATAACCCAATTCAACTCACAGGTAACAAAAGAGCCAAAGATAAAACTTTGTTAAGACTGTGTTTGTGACCTTGACCTTGGGGTAAGGGTTGAGTGCTGGGTCATGGATTTGCTACAGCATGATGGAGGGCCATCTGAGGAATGAATGTATGAAATATGAAAGTGTTCCATGAAAGGAAACAGAAGTTATAAGACGTTTACCCCCACGTTAAGTTTGTGGACGCCGACGCCGACGACGCCGGGGGTATGCCATAAGCTCTTACGCACTTCGTGCAGGCGAGCTAAAAACAGGTCGTTGAAAATATTCATTCGAATCTCCACAAAAAGTAGTCCTTCGATCTGGTTCACACGAACGAAACTATAACACAGGCTGTAAACATCCTATTAGTCGAGTAGTCATTTTGTGAACCTAGACATTGTGTTTCCTATAAACTTTTGTTCTTGATTCATATTCCGACAGACATATACAGCAAATTTAGCTTTGTTGCCCAAGCGGCAACCTTGGGCAAATCTCGCAATTCGCATAAATCCAAGATGGCCGCCAGTCGCGATATTGAAAATTTAATTTTTTACCTACTTGTCAGACAATGATGTATAATATGTCTTTATATAGGTTTTTGTGTACGTAGAGCCGTTTTCTGCAATAATATGGTTTATTTGATGTCATCATAAGGGTCTAGAGGTAATTGTAGGGTCAAAAGTTACATTTTTGTGCAAAATAATGAAAACTTCTAGTACAAAAGTAATTCCAATGACAACTGTTCATTGCAAACATTGTTATGAACCAGGAAAATCATATTTATTTGCAACTATAATTACTCTATGAAGTAATTATGTAAAGACTAATGCAATGAGTGATACAAGCAACCTGAGAATACCATTATATTTTACAGAACATGAACCGGTTCCGAATATATGGCACTTTATAAATTATTCTGATATGATAATTTTTGTCAACTGTTCCAACCAATAAACACATCCTTACTCATATGATAATACTTATATTATTTTTGCAATATTAATCAGATAAGATAAATAAAACGTCAGCGCAATGGTATACATTAATATGCATATTACATATTTAATGTATGCCATTACACTTAATGCATGTACATGTATATACGTACATATTCTTACAAAACTTTTTTATTTACTCCCATTCATGAATCGGATACTCAATGTCCGGTACACCAAAGAGCGCGCCATTACAAATATCACCATCCTCCCGAATACAGTCCTCAAAATCATCTTCATCATCATCTGACTCAACAACTTCATCAACATCCCCTTTCATATCACCTGCCTCCAATTTCAGCTTCCCTCTTAATATGCGGGTTGCAGCAACTATCCTGGCCAGAACAGTTGCAGTGTGATGTGCATGAAATATCTTCTTTATAAGACCCACAAGCCATGCACATATTTCCATGTGCTTTCCACTGACAATTACGTACATGCTTCAACTGTGATGGAGTGGGTTCACCTTGATGAGTGACAGGAACTGGAACCCCGCCACGCATCTCCCAAATGGCTGATGTCATTCGACTCGTTTGATGGGTTTTGTTGGTTTGCCGCCTTCCATAACATTACCTGAAGATGGACACGTCGCGTGTGCATGAGCAGATTGTCGGATGTTTGGAGGCAGCACCTTCATTTTAGGACTTTTCTTCTTTCTGGCAAAAACTTTGGTGCGGGCAGCTTCTATTGAAGTTCCCGGTGGCAAACCAAACAGAGCTATGAAGAAACCCGTTGCCGTCTCCATCAGATCGTCGGTGGTGGCACCAACTTCGCTCGCCTAACACATCAACCAAGTCTAAAAAGTCTGCACTAAGCAACGTATTCAGTGCTTTAGCATTGCCTTTGCCATATGGGTATGATGGAGTGTCACACTCACTGATGGCGTGCATGCGCAGTAATTTCAAACATTTGGGACCTAGGTCAGTACAAGTGGCGTTAATATATAACACTGTCCTGTCCCATCTCCTGTCCCATCTCTCCATCTGCACCATGCATTGTAGCTTCTCTCGAAAAACCTAATAAACCAGTAGGACAAACACACCTGTGTCATCGCTAGGTATGCGGATAACGTTCTCGCCATAGTTTGCATATTCAAGGACATAATATATCATGGTGATGTCTGCCACATCATGGCTAAACACACCGTCGTCCAGATTATCCATGGTTATCTACTCTTCTATGGAGAACATGGACACAATACTCACCAGACCCTTCTTGTTATTCTTGTTCCTCAAAATTAAATCTCGTTTGGGCAGAGGACTGGTGATAGAGAGATCGTAGTTATTCACCAGCTCGCCGCATTCTCTAATGATTTTTGGCAGATATTTCTTGATACTTGTCAACGACACCTTATGGAATCAGATCTGAAGGTCAATCGCCATGGGGCCACACTATGCGATAGAATAGCTGCCGAACGTACACGATGACTATCTCAGCAGCTGTGGGAGAGATATTAACAACACCGAGACGCTTTGTTAGCGCCGATTTATTGCCTTTGTGGAGGCAACCTTGCTCGTCGATAAGCAATGGTGGTACAGCACAAAGTTCATAGTGGAACAGTGTCCCAAGCTCCAGCTGCCTCCGTTGAACACTCAACATAAGACGTAGACAAATGGTTTCAATGTCGATGACTGGCGCTATATTTTGCTCATGTCATACAGGATCATATAATCCGCATGGGAGACTGCTGATGTATTTGCTGTCCAATGTTTGTCCAATAACGACAGAATCAGTCACATTTACTTCAGCAATGGCAATTTGGCCTGTGACAGGATTGTACAAAATATGTCGGTGGACTTTCAGTGGATGAGGATATTTCTCCACCTGTGCTTCAACAAAAGCCGCTTCATCTGCATCCACTATACGGGCGATTCTTCATCTCCTCATTGTGCTGTGTATGTGGGAACTGGTCTCATGAGTTAGCATACTATGTACTGTCAACATTGTCAGACACAAGTAGGGTAATGGGGGAAGTCGTCAATCCACTCACTAACAAGTTCAGGAGATAAAGTCATGCCCTTGAGAGACCCTTTCCTATCTTGATAGCGGTCTGTTCTCCAAATTGGTCAGCTGAGACTCCGTTTCAGTATTAAATGAACGCATCTCCAGAAGGTATTGGGTAAGATATCGTTGCATATTGTGCTTGTCTAGCGAGGAAAATGTATTTCAGCATGCGTTCCATGAAATCACTGTATGATCAAATTGGTGGACAATGAGTGTCGGGAAAAGGAAGCTATATCTACCAAGTGAGGACCAGTCAGGTGGAGGCTTTGGGCTTGGGCTTGTATATAGAAACCGCCTCAATAGAGCCGTTGTTGGGTTCCGGAATATGGAAGGGGATATCCGCTACTACATGCTATGCTGCTTCATGACAATGCAGTCGACCATTGTTACATGTCATCATGCACTGCGGCTATTCGTTACTGCTTAATGACAACTCCATCGTGCATTATTACATTTCATTACATTACGTCGGCGGTGGCACAGTGACAAAAGACCACAAGAAAATACGTCTACTGTGCTTATTTTGGAGCGCCACCTGGCGTCATAATGGAAGCGTTCCCATTATGACAACATAGGGCGTTGCACATTTTGCCAAGTTTCATTCGGCCTACTGCTTACTGCGATGCTGGCATCCCTCATTCGGCAATTTCATATTCTGACATGGGTCATTCTGCGTGCTTGCATGCGTCATTCGGCGGAATCCATATAGTCATATACCCATCCCAGCAAGCAGTAAGCAGAATTACACATGGCAGAATATGGCATGTAACAATGTGAAATAGCCAATCGAGGTATGCAATATGCAATGTAATAATGCAAGATGGAGTTGTCATTAAGCAGTATTGTATAGCCAAGATGCAGGATGACATGTAACAATGTCAAATAGCCAATCGATGTATGCAATGTGAAATGTAATAATGCACGATGGAGTTGTCATTAAGCAGTAACGAGTAGCCGCAGTACAGCAGGATGACATGTAACAATGGTCGACTGCATTGTCATGAAGCAGCATTCAATGTAGTGCCGGATATCCCCTTCCATACCGGAAGGCCCTCATGGGTTTCACCCAGGACTTACCGTTATATATACCTGTCAGGCCACGGTATGCAGCAGCAATATACGTTTCAAAAGATGAGCCCTTCATTAACTTTGCAATACAGCTGTTGAATGACTGTATAATATGCATTCCTCCGGAATGAAGGACTACATTCTGGAACTGCATTGGCTGATACCAGCATATGAGCCGCGTCGCGAGAAAACCTGTCTTCGGGAAATTCTTGGTCAAATTAACATCTGGTTTCGATGACAATGGTATTTGTATGATGCATTTAATGCTTTTTATTTGATCATGATATCTGCAATATTCATTAAGATATTATATTTTATACAACACCACTATTCAGGTCGTATTCAGGTCGAGGCGAAACCAAATATATTTTATGTTATACGGCACTAATCATATATTTAATTTATACCGCATACTAAACGTAATTGCTTGAACGTGCGTGACGTCATGTTTTGACGTCATTCCATTGCCATGTGTCACAAATCCAGTGACGTGATTCAAAGCAAAATGGCGGCGTCCACGCTAGGTAGATTCGGAATTGTATCTGATTAAATATCCGATTTATTTACGATGGCGATGCCTTCAATATTGGCTCGAGTTAGACTACACAGTTGTCATAATAAGCATTGCATACACAATGGACATGTCCGTGTCGTTGGTTACGTCGCATATACTGTTACTGTAAAAATGGACAAAATTCAGCTACACCGACAGCGACTTCGATTTTAAAATTCGCCGCCATCTTGAATTTGCTGTTGAGACTGACTAATAGTAAAGGTACATGCCCATGCAGTAGGCACAAACTGTTCTTTATAGGAATTAAAGAAGTGTATAATTGTGTCACTAGTCCATCAGTTATAAAAATACAAGTGCCCGCTATACAGATAATTAGTAATATTTATTTTACTGATAGTGACGCGCGGTGGTATCAGGCTATTTTCATATGCAAATGAGGCATGATATTTTTTAATTATTTATACTAATTAAATGTGTCACTTGAACAATTTATATTTTCGACAGATTATCAAGTATGATCATTGCACATCAAAAAATAAATAGAATAAATAGCAAACAGAGAATAAATAGTAATTTCCGTTAACATTTTAAGGAAACACGGTTATCGCCCTTGATATCAGTGTGTAAATTTACGGCTAATATAACATGTATAATAATGCCAAAAAATACGTGGAATAACGGTGAATGAATGTTTATTTTGCCAGAAAATGTGTCAGATGATGTCTCTGATGTAAGTAACATGTTGTGCCTACTGAGTGGGCATGTACGTTTAAGCTACTTCAGGTATAACATATTAGGTTACTTCAGATATAAACAGCATTTATTCAAACCCTTTAGTATGCTTTTCAAATAGTAATGATCGTGAAACTAAGTGTATACTAGTGTGTCTTATTTTCATGTTAATTTCAACCAAAAATAGTTTTCTCCGTTCATCATGTTGATATTCGATCAGAAGTTTTGTTATCCGTATCCGGATCCGTATCCTGTAATGCTAGACGATATTATTCATACAAAAACGTGATCCAACTTATTTATCACATCCTCATGCACCTACCTTGCACACTAGCTGTGTTAATACAGAAACAACATCAGTAAGTGTGTCAAAGATGTGGTAACCGGAGTTCATTCGAAAGTTTCAACAAAACCGTGTAGACACATGTGAGCCAACTCGTAACGAGCCGTGTCATCAGAATCTGCTCTATTTGCAAATATGTTTTAGATTTTATAATAAATACTCGCACTTTTCTTTCCGTGTGTGGGTGGAGGGGGGGGGGGGGCATGACCACTGTCTCCTCGTTTTTGGCTTCCTGATTACGGCCCTGATGATGTGTCAGGAAGTTTTATATCTTTTTTTTGCTTTCCATAATGCAAATTTTCTTTTTATATTATCACAATACACACTATTGTATTTGATCAAAATCCGAGGACTTTTGTATTTTATTTTACTTGATATGTATACTATAATAGACTGTGATACACAGGTGAGATACTTCATAAATGAAATGAGCTAAATGCCAGTAATCACACGTTGTGCATGTGGATGCGTCAATCCATCCGTCTGTCTGTGCATGTCTATGACCAACTGCACAGTTGCTCCACCAAGAATTTGAAATTCCGAAGATTCCTGTGGATATGATATTAGATTTTTAAAAGTGTGTCCATACTGCTATTTTTTCATTGACAATGCTGCTACAACCTTTGACGATTAACACGTAACCCCCTAAGTAACTGAAATGAACTGTTTCATGTTAAGTTTGAGACTTCCACTATGCAGAAAAGGGGTCATTTTGCAAAAAATAAAAATTATCCTCAAGTGGTGCAGATCACGGTCCATGATACTAATGTCTCCAACATGTGTTGCCTTGAAATATCATCTCATCGTATCTATGTCTTATATTAACATGACACACACGTCAGTGTGGATTCAGATTTAAGCTTTTCATATTCAGACAACAGAAATGTAGAATGTTCACGACATCGTCCCGCTTACAGCTGTACTTTGACCACCTGCTGAAAAAAATGGACCTTACAATATCTGCAATAAATGTACGATCGGCGACCCATATCATGTCGGTAATCGAGAAAGGTTTCCCTAGTGACTGAATGGCGGACATCCTATGTTCTGATCAGACGGCGCATATGCACAGATGAGACATCGTAACATCCATGGCTTTGTTGTTTTTGCAGGTAAAGGTTGCGATAAATGTTAATTTTATACATTACATGTATATTAGAAAGAAATAATTGAGCAATATAAACTGAAAATTCGCGTCGAGTTAACCAGATCTGAAACATATAGTTGTGCGAGAAACCGGGCCCAGGCTACAACGGTCAACAAATATGCTGCCGACCATCAGTATGTAAATAAAAAATGTAGATTACACAGCGTTTTCATCTGAATAGGTGGTCGATAGTACTTAAATGTGGACAATTATATGTAAACTGTGTCAAAGAAAATATTATATGTCAAAATAACGGAACTTAAAAAACACATATCAATAACAGACAAACATTTGTATATGTGATATCGGCAGCAAAATAATAAAAGAAAATTACCCTTACGCCATTATTGCTAATAAAAACATAATATAAGATGTGCGGATCTAAGTTAAAACGGACTCAAATATTCCAGTGGCTCAAGAATAACACTTACGCGATATGTGTTTTGCAGTAAACTCATTCAGTAATGAAAATAGAAAAGGAGTGGGAATCTGACTGGGGGGCAGAAGGATTCTTTAGTGGAAAGTCAAGCAACTCTGAAGGAGTCTGTATTCTGTTTAATTCTAATTTAACATATAATGTTCTCAAATACACAGAAATAATTCCCGGTAGAATTCAGGCAATTGAAATTGATATAAACAATAAACAGATTCTGCTAATAAATGTATATGGGCCAAATATCGAAGATAAAACATTTTTTAAAAAGCTAGAAGATTTTATTTCTGAAAATGAAAATTCACGAATTATTATAGTTGGTGATTTCAATGTTGTCCTAAACTTTGATTTGGATAAAAGAGGTGGGTTACAAAGTACAAACAAACAGAACAGAGAAATTATGTTAAATATTATAGAAAAATATGATTTTACTGATATATGGAGGCAAAAACACGGAACAAAAAAATATACATGGCATTCTAATTCTAGACCACCTATCCTATGTAGACTAGATTATGTTTTACTATCGGACAATTTGGTGAATACTGTTTCTAAAAGTGAAATAAAATGAAGTTTAAAAACAGATCATTCATTGGTACAAATCATGATAAATATCAATGATCAGCCTAGAGGCCCAGGATATTTTAAATTGAATAATTCAATTCTTTTCGAAAATGATTATAAAACAATTATTAAAAACAATATAGCGGAAATTGCCAACATTAACCATGAAGCAAACCCTAACACTTTATGGGAGTTAATTAAAGGAACAATCAGAAATGAAACTATCAAATATACTACAAAACGTATTAGAAAAGATAAAACAGACGAAAATAAATTACAGCAGCAAATTGATCTATTAAGTAATGACAATATTCAAACACCTGAAGCAATCAATGAATTAAATAATTGTAAAAGCCGTCTAGAAGAAATTTACAAAAGACGAGCAGAAAGTATTATTTTTTGATCGAAAGTAAATTGGGTGGAGGCTGGAGAAAAGAATACAAAAATTTTTGCGGCGCTTGAAAAAAGAAAATTTGAAAGAAAAATTATTTCACAGCTAACTGTAAATGGAAAACTTGTTCCAGACAAGGAACAAATTCTACTAGAAGAAAAACATTATTATGAAAAACTATATAAGAAAAAAGAATGTACAGATTCTGATATTAATTTTTTCCCAAATGATTATAATAATAAGTTAAATGATGAGGAGAAAAGTAAATGTGAAGGAATATTGACAGAAGCTGAATGTTATAATGTCTTAAAAGAAATGCAAAACAATAAGAGCCCTGGGTCGGATGGAATAACTGTAGAATTTTTCAAAATGTTTTGGAATGACATAAAAAGTAATTTGGTTAAATCATTAAACTTTCTTTTCGATGGAGCAAGGCGAACTAACAACACTACAAAAACAAAGTGTTATAAATATAATTCCAAAAACAGGCAAAGATACAACACACCTCGCCAACTGGAGACCAATTAGTTTGCTAAATATCGACTACAAAATAGCAACAAAGGCCATTGCAAATAGAATAAAAAAGGTATTAAATAATTTAATAGATTCTTCACAAACAGGATTTATTAAAGGTAGATATATTGGAGAAATTATAAGGCTCTTATCCGAAGTAATTGAACACGCAAATGATAAAAATATACCAGGAATCTTATTATTCGCCGATTTTGAAAAAAGCATTTGATAGTATAAGCCATGAGTATATAATTAAGGTATTAACCTTTCTAAGCTTCGGACCCAGCTTAATCAAATGGATTGAAATATTTTATCATAATATATCTAGTTGTGTAACAAATAATGGCTATCTTTCAGATTTGTTTTCCTTGGGAAGAGGAGTAAGACAAGGATGTCCATTATCTCCTTATTTATTCATAATCGCAATAGAAATACTCTCGCACAGTGTCAGAAAAAATCAATTTATAAAAGGAATAACTATAAATAGTGAAGAAATAAAAAATACTATGTTCACGGATGATGCTACATTTTGCATGGATGGGTCTAGACAATCTCTCGAAATATTAATTAGTACAATAGATAATTTTGGAGACATTTCAGATTTACGTTTAAACTATTCTAAGTCAATATTGTTTAGAACAGGTCCGACGAAGAACTCTACAACTACGTACTGTGATGATAAACCATTTTCATGGACTGCAGATGTGGCCAAAACTTTAGGGATATATTTTTTAATGATAAAAATAAAGTGCATAGTTTAAACATAGATCCTAAAATAAAGGAATTTCAGCAATGTTTAGGCAAATGGAAAAAAAGAAAGCTCACCATACTAGGTAAAATAACTGTCATTAAAAGTTTTGCATTTCCAAAATTAATATTCCCTTTAACAGTTCTAGACAATCCGGAGCAGGAGACTTTAAAGCAAATTATACGCATTATGTTTGATTTTCTCTGGGATTCAAAGCCTGATAAAATTAGTGGAAAAAATATTGTTAAAACGTTCGAAGAAGGCGGGCTAAAAATGATAGAATTAGAATCGTTTATTGATGCACTAAAGGCTACATGGGTCAAACGACTTGCAGAAACTGAAAATCACGGAAAATGGAAAGTACTATATTTAAATTAGTTGAAGCCTTTTGGTGGTGTACATATATTTGAAGGAAATGTAAACCAAACAGACGTAAAACATTTGATAAAAAATAATTTTTGGACAGATGTTCTTAAATCATGGTGCAAGCTAAACTTCTACGATAATCCAGAAACAATATCAAAGCAAATTTTATGGAACAATTCGAAAATAAAAGGTAACGGAAGAATGTTTTACAACAAGGAATGGGCTAATAAGGGGATTAAATATATAGAACAACTATACGATTATAGAACTACATCATTCTTCAATTTTACAAAAATAAAAGAACTACACTGTATTTGATGTTAGTAATAACGATTACCTAAAATTCTTCAAACTGATTTCGTGCATTCCTGAAGACTGGAGAACACGAATTAAAAATGAAAGAATAAACACGATTAATACAAAGATACTATTAATAGAATAAATAAAAACCACGACCAAATGTAATAAGAAGCTATATAACATGTTTCTTAATCAACAGAAACCGGTTATGCATAAAGCCAAGACAAAATGGGATGACGAATTCGCGGATAAAAATATAAATTGGAAGATAGTCTACACAAATCATTTTACAAACACTATAAGTTCTAAACTTAGGAATTTTCAGTACAAATTTTTGATGAGAATTGTTGCTCACAAACGATTATTTACTTAAGTGTAACATTGTCAGCTCCAATTTGTGTGATTTTTGCGCCATGGCTCCAGAAACAAATAAGCACCTTTTTTGGGAATGCACTATAAGCCAACATTTTTGGTCACAGCTGAATACCTTTTTAAACAATAATAATTAGTGTATGTAATTTTTTGATTGGCACACTGTTTGCTTATTCGGGCAATATGAGCAAGACAACAAGTTTTTCAACTTTTGTATCATACTAGGAAAATACTATTTATATATACATGTAAATTACGAAACACGGAACCTAAATTTCCAGAGTTTATGTCTTACCTAAAGGCAACACAAAATATTGAAAAAGAAATTGCAATGAATGAAAATAAGCTCATAGTTCATGAACGAAAATGGAATGTTATCCAATTAGACTAACACTCATTTAGAGATACACGAACCTTCTGATTATACATACAAATATTACAGTTAGGTATAACAGCATATACCGTAATAGTATTGTATCGTGATGTGTTGCTCAATTATTATTCACTAAACCTATTTCACCATATCTCATTTTCAACTCTATTCTCTCATCTAAATAACATTCTTAAATAAATCCAACCTAACTATGTATGAACAATACGGTATAATCTATAATTATTTACAATACATGTACTCATAGTTGATTGTAAACAAGGAGTGTAACCTATACATTCATGTTGTTAAACTGCTTGTAACTCATTTATTGTTTGTATATGACTATGTATGGAAATAAAAAACTTAAAACTGAATATAAGATGTGCCAGTTTCGAATAAAAATGGTGGATTTCGATCGTACGACCGTACGGCAGTCTAACGTTCATCCAATACATTCTCAGACAGGATCCATGACAGATCGAAGAACCTAACACGGCGTTCTGACAAACGTCGATAATTGGAAATCTCGGCTGAAATTACGTCAGCTAAGTTCACGACGTCATATCTTATGACGTCGTCAGACTCCCGAAGACAGGTTTTCTCGCGACGCGGCTCATATTTGTTTGGTCGCAGAAAATAGCTGCATGTCCATGCTCAGGTGAACGTGTTTCATCCCCATATCCACCAGTGACTGTTGCATGTACACAAGTGTTGTGAGAACAGTATATGGGTGAGAGGGTGTGGTATCAATCATATGCCCAAACATGTAGGAGCTCGCCCCTTTGAGTACACCGCTACCTCTGGCTAGTTTGTTAGTCTGGACCCAGACTGATACAGCTAAGCCACGTGACATCTTTTTCGGTGACAGCTGTTAGACTGGCCTGCCTGGCAGCTACCTCAGTGTAGCTATTCCCACTAGTTTTGACAATGGCCACAACAGTGGATGCTCTTTTTAGAATCAGTATAGTGTAAAAGAGGAATTAATAGAGTATTCGTCGCAGGTTTAGTCTGCTTGGATATAAGACGAGGGATCATAACACGACCGATACAAGACTGACTGCTGTCAGCGTCAATGATGCCTGCTGGATGTTTCTGGAATTCGGTTGTATCGTGGACTGAGATAGTACTGGCGCAGTCGTTGAAACCAATATACAGGTTCATTGAAACCGCACTTGCAGTGGTTGGTAACTGTGTTTATCGATTATCATGGATCTCTTGATCTCTTGACAACTCACAAATAACAAATTTAACTTAGCCAGGCACGGTACCTAAATTTCAGCAACTGGCATGCATACTTTCATTACACGTACCCCTATTATGAGCGTCAGAACAGCAGTGTCGTGAATTTAGGAGAATTATTCTCAAATCATATCTCAAGTGTCAACAATTTTGTGCGACTATGAATTCTCGCTTATTTCAAGTATTTAATTCAGTTTTGTTGTTAAAATAGCGACACAAATTGTATTTTTGGCGCCATCTTGGATGTAGAAAAGTTAAAACAAACATTCCATTAGCCTTAACACGTAAATATAGCATCGTAAATCGATTCTAGACACTTGAAAACAAATAACAAATGGTATTATACATCATTATATGACAATTAGTTTTGTCGTAAAAAATTGAAAATGGCGACTGGCGGTCATCTTGGATTTATGCAAATTGCAAGAGTTGCCCAAAGTTACCATTTGGGCAACAAAGCTGAATTTGTTCTAGGGAACCATATAAAGATGAAACAACAATACAAGTTTATAGGAAACAGAATGTCTAGGTTCACTATGGAACACATAGGAGTGCCTACTCGATTATATGTAAAAAGAAACAAATGGACATAACTCTAAAAGAGAATTTTTTTAAATATTCCATACGATATTCAACTTATGCTCTGGACACGAAATTAAAAAAAATAAAAAAGAGCAATAACTAAAAATATAATGATGAAATTATCCAAATTAGCGATGCTAGAATAGTCATCTTGCGTACGACACACCTTTGACTCAATATCTTGTATGCGTGTGTGAAGTTTTATTAAAACATTGCACACGCTATTCAACTTAACCCTTACACCGCTATCTTAATTTTTTGTCGTCTGTTGTTTATTTTCCAGTTTTATCACCATGCTTTAACAGCACTTTAGAATAATTTACAACATACAAAGTGCTGTCAAAACATGTTTTTACTGAGAAATAAGGCAAGATATAAAAGCAGACGACAGATGTTGTGCGTAGCGGTGTAAGGGTTAAGATGATCCAGACAAGAAAATGTCTCCAGACGTGACTGCTTGACCACGTCAAATTCATAATATTTACACTGTCCTTAAATTTATAATGGAAACGCCCATTCAACGTATTGCGTTTATATCCCAGTACATTACATTAGCCCCACGTGACGTCGCATCCGTGTTCTATGAGCACATTTTCCAGTTTACTATTATTGTTATAAAGCTGACAGATAATCCTTGTCTTATGTTATCTTGCCAGAAAATAGTTTAAGTAATTACTTACTACAAATTTGGCTGCAACTAGGATTTGTAAAAAGCATAGGCCTAAAAATTATCGAAAATCAAACTATAGTTTCGCAGAAACTTTTTTGTTGTTGTTTCGCGGCACCAACATACTTCCAGTAAAACGCTTGCTCTCTTGTGTCAGTCTCTGCATGATAAAAAGAACTGTCGCACGAACTTAGGGTGAAATTATTCACAAACTCTAGCTTGACATTGTCTCATATATATATATGAACAGTATAAATGACGATACATACACACAATTTCGTGCATGGAGGGGCCAAAACATACTCTGCCCCCCCCCCCCCCTCCCCCCCCCCCCCCCCCCACTTTCATATTGGGGGGGGGGGGGGCCTGCTCCTACGCCTATGTTATAACAAGTCAGGGTTTTTTTTATCACGTAGCCTCAGGTATGTATCGCTGGACAAAATGCCATGCATACAAGCCATATGATTTTTATTTTGTACCTAAGCTGTGCGATATCTAATGACAAATATTTACGATACTTTCCGTAAATGACGTCGAAAGTTGACGAAATGTTCAGAACAAATAACGTCCTATTCCGCATTTGCACTAAAGATCTCATCAATTTTCCACATCATTTACGGAACAAAATATCGCAGTTTTTGTCCAGTGAAACCTCTAAACCGAACAACCAGAAACATTTGTGATCAGGTTTGTGTCCATGGTGTCAGGTTTAGCGAGGTTTCAATGTACATATGTTTTATGCAAAATCGTACATCTTCGGCTTACTACATACTCACATGTATTGTTTCATTTTTTCAAGTTTACGTCGCTATTTTGTATATACATGTACATGTATTTGTTTATATGGAAACTTGTATGAGTTTAAGTCAATAAATTAGATTCTATTATTTCCCGCTATAAAAAATATACGATGGAATATCCTTCATTTATTTTCATTTCTATTGAACTCGTTTAAAGGTACATACCCACTCAGTAGCCACAAACTGTTCTTTATAGGAATTTAATAAGTGTATAATTCTGTCACTATTCCACCAGTTCTAAAGATTACAAGTGGCCGCTATACAGCAATACATATTTTATAAAAAAAATGTACTTGTTATATTCTGCTTTATGTGTAATTGTTAACATTTAACATTCCAAACTGCGTGTATGAAACTGACTATACAAAAGACCATTACTTGAATAATTAGTTTTCGTTATATCAACCGCAAACTGACGGTAACATTCTTTAAGTCAGCCGCAATAGCTCAGTGGTAGAGCATCGGACTACGGATCGAAAGGTCTTGAGTTCCAATCCCGACACTGGCCGATTCGGCGTGTCTTTGGGCAAGACACCTTCGTGAATAGCTCAGTGGTAGAGCATCGGACTACGGATCGAAAGGTACTGAGTTCCAATCCTGACACTGGCTGATTCGTGTCACCTAGTCCTATCGGATGGGGACTTTAATAGTCTGTCCCGACATGCAAGGTCATCGAGCCAGTGCCGTCGTTAAATCAAAGCATTTACATTTAACATTCTTTATCGCTCAAGCTGGTAATTTTGTAGCTCGTTAAAGTTAGACACCACCAATTAGTTTTACTATATAATTTAACCGAATGCCACCGAAAACATGTCATTGTGCATATGTTTCCGCCGTGGAAGTGTAATAAATAGGATATTCCATCGTATATGTTTGAATAGCGGAAATAATACTCGTCCGCGGGAAAACATCTCATTGTATAACTATTCATGCGCACATCACAATTCATTGATTATAATCTCAAAAATAGAGTAAATGTGCATATATATCCACCGTGGAAGTGTAATAAATATGATATTCCATCGTATATGTTTGAATAGCGGAAATAATACTCGTTCGCTACGCTCACTCGTTGCTTACGCGGAAGCCGACGCACACTCGTGTATTATTCAAAATATTCAAAATGTACGATGGAATATCCTCTATAATTATATTTTCTGTAAATGACGTCACATGGCTCACATTATGATGAGTGTAAATCACAGTAAAAACCGGTTGACCAATGTGAATATAGTACTTAGTAGCGATGAGTCCATAGCCAAGACAAACACATATCATTGTTTGAATGTATGTTAGGCCTTTATTTTTTTTATTATTTATTTTACAAACCCGCCGCGGAAAACTTAGCGTTTTTGGAAGAAAAAAAAATTGAAAAAAAAAATTGAACATAATAGTATGTAATTATACTACACACGTTACATATAAAATGTATAGACAGTAGTGTTGACAAGAGCTTAAGGTTAAGGGAGATAAACATGAGAAAAATAAGGAAAGAAATATTTCCAATTGTGTTCGTATCAAATAGACCCAGTGTTTAACTGAATATTCAACCTACCCCACTTGATACTGTGCTGTTCTCGTTTATCCTTCAAGTTTGTATGTGGCTATTTTCTGTTCTATCTGATTTCTGTTCTTCAAGTAATTTATTCTGCATGTTTTACCCTTATCATTTAGGTAAGTTCTTGGCCGAGAACAAAAATGTTGCACATGGGTACATTCCCAGAATACGTGTTTTATACAACATACATAGAGCAAAAATCAATAGGTTACTACTTACTATATTACAGCGATAAAGTAATTTATTAATTCCCAGAATTTGCATCAGGTATTTGTATTGGACGTTGTGTAATGTGGAATCTATAGTACAATTGAAGATTAACGTGTAAATTTGTTGCCCACAAAGAGTAACATCTGAAAACTCGCTTGTCCATTTTTGTTGAGATTTTATTTCTTCAACATTTTCCCCGTGGCGACGATTCTGATGTGGTGCCAACACTTGATGAATTGTTATGATACATAGCGCACCAAAGACAATGTCTTGTGTGTTTTATGGTTGCACTAAACGTTATTTTTAAAATCTAAAAACTTTCATTAAGAATCAAGTACTGGGTAATTCTTACACGCCATGTAACATATTGTTTAGAAACTATCGTTGCACATGTAAGTGTTGTATTCATTGTACAATGTCGCATTAATTAATGTTTAAAATAAAATATGACTACATATAATCTATGCAAATATTTAGATGTACAAACAAATATTTTTATAATTAATAAAAATACTTTTTATTGTTCTCGGTACAGTTTATAATTCCAGACGAAAAAATAAAATTGCAATTTGTTTTCCCTCCTCCTACGGCACTTCAGAGATTTGGTCGTTCGTAAAACAAACAATTTAAAAATAAAGGCCTTATTATACCGCACTACTAGTGCACACACCTCGGATGACATTGTGTACAACTCGACCATTCTACTTTCATTTTTAATAGAGTTCAGCGTGAAATCTTCGCAGCTGTTGGAAATCAATATCTTAAAACCTCTTAAAACGAAACTATAATAATGTATAGGTACATTGTAATCAGCTGGAATATACCAAAGGTGGAAGACTCGGACCTATGACACCAAAAATATGCCTATTAAAAACATTCCCATTACCCCACCCACTTGGTCTCGTACATTACCATCTTCTATTTATAGAAGGTGGGTATGAATATGGCAATTATAGAAAGAGCCCTCTATTTGCCGATTCGCACAAACACAATAAACATCGATTAAATGTATGAAATAATGTCTCTGGCAATCGATAAAGGTATTAGGTGTGTGAATATACTCACTTCAAAATCGCTTTTTCAAGTATTTATTGAGTTATTCGCGTTTTGATTACCCCATCCAAAGCGAAAGTTGCGTGTACGAAAGAATCTCACACAGAATCGGAGGCCGTCCGGCGTGGATTATCGGTCATATTTGACCAGTAACTGATCGCCAGCTCAAACTAAAGTGGTTCACCATGACCATATACATTAGCAACTCCAACCATACAAAGTTCGTCCAATTGTGATCGTTCACCGATCTAAAAAACACTTTTTTGTCTCATTTCGTTCATTATCTGGAACTGGGTCAATGCACCATCTTCCATAATACAACCGGAAGCGTCTATGTAAAGAACATCTCTGATTGGCTAAATCTAAACTGTATGACGTCATTCAACCTATTTCGGGATTGCGGAAGACATAATCTGATAGTACGCGAATCATGAATGAAAGTAGAAAACAGGTGTTTTTTAGATCGGTGAACCCCCCCAACCCCCCCCCCCCCCCCCCCCCCTAGCGTACTCGCGCCACTACATGGGGCTCGCCCCTGACGCACCCCCCTGAAATTGTTTAAACCTAGATGGCCTGAAATGGACTCTCCTGCATTTTATGTAATTTAATTTCGGATTTCAACGGTGGAAAATTGTGACATTTTCATGCAAATTACCTGTATATTAATGCATTTCAAGATTTGTTGAGATTACTTTTTGAAAAATAGATGAACCTCGGCGAATTTACGGGGCGTACGCACCCGTCTAAACGCGCGGAATTGGACAAAGAGTGATTAACACCTATTAACATATCGTTTAGCAGGTGCAGCTAAACACCGATTAAACTTATCAGGCCCGTAGCCAGACCTGTTTTTGAAGGGGGTCGTTTCGAAGGCCCAAGGGGCCTGATGTATCTAGGGGGGTCTAAAAAAGTGGACCTCGAAGCTGGGGGTGGGGGGGAGGGGGGGGAGGGGGGGGGGGGGGGGTTGAGCGGTCGGCACAACCCCCCCCCCCCCCCCCCGCCCAGCCTCGAGGTCCACTTTTTTAGCCTCGAGGTCCACTTTTTAGGGGGGGGGGGGGTCGTCCGACCGCTCAAACCCCCCCCCCCCCCCCCCCTGCTACGGGCCTGCTTATTGCATTATTATTATTAATCTTTTATTTACACGGCCGAATAAACGTGTAACTAGCTGACATGTTCCCGTCAATTAACCCATAGTATTTAGCACAGTTTATTCCACGAACATTTTCCTTCCCGTGTCCTGTATTTGTAATTAACGTAATTACGTCAATTATTGGCAGTAAACTGTTCCTTTTGAAATTTAAAATTAAACTTTTTATTGTCTGTGACGGGAGATGCTGGTACTGGAATAATAAAGTAGGCAACAGGTAGTTATATAAATTATAAGAAAAACGGGTGGAATAGTTACACTATTACGTGTTTATTTTTCGAAGTGACATTGTAACACCATACATTTCAATTTTTCATTTAACACAATGTGCGTACATCACATGCGGATACTGAAACGTTTGCAAACTGATATTTACAGATGCACACATACGAGGGTAATCCAATATATATAGTTTTTCGGTATGCTATCAAAGCCTCGGCGGGCGCGACATGCAGGCCGCGGCCATCTAGTTCGAGAAAAAAAGTTTTCTGTAAATGAGGTCGAAAGTTGACGAAACGCTTATAGCAAATTCTATTCTGCATTTCATCGATACATTTCGTAAACTTTTGACGTCATGTACGGAAAATTTCGTAAAGTTTGTAAATAATTTCATGATATCTTACACCTTCAGTAGTATATAGGGAGTCAAAATGATACCACCTACGGTGGTATCATTTATAACCCTATATACTACCCCCACCACCCCCGAAAAATCAAAAATTGGTTAACGAGGAAATTGTCTCCCACCACACCGAAAAATCCAAAATTTGTGTCATAAATACATCATGTATTTTTCACGTCCAATTGAACATATAAATCCTATAGGTTATATACGCCAGAAATTGCCACCCGATAATGCGCCGGAGGGAAAAAAAAAAGAGAAATGTTTGTTCAATTGGGATTTTGCATAATTCTATACGTCCGCGCGTGATAGTTTATATTTCGTATTTTCCTCCTCCACTATAGTTAATTGATTCCGTAGATCAGCAACTAATTCTACCAACTCTAGTCTACCACGTTCACCTTTAGCCACCTGACAGCGTAGTTGCTTATGTCTACAAAGAGTTTGGGCACTAACAAATTTACAAGGGCATCTGGGGCATTGAAATTGTGGGGGGACACAAGGAAACTTTCTACGTCTCGCTAGATGCCTTCGTAGATAGTCTTTACGCGTAAACGTTTTATAACAAGTCTCACACTCCATTATATATGTATATGTATATGTATATGTATATGTATATGTATATGTATATGTATATGTATATGTTTATATTCAATTGGAAGTGAAAAAAACTTAATGTTTTCACGACCAATTGAACTGACAAATTTCATAGGTTATACAAAAGTATATTACAGAAAATATGATAACGCCAGAAACTAGAGCAGAAATTGAAAGTTTGAGAAGAGAAGCCGAATCTCTAGGGATTACTTATAGTAAACGGTTGAGAGTTAGGGGGTTGACAAAGCTGATAAATGCCACAAAGAATGAGGCGTTTATGAAGCGGTTTACCCGCGCCTATAAAAGAGGGGCATTTAAAGACCTCTCACTAGCGGAGGAAGTTGGTAACAGAATTCAAAAAGAAAGTATTGCGGAGCTAAGGGCTAGTGTAATTAATTCTAAAGAATTACCTTCAAGCACAAATAATTTGTCTCAAATTAGACACACAGGTGACCAAATACCAAATAAAAGATCTATAGTTCGCGCGATAGTGGAAAAAGGTGAAGAAATATTGGGGCCCACGATGAAACATATTGAAAGGTAGAAAATGGAAGACGGGTAGTTACATTATCCTTTCGTAAAAACATTGACATCAAAGAGTCCGAACGCATGTCCGATAAACTCGCTCCGTATCTAACAACAAATTTTTATTTGAGATATTCATATTCTTACAAGCTAGAACATATGGAGGAAACTAAAAATGGAAAACCTAAAACTCTAATATTTCACAAAAATCTCGGTGGTAGCTAACCACTATCATCAATGAAAACCGTTAAAAAATGGCTGTCAGATAAGGAGCAAACACGAATAATGTCCGATAAAATAGACAGACCAAATACAAAGTGGAAGTTTGTAAGATGGGTAGAGGTTTTTGTAAAGCTAATACAGGGTAGTAGGGGAATAGATTTGGGACTACAATCCAAAGAAGCAGCAGGAGGAGAACTTCCAGAATGGTTGAGGAATAGAAAAGGTATGTATTCTTTAGATAAGTATAATGACGATCTTTGTCTGTTCAGGTGTCTAGCTATGCACTTGATAAAAAGATCAGACTGACAGATGAACAGAAAAAGCGGAAGAACTTAGTAAGCAATATTTCGGTAGTAATGTTGTTTCACCAATTCCTTTTTTAGATCTGAAAAAGGTTGAAGAGGTTTTTAAGGTAGGTATAGAAGTATATCAACCGACCAAATATAACGTATGGTGGTTGAGAAAGGTACCAGCGCACTATAATGAAATAGGTAATAAACCAATGACAATAGGACTGTTTAATAATCACGCATTTCTGATAAAAAAAACCTTAAAAACCTATCTAAAATTTACGCCTGCGATAATTGCAAGCAGAAATTCACGAAAGCGAGTAATATGAAGAGACACGGACCAACATGTATGAGAGGTGAGACAAAAGTAATATGTGATGGTAATTATTTAGAGCGCCCGCGTTCGTCGTTCGAGAAAGCGTTCTACCCAAAAGGTTCTAACAGTTATGGTGCGATCGATTGGATGCACTCTGTGGAAAAGCGGGAGGGAATTCACATTCACCACGAACAGTGCGGACACGGAGGTGAAAGATGGATTTTAGGAGCTCCGGTAGATGGATACTGTCCAGAAACCAATACCGTATATCAATATAATGGCTGTTACTGGCACGGGTGTGCGATTCATGCAAAGCATAAAAAAGAAGAACGCGCATCCACAATGAGAAGAGATAAAGTTATTAGAAAAAGCAAAGAATTCAACCTAGTAGTTATGTGGGAATGCGAATTTCAAAGAACGGGTAAAGACATAAAGATCGGTTGCGACACTACTCTTTATCCATATCAGATAGTATAACGATTTTGAGGCATATCTCAACCCAGAATTTGAAACTCTCGGTAATAATCTAGAGTACGAAAGCCGAGCACGTTCCGGTAAGCGTTAGTATAGGAGATAATTTCTCAGGAACAGTAACTCATATTTGTGATAAAGATCCCGCAAAACTTATAGAAAAATTCGTAGAAGATTTGAAAGTCAGGGGGAAAAGCTATAAGAGAAGAAGTGTGGTCAAGATATAGGTTTAATACAGAACATTTACGTAAAAACCAAATCGCCAAGATCGAACAGTGGATAGAGCAAGTGCCGGTTATAGGTTTTAACAGCAGTAAGTACGATATAAACTTAATAAAGAAATACTAGTAGGCGAACTGGCATCAATAACAAAGAAAGTAATGGTCGGAAAACGTGCAAACGCAACAATATTTCTATTTACTCCAGAGTTTAGATTTCTTGATGTAATACTTTATCTAGGACCTGGTGTAAGTTATGATAGTTGATAAAAGCCTACGAATGCAAAGGACAGAAATCTTTCTTTCCTTATGAGTGGTTCGATTCTCCAGACAAACTGGATTACCCAGGACTACCGGATATAGAGAATTGGTATTCCAAACTATCTGGGAAAATGTTAATAGATGAAACAGAATTAAGTAAATGTCGTAGAATTTTCGAAGAAAATAATATGAAAACGTAGAATTTTCGAAAAATAATATAAAACTTTCAGAGATTGGTTGAAAATATTATAACGATTTGATGTAGCACCGTTCCTAGAAGCGGTGGAAAAATGTGTGAAATTTTATAAACAAAAACAGAGGTGTGGATATTTTCAAAGATGCGGTAACACTACCTGGAGTAGCTATACAATATTTATTGAGAGAAAAACATTAAAGAACAAAAATCTATACCGGAGGATGCTCTATATGCACCAAAAGAAGAAACATACGAAATGATGAAGGACGCTCTAGTTGGCGGTCCATCAATAGTATTTACACGATATGCAGAAGCTGGTGTTTCAAATATTAGATCTAATTCCACAGGAATTAACAAACCTTGCAAGGCTGTTTTGGGTACGATGCAAACGCGTTATATTTATCTACGTTAAATAAAGAGATGCCGTGTGGGAGAGAAACTATACACCATATAAATACCCCACATAACCCTAAATTTATTAAAAAGTTTTGTAAAAGAGTTTTATCTGGAGACTGGTTTGGGTTTGCGGAGGTGGATATAGAAGTTCCACACAACTTAAAAGATAAGTTTTCTGAAATGTCTCCACTTTTTATAAACAGAGAAGTAGATGTTGATGAGGTTCCAGCACACATGATAAAATATTTGAAAGATACTGGAAGAACTAGAGGAAATGGAAGAAAATTGGTGGGATCTATGTCGGCCACTAAAGTATTGCTGTACGCGCCACTGTTGAAATGGTATTTAAAACACGGCCTAGAAATAACTGGAGTTCATCGTGTTATATATTATATTAGCGGAAAACCGTTTGAATGGTTCGCAAAAGAAGTTACAGCCGCAAGACGAACAGGCGATGTAGAACCAAATAAGAAACCAGTAGCCGACATAATGAAATTATTAGGAAACTCGTGTTGTGGAAAAATGATAGAGGCAACTGAGAGACATTTAAATACGACATATACACAAAACGAAACCTGTGTTGACAAAGCATTAAGATCTGCATTCTTTGACGATTTGGAAGAGATAGGAGATGCGTACGAAATATCTTCAAGAAAACCCAGGTGTGCGGTAAAGAGACCATTCCATTGTGGAATAGCGGTTTATCAACTAGCTAAATTGAGAATGTTGGAATTTTACTAAGAATTTCTAGATAAATACGTAAAAAGAGAAGACTTTGAATTAATACAGATGGATACAGATAGTATGTATATAGGAGTTAGTGGAAAAACAATAGAGGAATTGATTAGAACTAACTTACTAGACGAGTTTGAAAAAGAAAAAAATAAATGGTTGGCTTGGGATAAATGGAGCGAAAGAGAGCCCGGACTTTTCAAAATGGAATTTAGCGGGGATAGGGCGATAGCGTTATCTAGTAAGTGTTATTTCGTAGAAAAAAATAATTTCACTAAAGATAATTTGGAACAAATTAAAATTAATAAAAACTCTGTGAAAGGAATGTCCAAGAGAACTAACAATTTAAATTGGGATAGATATAAACGAGTACTAAGTGAAACTACAGAAGATGGAAAACACATTATAGATGTAGCACAAAATAGAGGATTTAAAATGAAAGACGGCGTTATGAAAACGTACTGTCAACAAAAATTAGGACTCTCGGCATACTACGATAAAAGACGCGTGTTACCAGACGGAATATATACAGAACCGATTTAATTAATAATTAGCAATCTAAAGAATCTGACGATCCGGAGGTAGCTGGGTGTCAGAAGGCACCATAAGAAGTTCTTCGCGAACAAACCCTTGAGATGGCCCATCATCCAAATAGTAGAGCACGGGCTCATCAGGTTTGGTAATAGATCGATCTAGATGATATACATTGAGAGACCACACGGGATCAGTCGCGCGGCGGCTGCCACCTTCGAGCTCTCCAGGTTGATAGAGGTACCGGACGTCAATATCTGATGGAAGCCGCTGCTCCTCTAAACCAACGGGTCGCCCGCGCGAGACGGCAGAGGGCTTGCTCGTCACCCTTTTAAACTTGATAGCATCTACAGGCTTCTTACCTGTCAATCTGGTCACCTCTCCGTTCAGTGCGGAGACCACGGCGGGCAGTCTGGCCACCCACTCGGTCGATCGCGAATGAGGGTCTACAAGTTCTTTAGCGTATTGGTGTCCGAACAGTCTCTCAGCCAGGGTTCGATTGAAGCGTTCCACGATCCCCTGGTCCCGGTGGATGTTGACGCGGCCGCGTCTGATAGAAACTTTATGCTTAGACAATAGATGAGAGACCGCGCCCATGAACTCGCAGCCGGGATCGACCTGGAGAAGAATCGGCCATTTGAGAGGACTCCTCTTATATATTCGGGAAAGAGCCTCGGTCACTTCCTTAGACTCTTTAGTGGTCAACGGCTCAGCCCCCTTATAACGACTCGCTACGTCAACGATTGTCAGTGCGTACTTGTACGTCTTGCGACCGACGCGATCGTGAGGTAGAAACAGGAGATCCGCTTGGTGAACTTGGTTTGGCACCGGCACGTCGAATTTCGGGCGCGGAATATTGTGAGGCGCGGGTAAATAGATCTGCCAGATGGCCTGCTTCTTGAGCCATTCCTTGACAGCGTTTTCTGAAACCTTGGTCGCCGCCGCGAGGTTCTTGATGGCCGCGAGTCCCTTCCAGTAGCCGCGTGGGCTATAGTATGTATTCGACAGCTTGCGCGCTAAGCGAACCGAGGGTTTGGTATCAAGTTTGCGCGTGTTCATCGTATGCGAAGTATTCTAATATATCGGACAATCTCCAACATGCCCTCGCCAGTGTTAATAATAAACCTTTGTTGGAAGTTTCGCTGCAGCCCCAATCGCGTTTGGGTTGGAACAGGAGAGGGGAATCTAACTCGGAGGAATCTAACCACCGCTTTGCGAAAAGGGTGGCCGCTTTTTCGTCCTCGCGCCACGTCTCGAGACAATCTCGGGCCAGACGAATCATACTCTTTGCACCAGGTAAACGATGTTTTTGGGCAGTGTAGCCTACATCGATCATAGCGTCATAAAGTTCGTCAACTAACATCGTTCTATATATATATATTTATAAAAAACAAAAGGTTTTAATTAATTAATTAATTTAAAATCTCGATTGAATATAGTAGCCGACGAGCCCAACCACACCCATTCCCACGACGATGAACGCGATCTCACGGTCTTTTTGGGCCTCTGACGGTACATAGAAATCTGAAAGTTGTGGCTCCCGATCCATTGGATCGAGACTTTTGTGCGGATATGCCAGCGCGTACTCGCGGTTGGCTTCTTCAACGTTCTGAAAAGTTTGCGCGGCGTGATTTTCGCGGCGAAGCTCTTCATTGACACAGTCCAGATGGGCGGTTCGTTTTTTCGACCACGCTTCCTTTGCACTATTGAGTTGTTCTACAGCTAAATCATGACGCTTACGCTCCTCATCCACGTTCGAGCTTTTCATTTTAGAGAATATAAAGTTGCTACCGCTGAACGCCAATGCGTTTACAAGCGCACCACCTACTATTACTGCGATTGAAGCCATTTATTTCCATATATTAACTGGTAGAATTCCAGCTTTAACTAGATAATCTCGGGTCCAAACTGCGGCCGCTACATCTAAGGTCGCGAACCCTACGTCTCTCACAGTAAAGTCCAATTTGGGAGCGGTTCCTCCTAGGGCCATCTTTGATAGTCGAGCATACCCGATACTGAAACCCGATATCACCACGGCGTGATAAAGCGCATTCACTAACATTTTACCATCTTGTTCAGCCATTGTTATAATTATTGCATATAAAATGGGGTCGCGATCAATGTTTAAATGGGGCGCATCAAATTAACATTGTTGATGATTGGTGTTTTGTAACTTTCTTCTGAACACTGGCTGGTTGTTTTTTCGGGTATTTCCACACGCACAGGGCACCAACAACTGCCAGACTACCACCAACAAACCAACTCCAATTCGTGAATTGGGGTTCAGTCCAACTCCAACCCCCAATTCGTGAATTGGAGTTGGTATTGGGTGACAAATTCAAAGAATTTGGGTGTGCTTCTAATTCGTGAATTTGGGGTGTTGTTGCACTCAACCCAATCTGGATTGAAGTTGAACCCGATTGCTCTGTCTTCAGATGTTTTGCTGTCTCCGTCCCCGATTGCAACGACTGTTTAGCCTCTCGAAGCTTGGCGAGTATTTTATCTTGATTAACTTTTCGGGTGGCAGCCGCCGCCCGCCCAGCTGCCTGTCTTTTGGGATTTTTTATATGCGGTATGTCATCCAGTGGCGGAGTAACACTCTGGTTCGATTGTGTTGGAGCAATCTGGTTCAACTCCGTCACTCTCGTGGGTGTGTCTTGTGTCATCATTTTCAGGGCTTATAGTTCGTGGGCATATATGTCCAAATTGATAGTGTTTACCCGTGGTCAACGCGGTTGTCAGCGGAGCTAAGTACATTCCAAACTTGTGATAAATTGAGCAGCAGGCTGTTCTAAGAGTGTGACCTATAAAAGGGTCAGTCTCTAGATCATCAATCAACTCCGCGGTGTTTGGTATAGGGAGAAGTATACTAACGGCGGTTGCGTACAAATGAATAGCCGCCGATCCGAGAGTTTTTGTCATCTCCGCTCCCAATTTGGATTCGTATCGCGCATATATTTTATCGATCTCCGCATCTGACATCTTATCCACCTGAAAAACTGAGAGACGAGCCTACCGAGATAATGCTCCGATTGTCCCCCAGCAACCAGCGCAGCTAGCCGCTCTCGTCGCGCCGCATTTTCATTTTCATTCGGAGTCGTTGCACTCAACCCAATACCAACCCCCGATTCCGATTGCTCTGTCGGATCATTATTGTTGGCAGTCGGAGTTGAGGTTTCTTCTATTAGCTGATCGAGAAGTTCGTCGCAGTTCATTTTTCTTAATTTTTTCAAAATTAGTAATTTAACTATTCTAACAAGTCTCATTACTTTAACATATTGCCAAGCGCACCACCCGATCCTTATGATCACCATTATGCTCGCAACAAAGCTCGCAGCGGAGCACCAAATTGTTAACATTGTTAACCATTGTTCAGCATTTGTTCAGCATTTGTTCAGCAATTGCTAAGCATTGTTAAGCATTGCAATAGCTTATTACTTTGTAATTTTCCTAATTTTTTCAAAATTATTAATTAATTGATAACTTTATAAGCAGTTGGTTGATCAGTCTTTAGCAGAAGCTTGTGCTTAGTTTCGGAAAGATCTGTGAACCTCCAGGCGCTCCTCGCGCGTTGGGATAACGTCATTCTCTCGAAGACAGTCATCGAATGAGTCTCGGTCCTTGCAGTGAAAGAGGGCGACCCATTTCGTTTGCTCGCGCAGATCCTTGAGGACGGCGTTGTATTTTTGAGTGGAGATCCATACGCTTTGCCTCGCATGGCGGCCAGAAAATGCGAGCTCGGAGAGCATGTCCTTCTTTTTGGTCATCGCCGCCTTGGCCGAGCAATCGTCAATCACATATAGGGTGGACTCACCCTGGAATCTTTGGTATAAACCACGCAACCAATCGTGAAGCCTATCACCCGGGTCAATAACGTATACCTCAGGGTCGGTCCATATCCACGGGCGCCGCTGATAAGTATCGTTGTGCCACACAGTGGGACACAGGATCACAATGTGACGAAAGGCATCGCGGTAGGACTCCTCGAGCAAGTCGAGGATGAAAACCGTTTTTCCACATCCTGTCTGCCCACATATTATGGCAGAGTGAGCATCTCCAATCGTGAATTGGTATTGATTGCTAGATTTCTTAATTAATTCTTTAGATGATTTTTTTATTAATAAATCGTTAGATTTAGTAGATCGCTGATACGTTTCGACCATCTTCGATGTTGAGTTGTGCGTCTGTAATTATATATAAGTACACGTTCAATGGCCCGGCTCCGTCCGCCTCTTTGGTTATCTAGATCGTCACACCCTCACTAGCGTTCTCAACTTGGCGTCCGCTACCGTGTATTTGGTCATCGTCGCTGGCTCGCATGTCTAGCCATAACGCGTATTTGGTATTCGGGAACTCCGCGAGGGAGACGGCCGATAGCTGCAGGTCTTTGGCAACTGCTGCAACCTCCGGAGAGCGCTTAGAGCCGGCAGCAAACTGCTTTCTTACTTCATCCCACTGTTGGTGCGCGCGAAGACCCGCGCTGTAGAGTTGATTGGGGACTCCCTCGATCGTCACCTCTACCTTCGTGATTTTGGGGTTATAGAATTTGTCGGTTTTTCTAGCACCGAGCGCGAACCGAGCATCCTCAAACAGCATCAGTATACCTTTCATCGAGCGGGCGGGTACGTTGACATCAATATTCCACAATGTGTCGCTTTTGTCTTTCGGCATCTTGCGATGGCGAAGAACTCGATCGTAAAGTATGGCAACGCGCCCGGCGTACTGGGTTCTGATCAATCGCGTGAGTTCGGGCATCGTGGCCATGTCGTACTCCAGCGAAACATTGTCGATCGTATACGTCGATAACATGTCGGTGGCTATGAGAACTCGGCCGTAGTCGTTGAACGTTAGTTCGTATTCGAGGCGGTCAGCCAAAGCACTCTGATAGTAGGGCATGTGGCTCTCCAGCAACTCAAAGTCGAGCGGGATGTAGAAGCGGTTGCCGTAAGCGCACGCGACCGCGTTGTCGCTCGCGTTACCATCTACCTTGTTACCAGCCCCGATTCTAAGTCTGGTTACATTCTTATTTTTGCTGGTGTCAATACCCTGATAGACAGCGTTTTCACGCTCTTGTGCCGTCTTCCACAGGTCCTGGTAGCAATGGTAGACGTCGCTGTCATCGATCGACATCACCTCATTACCAGAAATCTTTATCATAGTCTTCTTGACTATGGCGCGACCCAGGTTCTGAACGACGGTTCGGTCCGCGTCCGTCGACGTTAGCGAAATAGTGAAAGTGAGGCGAACAGTACCCGGCACAATGACGTCGTGAGTTCCGAGGTTGGGGAAGCGGACTAAGAGCTGCTGGTTCTGGTCGATCGTCGATGGGTTGTTCGTAATAACGACACTCTGTCTCACGCCTTTTGCCCCGAGGGGCTCACGCAGTCTGCGGTATGGATTTAGTTTGCGACCGTATTGACTCGAAGACATAATTAATTTTATTGAAACTATAAAACCTATATTGTTTTGTCTTTAATATAATAATAATTATTAAAGATGGCTGGTCTCGATATTGGCATGGACGAATTCGATCGCACTACGGGCGACCGAGAAGATTACCTCGATGATGATGATGATGATGATGATGATGATATCGATCCATATAGCCCCGGAGAGGGATTGGACGGTGATGATTACGTCGATGCTCGATGATGAGGACGAAACGTCCTTCATAGAGCACCCGCCCGAGGCGAGTACACATTTCGAAACGTGGGAGGCCAAATCCAAAACTCCGGCATGGGCGGGCGGTGCCGATATTCCTGCGGGGATCTCCAAGAATGAGCTGGCGTCTACCAAGGAAACGAAAACTCTGGTGAAACGGTGGGAGAATATAGTGTCTAAAAACGGCATCAAGGCCGCGTTGTATTTCCGCAGCACTAAAATGGGAGACCTGTGGGTTAAATGGGGCAAGACCTGGAAGTTGCTAACGCACAAGAACGACCCAAAAAAGTTCCTCAGCCCCTCTTCATTGAAGCGATATGGAGCACTACTCGCTCGAGCTCTCGGAGTGCTCGACGACATTCAGGCGCCGCTGCCTACAAAAATGGTAAAAACCCTGCAGTCTACCGACGAAACGCTGGCGAAGACGGCCGCCACTATAGAAACGATCGAGCTCAGTGAGATACCTCGCGTACCACCCGACGCATTAAACACGATTGAAACCACGTCAACGAAATTAAACGGCACGAATTTGACCCACCGTTACCTCTCGCGAACTCCGGGGACTCGATAAGGTTCTGCAAACAACTCGGGGCGAACTAGTCAATAACCTATCCAAACTCTCAGCGCTGGACAAACATATTGCTCTAGAAGAAAGAAAAATAAAGGAAGCATGTGGCGATAAAAAATCTACCGAGCGGATCAACAAACTCCTGCGGTCGTTGCGGGACGAAAGAGAAGCTCGATTGGAGGCTGCCTCGACTAACCGTGAGACGCTTTCCGGTCAATTAAGTCGGAGCCGCGAAACAATCTCTAGGGTCCTGCACGAGGACACTACACTCGGTGCGCGTATTCGCACTCTGTTCAGAGAGAAGGGCGTCACGATAATAACCGTCATCGCGGCTTTCAGCATGATTATATCGACCCTAATTCTATCTATATCGTCTCTAGTTCTATCTATCACGGGTGGTTCAGCACCAGCACCAGCACCAGCTCCAGCACCAGCACCAGCACCAGCACCACCAGCACCAGCACCAGATCCATCCGGTGGGGTAAAAGAATGGATAAAAAAAAAAACTAAAAGCCCTCGCCAATCTACTGGCTAAATTAGCAGGAAAGTTGGCTGCCGCGCTGCCTGGGTTGATCGGGGGTCTCCTCTCCTTCTTGTTATCTATATTATCAAAAACGGTCGGATGGCTCGCCAATAATACTTGGGCTTTAATCGTGGCAATCGCCAATCTCCTATTATTCTCTGCCAGAGAGTTCCTACAACCAAAGCGTAAATAATCCGATCGCCACGAGGGCGATGACGAGCCCTAATTTCTCCTCCTCGTGTGTTGTGCTTCCAATCTCGATTGGTGTTTCCGCTCCTGTTCCAATTACGGTTGGATTAGGGGGACTCGATGGTGCATCCAATTTACGAATTGGGGTGGGTGTATCCAATCCAGGCACGATTGGATGAATTGGGGGTTTTCAAATTTATTTGAATTTTCACCTCCGCTCCCGATCATGTTGGGGGTGCGCTTGATGATATCCGTGTTCACGTTACCGTTGTGGCCGATTTTTTGATTGGCGGCGGCGATTACGATCTGATTATTGTAACCGTCAACCGGGTCGTCTCGTAGTATCATATTGCTCGGCGCCATATAAAGACCTATTCCAAATACATAGTCTACTGGGGTGCTGGCATTCTGCAAAACGTCTTGATAATTCTGGATCGCCTTCTCCAGGTCCACCCTAGCCGAGATGGCGTCCTCTACAAGTGCCAAGAATTGTTTTTGTGCATCAAACGCTGTTCCCGTGCCCAGTATAGAACTGCGAGTTTGCTTCTGTGCGCCGAGGATGGCCCAGACGTACGTACGAATGGAGTCGTTGACGCGAGTAACCCCGGCCTGCGTGAACCCTAGACCCGTATCTAACATAAATGTACCCCACGCGTTCTGAACCTCAGCAGCCTGCTGTATGTAATCGACGTGAGCCCGTTTCGGAGGTAACATTTTACAAGAAAACACGCCGCAGTGCCGACCTCCAGACACTTCCGGCCCGAAAGTCATCGTCGCGGGGTCAAAATTCCCGGCGTTCCGACTGACGATGTGGTCACCGCAGTGATCGTGTCTAAAATCAGTCTGCGTCCAATTTCCGGACTGGCCCCGAATGAGAACGTCCCCGAGGCCGGTGCTTTCTGTCTCCAGTCCGCGTCTTTTGAAACGTTAAATTCATTACACAGTCTTTCAAACGCCATACGGTCGTATGCGTTGGAAATTGGATCCCAGGCGTCGTCTTGAGGTAGTGAAATACCTAGTTCTTTGAGAATCCTCCTAATAGTATAATACACGTGAAAGTTGTAGACACTTCGGAGCATGACATTCTTGGATGTCAGATGGTCTTCATATGAAACTCCACACCCGGCTGTTGCGCACCATACAGCGAAATTTATTTGGTTCTGCCAAAACTGCATCGGTGTTGCTTTCCAGCCGTTTACCGCCTCCATCGTAGTAATCTTGGGCAGCCTATATTGTTCAAAGATGTTAGGAAAATTGGTGGCAAAGCCACTGTCCGGTCTAACCGTTACGGTTGGGTGTACAAGGCGGTTAACAACGTCTTTTTGTGTGTATTTACCTCCGACCGCGTACTTTACATTAGAGTTAAAGCTAAATGCTTTGGTATCCATTGAAAGATATTATTATGTGTGCTACTATAACTAATGTTCAAAAAGAGAGTTGTGAACTTCAAAAATTAATAGACAACTGCTGCGGAAAACGCCGGGTAGGCCTTAGATCAATCACGTTCATGGTCGGGTGGAAAAACATTGAACTGTATAAGGAGATCAACTCAGTCGGGCAGGTAATAGAACGGATAGAGACTATCGTACCCTTAGATTTTATTGAATCAGTTGCCGCATTAATTCCTGGCCTTTGGGGTTTCGGAGATGTCCAAGCTTTAATCGCAAGGAATATGCCTGGTATTTGCACTCTCGGAATCTCAAAAGCCACGGGGATTGCGACATTGGACGTTGATAAAAAATTACATATCACTCCGGGGTTGGCCTCAATGTTAGGATTTAAATATGCACCCCCTTACAACGAGGATGAAGGGCGAATGGTCCCGGGGACCTTTGTCTTCACCGAGGGTTATCACCGCGGCGATACCCCAGTAAACTTCGCCTTCACGAAAACTCTTGGGGTGCACCTTGATCGGGTGAACACATCGTACAACACGGTAGACGGATCCCCCAGCACATTACTGAAAACTGTGCCCGCCAGCGACTGTTTCTATGGCGAGACTGTGACCTTAGACTTCCCACACCCCGAGATGAAAGTTTTGGAATCGGGACACATCCACGAGTTGAAGATTTCTATTCTTGATGAAAAAGGGAGAGTTGAAGAAGGATTACCCGATTTCGGTCGTCCTAGAAATTTCAAATTAATTAATAATTAATTTTAAGAAAATTATAAAATTAAGAAAATTATTTAGAATTAAACGCATGTTCTTAATTTATATATTATCAACATTATTGAAAATGTGTATATACGGACCAGGTAGTTCTTCCGATTGGGTGACAAATTCAAAGAATTTGGAACCGGCAGGAGGGGGATTCATCCCGACAGAGGGCGACTTTTTAACTACCCAAAAAACAAAGGCCTTGATCAATAGAACTATATCGATGGCCACGGACGAGATTCATAAGAGTCTACTATCACAACTTAGAGAATATGCCCTGGTTGTGAATACACAAAATCGTGAAGAAACGCATACGGAACTAAACGAACTAGGTAAAAAAATAACCAAATTTCGACACTTACTGAATTAGACGGTAAAATAATCGATTTTCGAAAGGAGACCCGAACGAATATTGAGAAAGATCAGGCGGCTTATAAGGTGTTGCGCTCAGAGGACTGTCTCATCAGAGAAACGGAACTAAACGAACTAGGTAAAAAAAATAACCAAATTTCGAAAAGAGAGCAGGTCGGATATTGATAAAGTCCGGGCAGACCGCCAGGCGGCCCTTACGTTGCGCTTAGAGGACTCTCTCATCAGAGATGCGGCATTTACCGAACTAGGTAAAAAAATAACCAAATTTCAAAAAGAGGCCACGTCGGGTATTGAGAAAGCACGAGAAGACCACCAGGCGGACCTTACGAAGGCTTATGAGGTATTGCGCTCAGAGGACTCTCTCATCAGAGAAGCGGCACTTACTGAACTAGATAAAAAAAAAAAAAAATAACAAAATTTCGAAAAGAGACCCGGTCGGGTATTGATAAAGTCGAGAAAGACCACCAGTCGAACCTTGCGGAGGCCATTGCGGAGGCTTATGATGCGTTGCGCTTAGAGGGCTCTCTCAGCAGAGAAGCGACACTTACCGAACTAGACGGAAAAATAGCCGAATTTCTGAAAGAGACCAGGTCGGGGGTTGAGGGGGTCCGAGAAGACCACAAGGAGGCCATTGCGGAGGCTTATGGGGCGTTACGCTCAGAGGACTCTCTCAACAGAGAAGCGGCACTTACTGACATATACGAAAAAATAACCGAATTTCGAAAGGAGGCCCGTTTGGGTATTCATAAAGTCCGAGCAGACCGCCAGGCGGACCTTACGAAGGCTTATGAGGTGTTGCGCTCAGAGGACTCTCTCATCAGAGAAGCGGCACTTACCGAACTAGACGGAAAGATAACTGAAGTTTCCGATAAACTGAAACATGATCGTATAGCCGCGACCAAAGCTCTTGAGGCCTCTTATAAGATTCGTACTGAGGCATATAACGCAAACAGGGCGCTTGCCGGAATAGTGAAAACAATGAAAACACCAAAACGTGTCATAACAGTTTGGGCTGAGAAGCGGGGCCCATTGATTGAGGGGCACTATGAATATTCGTTCGGTGCCAAAGCGAGTAATAAATATGGGGGATACACTATGACAGCTGCAGGTGAAGTTATCCAAATGGCGGTCTGCTCGGTTAATGCTAATGGTAAACCTGTGGGCGCGGTCGCGATAAATATTGTAGTAGATGGGGAAGAACGGGGGGTTGGAGTCACTAAAATCTCTGGAGATAGTTCGACGATTGTTTCGTTCGCCGGTGATGATCGAATTAGACTTTCCCAAAGTAGTGTTATTAACTTTGTTACGAAAATCGGTGACTCAGAGAGTTCTTCCACTATTGTCTCATTGTTAATTGAACTTATTGTGTAAATACTAATATATTGAACTAAATATGTAAAATTTAAATATGAACGAATCACTGTATCCAACTCTCAATACCACTCCACCAACACTATATCCAATTAACGAAAGAAGTTCAGATTTTAAGTTGAATAATATCGTCGCTATGCAGGATATTTTAGTTAGAGAATGTGCAAATAGAAAAAGACACGCTAAAAAATATAAGCGCGTGGTGAACATAGCTGAAGCATCTAGTACGGTTCTGGCAAGTGTTTCTGTGTTGTGTGGGGCGGGAACAGCTGCAACTATATCCACCATTATAACGGTTCCTGTAGCGGGGATTTTATGTGCGGTGTCGGCCGTTTCTGGGTTGCTGTGTATGGTAATTAGGGCGGCGGGTGGAAAACTCTAGAAAAAAAGTAGAAAACATGATAGAATATCCGTTCTCGCTAGGTCTAAGAAAAATAGCATCGACGTTATGGTGTCCAAAGCGTTGGCCGATAAGAAAATATCAAATTTAGTTTGAATCCGTGGTGGAAGAAATGGGGAGATATGAAGAATTAAAAAATGATATAAGAATCAAGGCGCGCGCCACCATGCCCAAAATTGAGTGTACTGATTGGGATAAATTTAGGGTAAAACTTGGAAATAAATTCGGAGGAAATGTTACAGCACCATTGTGATATTTTATAAAATAATTTCTTAAAAAATAATTAATTTTCTAATTTTCTTAATTTTATAATTTTCCTAATTTTTTCAAAATTATTTATTATATTGGTGCAGTAAACAAATTTACATACCTATACAACATGTGTTTTTCACTGAGAATTACAAATTCAGTCGAGGATTACACTGTACACACCGTCTGTGTAATTGATACACTCGGCTCTGTTTAACTTGGCTATCAATTTACGCATGGTTCATAACCCGTGTAATTGAAACATTGTCGTAATTGATAATTGTACAACACTAGGTAATGTTTATCATAACAGCCTACGTGGTCGTGTCGGTTAAGGAGATACTCTATAGAGACGAGGGTCGTGGGTTCGCGCCGCGGTTGGAGCTAAATATTTTTATTTATTTCTATCCCTACAAATGTGGTTTTAAAAAATAATTAATTAATTATATTGATGCAGTAAACAATTTATTAATTAATAATTTTGATAATTCTAAGAATTAATTAAGAAAATTATTAATAATTTATAAAAAAAGTTTAGGTCCTACCGAGGCTCGAACCCGCGCCAGCAAAACCCTTCTGGGCCCACCCGGCTAGCCACCTTCTCTGTTCTTGTCTTTGTCTTGCTCGTCTCATGTTGTGGCTAGCCGGGTGTAATAGCTGCCTGTACAGCACACCCCCATGTATCGGCTGATCTAGGAACCAGTGTCGAAATTCTAGGCAACCTTGGAAGTGCCTGCACGGAAGCACTGAGCGCTCATTTTTCGTCAAGGGGCGTCCCCCAAGACAAATTATTGTTGTTAATTTTACATATATGAAGCTAAAACCGTGTTGTGCAATACCAAATATTTACTCGTTTATTTTTATATGTAAAATATATAACAAGTTCATTTTTTATTTAATAATATAGGTTATAACGTTCTAAATTATTAAAAAGTAAAATTAGGAAAATAAAAAACATGACAACCAATAAGAATGTAAGAAATACTTCCGGAATATCGATAGCGGGTTGTGTAATACACACCCACGTGTGTGTAGTATATATTACAGTGTGTTTATGTTTCATCCCGGAAGACGTAATCGTGTAATCTCTCTATAAAATGGACACTTAATATACGTGTAAGGTAGGACACATAATTTGCATGTTTATAACACGTGTAAGTGAAACATTGTCGTCTGCTTGATGTTGTGATTACAAACATATTATAAGTGATATCGTAGAAATGTACGTTCGTAAACGAATCGTTGGGTTTTAATAGTTTTATATACGCCTTAGTTTCATATCCGATACGCATTATCTGTCTTAATGTTTCGTATTTGCCTCTTGTATAGTTGACATAATTGCCGGTATAATATTGTAAATGCAACGTTTTTGTCGGAGCGTAATAAATTACGCTGGTATTTCATATATTCGATATCGCCTAGTGTTCTCATTTTATAGAATTTATATATAGGACTATAACCCCCGTATTCTTCGTAAATTTCTTCAACACAGTTATTAAAAACTTTCAATTCCAATTGCATTGTATTATCCATTTTCTCTAATAGTTGATTTATTTCTGTTCAATTTCCAATTTCTTCCAATAATTTTCCAATTTCTTCGTTAAAAGTGATATCGTAGAAACGCATATCCGTAAACGAATCTTTGATTTTAAACTGTTTTATAAAATTAGTTTGATAATGTTTCGAGTGTTTCTCCGATCCTATTTAGTCGCTTCATTACATAAATTTGATACTTATACCGGCGACATAATTGCCGGTTTAATATTGTAAATGCAACGTTTTTATCGCAGCGTAATAAATTACGCTGATATTTCATGTATTCGATATCACATAGTATTTTCATTTTACAGTGTTTTAATGCTGTAGAAACATCGTAAAATTCTTCAACAAAGACATTACAAGATTCCAATTCGTTGCGTATTTTATTATCCATTTTGTTATAATATTTTATTATAACCTATTCAATTTATCTGTTTAATTGGACGTGAAAAATACATCAGGTATTTATGACACCAATTGTCACGATTTACTGTCGGGAGACAATTTCCTCGTTAACCAATTTTTGATTTTTCGGGGGTGGTGGGGGTAGTATATAGGGTTATAAATGATACCACCGTAGTATCATTTTGACTCCCTATATACTACTCCTTCTTATATACAAACTCACATGGTTTGTCTGTTTTTACTTCATGTATGTGTGTACTAGCTGGGACTATGTGACTAATTAATTGTACGTATATGTTAGTATAATGGTGACTGGAAACAAGGGCTTATGGTTTTTGCGACCAGTGCTCCAGATAAGCTGCGTATTTGCTTAAATACCCAATACAAATTGGCAAAAAAACAAAACAAATTGAAATCAGAAGTAGCGAGTATCAAAAAGCAATACAATATGTGTGGTACCTTTATCATACTGCAAAAAACAAACAAACCACAAATATAGCATATATTTTTCTTATTTTTCATGAAAACACATCTTGGTATTTCAAGGAGACAATTCCAATGAATTGTTAAGACATGTTTTAATTTCGAAGCAAACTATTCAATACTTGCTGTCTGGTGATGTGTAAACAGTAGTGTGATTTAATTTTACCCAATTAAACATTTTAAATACCCAATTGCTTCAGAAATGATAGAATGCCAATACTCAATTACTAATTCCTTATCTGGGGCCCTGCTGTTCGTCATTCCATCAATGCACTACTCGTTATGCTTCTAACAAGCAATATAGCTCGTTATCAGGCAACATAAGTGTGCTATTTCATCAGGAGCAGCGCTGGTCACAAATACGGTAATCCACATTTCTCCAGTCACGGCCACGTATAATGGTGAAATGTGATAACGCGGTATATCGCCGCTATAATAACAGGACATACGCACATCTGTTAATAATAATATATTGACGTATGAATGTAATTCGATATCAATACATACGTAATACTTTATAATTGGCTGAATGCAAACAACAATCACATCCGATTTATCAAGACGCTCCAACTGTTCACAATTGATTCGCTGAAGCTCCCTTAACCCTTAGACCGCTACTCACAACAATTGTCGTCTGCTGTTGCTTTTATATCTTGCCTTATTTCTCAATAAAAACATGGTTTGCATAGCACTTCAGAATCATTTCCAATCCAATGGAAATGATTCCGAAGTGCTGTCAAAGCATGTTGTAAATTATTCTAAAGTGGTGTATGTCAAAGCATGTTTTTTATGATAAAAATGGAAAATAGAAAATAAACAGCAGACGACAAAATAAATAAGATAGCGTTGTAAGGGTTAAGTTTATGTTCGAGTCATCCTATGATGATCAGGGGTCCCATATGTCCTTAATTCACGGAAGTGGCCTGACTGTTTGTAGTAAAACGTTTACATCAGTAGCCTATTTCATCAACATTACAAAGTGTACTTTTTTAGCAAAGTATACTTTGAGGGATAAATTTTCAATTTTAAGATAAATTTATTAATGTGTATTATACTGAATTTATTACATTATCACAGCCATTTTGGCTGTGATAATGTAATAAATTCATTATAATAATTCTGCATACTTTTAATCATCAAATATATGCAGTAGTTAGTTCTGTATGAAATAATGCATTTTGTGAAAAGTGAATGATTACTCCCTCAAAATATACTTTGCTAGAAAAGTATATTTTGCAATTTTGATGAAATCGGCTACAGATCACACATTGACGGTGTGGCTTGGCAAGAGGCTCAACATATAGTATTTTTGCGATTCCGATGCCCGTCGTGTATGTAAAATGTTTATAAACATTCAAACTGCAAATGATGTACAGAATTTTGAAAATATTTATTGACTGAGAGTAGCCCAAAGTCGCATCAGGCGATATGAAAATAATTCAACTCCAGGGGGGCCGTTTCACTACACTTCATACGACTAAAATGTTCGTAAGTGCAAATCAATTGATGGATTTACATTTATTGATCATATGCAGCCTATGCTCAATACATGTACAGCCAGTACTTTTTTACACGAAAACTATGTTAATGTGAAATTTAATTTTCCACTTACGAACATTTTAGTCGTACGAAGTTTAGTGAAACTTTGTACGACTAAAATGTTCGTAACTGCACATTTAGGATCGTCTGGAAATTTAAATTGATGCCGGATTTACATTTATTGAGCATAGGCTGCATATGCAGCCTATGTTCAATAAATGTAAATCCAACAAGTGTTTACAAGAAAACACTGTTAATATGAATCTTACAGACTATTATGATTTTGCACTTACGAATATTTTAGTCTTACGAAGTTTAGTGAAACAGTCCCCCGGAGCAATTGAAATGCAGTGGCAGAATTACTGCCCGTAACTACCTTCCCCGGGGAAAATGAGTACTGCATTAGAAGATTTCATCAATTACAGTCGGAATAGTGTTGACGGATGGACGGACAGACGAAAAGCGGTAACAATAACTCATTTGATCCTTCGGCCAAAATAACACCTTTCCAGTTTTTAGGGTGTGAGTTCGTACCCTTTGCACCCACCCCATTAGCTACACCACTAAAATGTTGTACCGCCTCGAAATCAAGGTGCATGATCACGTGGTTACAACAACACCAGCAATGGCTGAACGTGTTGAAAGCGTGCCCACGGCAAAGTAAGTATTGTTTAATAGTTTCCTTAATATGCCACTGATATTGATGAAATATTACGCAGCAAACGCGTCTTCATGAGCTGCATTTTGTGAACGCGGAAATCGATTCTTCGCAAAAACGACAGAAGTTTGGACCAACGTACCGACCACCAAATGCAGATGCGCCATATTTCATCAACATACGTTACATAATATGGACACTATAAAAGAATACGTACTTAGAATCGGAGGCGTTTCTGGAAATTTCAGTAATTGTTGTTGTTGTTGTTATAACCACGTGATAAATCACCTTGGAAATTTCCATTGCGGAAACACAATTTCGCGGCGACATTACTTACATCTGTTCACGTTCCGTTTGTTATAAGTGACGTCTTGCTTTTCCGTATTGGCGTTACATCACTGATTTTGACCACAGATCTGCCAATCCTATTTGACGAGAAGTTGTTCCCGCCGGCCTTAGGCAAATAGGCGTATACTTATAATTTATGCCCTACATGTTGCATTGTGTTGCAGGGTCGTTGTGTCAAGATGTTCCACACCTAATAGTGTGCTGGAATTGTAAGTGGCATAGCGGATGAGTAGAACACATCGAGATGCGTGTACCTGCCGCTCTTCTTACCTGCATGGTGGTGACCTGCTGGGTACGCCCGCTCCTGGCACATGACCACGTGCTCCGGAAGAGAGGACTATTCGGCCCCCGACCACCGGGCACAGCCTGCGCCTTCGACCCGTGTGGCATTGCCGGCTTCTGCTCGGGCGGACGTCACTGCGAGCTGGACGCGTTTTGTCGCCACCACTGCACGTGTACCGAGGACTCCAGTCATGAGTTGTGTGTCGATAGCACGCCGTCTGCAGGCTCGTCTGGCGTTACCACGCCCTCGCCCGTGGTTTGTGCCTTCAATCCGTGCACCATACCCAACTTCTGTGGAACCGGGCGCTCCTGTGAGTTGGACAAACAATGCAGGTATAGCTGCGTCTGTACAGACGACTCCATGCACGAAATGTGCACGCCGATAACAGACTCGCCGAGTGACCCGCCTTTCCACCTCACGGAGTCTGTAACGGAAATGACGCCATTGGCGGCGACGGATTCTGGCTATTCGGATATTACCAATGGTGGAAGCTGTCCGTCCGGGTTTCCGTGTGAGAATGGCGGTTGTGAGCTGGTGGGATCGGCCGGTACCTTGGGGATACGGTGTGTCTGTCACGACGGATGGGCGGGACTCGCCTGCAATAAGGAGAAGCTGACGGAATGTAACAAAGTCTGCGACGACGGTTTTATGTGCGTGTTTATTTCCAATCTCGTGGAAGTATGTGTTGCGCAGACTCCGGAAGTACCAGACGATAAGATCATCTCAGCAGACGACAATTCCACCAATGTCTGCAGTTCGGAATATCGCCACAGAAACGCCAGCGAACGAATGTGTCGGTTTGGCCTATCGTGTAGATATGGCGTGTGTGTAGAGGCGGGTAGAGGGACGAGTGTCGGGACGGACGGCGGGGCGGGGTCGCGCTGTGACTGTGATGTCGGGGCCTCTGGTCCAGTCTGCTCGAACACGTGCTGTCTCGACTGCGGGGCCCACGGCGACTGTCTGTATACGAAGGGGGCGGACGAGATGTGCAACTGTCACACCAACTACTCGGGCCCCCACTGTACCCTCCTGGCGTATACAGGTGAGTTCCACAACCAGTATAATATAGTACAGTATATAATATAATAACGTAGGCATGCATGCAACGCGAATTATATCTTTCATTTCAAACTCGGACATTGATTGTACGGCCCTCAAATCTAAATGTGAGTACGCGAATTGTATCTTCCATTTCAAACACGAACATCTATTGTACACCCCTCAAATCTAAATGTGAGTACGCGAATTGTATCTTTCATTACAAACACGGAAATTGATTGTACAGCCCTCAAATCTAAATGTGAGTACGCGAATTGTATCTTTCATTGCAAACACGGACATTGATTGTACAGCCCTCAAATCTAAATATGAATACGCGAATTGCATCTTTCATTACAAACACGGACATTGATTGTACCGCCCTCGACTCAACAGATGAGCAGTCTAGAAACATTAGAAAAGAACCTAAGATCACATACAACGTGCATGATCACGTGGTTACAACAACGACAACAATGTCTGAAAGTGTTGAAAGCTCGCCCACTCCAAAGTAAGTATTATTTTTCTTAATATGCAACGGATTTTGATGAAATATGGCGCAGCAAACGCATCTTCATGTGCTGCATTTGATGATCCCGGGAGTTCGGCACATACTTATGTCGTTTTTTTCGGTAGACACGGACATCGATTATTCGCAAAAACGACAGAAGTTTGGGCCAAAGTACAGATACCACCAAATGCAGCTTAACAAGGCGCGTTTGATGCGCCATATTTCATCAAACTCCGTTACATAATAAGTATAAAATAAAAGAATATGTACTTTGAATCGGAGGGCTTCTGGAAGTTTCAGTACTTGTTGTTGTTGTTGTTGTAACCACGTGATCATACACCTTGACACACACGGATCCTGTTATATTAAACAAATGTATACGACCGTAATTATATATCAACCGTCTGATAAAACTAGCATTATTTCAGTTCTGACCAGTGCAGATCCTGATCAGAACGTCCATTCTGTCTGGTAACAACTCAGTGTTTTCTAAATGCATACCCAATGTTCCGCTGACTGAATGGCGTACTGTGCCGACACTGACCAGACTCCGCGGGTATGGCAGATTATGACGATATATGCTGGTCAGATTGGAGAAGATGGAATATGCCTGGTTTTGTCAGATTGTGTTGCTAAGTTACTAGTATGTGTTATATAATAGGGAGTATTATAATTATTATTATCAGCATGCATTCACATTTTGAGAATTACATACAAAATGACATCGAAAGGTGGCGAAAAAACAGTTATTATATGGACATTATTTAATCTCAGTACATGTATTTATTTAAATCTGAAAATGCCTATTCCTTATAGAGTTCTTTATTCGGGCAAACAATGGCTGTATTTGGAGAAATGGGGCTCATGGATTTTGCGGCCAGTTTAGATCAAGATCAGCCTGTGCGTCCGCACAGTTTGATCAGGATCTGCCGTTTGTCATTCCATCAATGAAACACCCGTCATGATTCTAATAAGCTATATTGATTGTTATCAGGAGCTACACGTCACACATCCCATAAGCCCCATTATCCAATGACATCCACATATATAGGAACAAGACAATACGTACTATCTCCGGGATGGGCTCGATTTTAAAATACACCCACAAGGCTACCGGGCTCAGTCGGTCGTAAACTAGTGTTGACAGAGTATTACGTACATTAGTCGAGTCGAGCGTATTGGTGTCTTTAATACTACATGTGGCATCTGCTTCACTGGGATTAGTTAGCCGATGAGTGTGTTTACATACATCTTTTGGTTAATCTAGTTCCCAAACGTTATAAAGTGGACCGTTTCCGCTGAGCAGACGAACCTCATCATGTGTGTACATGTAATTTGTTCGGCATGAAGTTAACGATAGTTATTTATGTTTAATGGCTACTGACTGTTTTCTCACAGGTCTGGGTGCTGTGACATTAGGTTCATTTAAGTGTATTGTATTTTCGCTACAAGTACATACGGATAGGTTGTTGTGGTTTTAGAATTACACTACATGTATGTGCCAATTACAACTCCGTGTCGACTATAGGATTACCGTGTAAGAATATCACCAGTGTAACAGTAACGTGTAACTATCCCCGACGATGGAGTGGCGGCCGCGAGTGTATTGTGTCGTCTGTTTCTACCTCTGTGTCCTGTACCTGCCGACGGTCGCGGTCTGCCCCTGGAACATTTGCACACTGGATAGTGACTATTGCTCCGGCGGCAGGGAATGCCAGATGAATGACCGTTGCATACCCGAATGCCACTGCACGGCCAACTCGACAGACGTAACATGCTTAACTGGCCCGACGGCGGGTACGGCTGACGTCACCACAGGCGCTAACCCCGCTGACTTCAGCACGGGGCAGCCGATACAGGGCGCGGACTGCCCGCCTGGTCACCCATGTCGTCATGGACAGTGCAAGACGGTACCGTTCGGTGGGGCTATCTACTGTCCCTGTTACCCGGGTTGGCATGGCGACGCGTGCACCGAACCAGACGTCGCCTCCACCGACAGCCCAATGGGTATCATTGACACAACTTTCGTTCCTGTTGCCGAGCAACGGAACGCTTGTAGCGAGCATTACGTGAAACGCCCCTTGACTGAGAGGACGTGTGAGCACGGGTTGCCGTGCGTCAAGGGTGTGTGTGTGGATGGTGATGGTGATGGGGATAGTTGTGACTGTGATGAAGGGGCCACGGGGGTATTGTGTCAGAACTTTTGCTGTCGACAATGCGGCCCCTACGGACACTGTATATACGACTATAAGAACGACACGGAGCACTGTAACTGCATGGACAACTACACGGGCGATTATTGTGAAATATACAAGCCACCACGTGAGTATTCATATAGACAAACAGTGTGTGTGTGTCACGCCTACCAAACACAAACGGACAAACGTTATGTAACTTATTTATCACATCCTCATGTACATACCTAGCACACGAGCTATGTTAATACAAAAATAACACCCGGAAATGTGTCAAAGATGTGATAAAATTTACTTTAAAGGCCCTGAACGGCTCAGTATTACAATTTTCCGATTTTTTCAAACACAAAAACATGTTTGGCAACTGATTTGGTACACAAAACTAACATATACTGCCTAATAGATACATCTCAAGTCTTGAGATTTACATCTTAATCGCAATGTGAAGACAACAAAAACTTGTTTTGTGTACCACTCAGTGCAAAATGTCAATATTGACAAATTAATTTCCGTAACCCAACGGCTTCGGCTCGGAAGCGAGTCGATAAACTCCAGCTATCGGAATTCATCGGCCGCGAATCAGGGAGTTGAGCAGTTGACCCGAGCTTCTATCGGAAAATAGATCGGACTTTGAACACGCACCTGCTGTTTGTTTATCAACAAATATTGATATTTTCATCGACTACAAACTCATTTGTGTACCAAAATGAATGCAAACAGTTTCAAAGTGTATGTAAATAGAAACCTGTTTGATTTGTGTGTGGGAAAACCCAATAGGAGGCAAAATTCAGCAACTTGAGCCGTATTGGTCTTTAACCCTTACACCGCTATCTTAATTGTTTGTCGTCTGCTGTTTATATTCTATTTTCCATTTGTATTATCAAAAACTTGCTTTGACAGCACATTCAAATAATTTACAAGATGGTTTGACAGTACTTTAGAATCATTTCCATTGGAAATCATTTCCATTGGAAATGATTCTAAAGTGCTGTCAAACCATGTTTTGACATAAAGCGCCATTTAATCGTAATGCCAAACAAGACAACACAATTCAACAATAGAAATAAATGTTAATACAAACGATATGAAGTCACAGCAGGTATAAAAAAAAGTCCGCAGACGATAACTTGCAACTTGTTTACAAACAAACCGGTCATAAACCAAGCACAGAATAGGTGCGGCAGGTAAATTTATAAGCGATGGACACTCATGTAGCATTCTTGTAAACAATAAAGTGGGCGCGATCATGTACCTACGGAGCCCCACAGGGGACATGGATTTGTTTTATTAATTCGTTCCCACGAAATAACAATTCCGTCACTCAATTTAACAATTCGTTCCCTCGAATTAACAATTCGTTCCCACAATATAGAGAATAGTAGGTTAGTGCCGTGAATGGAAAAAAATATCTGGCAAGGCTCAGGAAACGGGATGGGCGAGGCTCTGCCGAGCACATCCCGTTTCCGTGCCGCGCCAGATATTTTTTTCCCATTCACGGCACTAACCTACTATTCTATTTATCCCGTCAACACCTACAAATGGCTGTAAAATGCAAAAATATTATTGACTGGATATCAAAAATGTTTCACGGCACCGTGTTTCACGGCACATACGCACTGTGTTGACGGGATAAATAACAATTCGTTCCCTCGAATTAACAATTCGTTCCCACGCAATGACAATTCGTTCCCACAATAAAACAATTCGTTCCCTCGAATTAACAATTCGTTCCCACTAATTAACAATTCGTTCCCGTGGGAACGAATTGTTAATTCGTGGGAACGAATTGTTAAATTGAGGGAACGAATTGTTAATTCGTGGGAACGAATTTTTAATTCGTGGGAACGACTTGTTAAATTGAGGGAACGAATTATTATTTCGTGGGAACGAACTGTGATTTCGTGGGAACGAATTAATAAAAAAAATGAGGTATACGTCCGTCCCCTGCGGGGCTCGTATGTACCTGTATCATGTAGCATACGTTTACTGCTGTGTTGTCGATCAAGTGTCATCATGTGTTTTGTAATCTATACCGTGCTGTCAATCCATGTTTTTGATCCGATTTGAAAATGGAAAATATACATATATGAAAAATAAACAGCAGACGACACAATATAATTCAGTATTGTTAGGGATAAATAACTAGACCTTATTTATCTCTTAATCGTGAAATAGTGCTCAACAGAATTATCAAATTATGAGTTCTATAGCATGCTCCGGACAATACGTTACAAGGAGACGATTTTAAAGACACACAAATTGTGTGTGTTGCAAAATAACAGCAATAATACTTATACGTGGCTGTGACAGGACAACTGGGGCTTTTATTACGGGTTTGGAGACCAATGTAAATCCAGACCCGCTATGCCATCAACGAAACGCCCGCCATGCTTCTAACAAGGAATATAGATCGTTATCAGGCTACAGGGGTGTGCTATTTGATCAGGAGCTACACTGGTCACAAATCCTATAAGTCCCATTTTTCAGTCACAGCCACATTTGACCGCGTGATTACCTGGAGCAGTATATAAGTACATGTGTAGCATAATTATGTTTTTGATATTGAGGCCATATCCGGGATCGGTTATTTTAAGCACAATCACGCGAATAAATAATGGATGACAACTTTGACCAATTTTGCAGTAAATGACGTCTACAATTGAGGATTGGATCATGAAAATTCTCCCGATTTGTTGAAAGTTTACACCAGCAGCATTTTCAAGAAAAAATACCGATGAATAATATATATCATTTTCGGCAAAACGGCCAGTAGTGGTAAATCATGTTATCTCGTACAAAGTTGCTCGTACGTCAGTGCATTAATGACATGTGACAGGGTACGGGAACGTGTATACTCGTGTTGTCCACCGTTACCCAGCATAGGGTAATGGTGGCACGTGTGTATACGTGTTGTCCACCGTTACCCGGCATAGAGGAATTGTGTCACGTGTGTATACTCGTGTTGTCCACCGTTACCCAGAATAGGGTAATGGTGTCATTTGCGTTTACGTGTTGTCCACCGTTGTTACCCGGCATAGAGGAATTGTGTCACGTGTGTATACTCGTGTTGTCCACCGTTACCCAGAATAGGGTAATGGTGTCATTTGCGTTTACGTGTTGTCCACCGTTACCCGGCATAGAGGAATTGTGTCACGTGTGTATACTCGTGTTGTCCACCGTTACCCAGAATAGGGTAATGGTGTCATTTGCGTTTACGTGTTGTCCACCGTTACCCGGCATAGAGGAATTGTGTCACGTGTGTATACTCGTGTTGTCCACCGTTACCCGGCATAGAGGAATTGTGTCACGTGTGTATACTCGTGTTGTCCACCGTTACCCGGCATAGAGGAATTGTGTCACGTGCGTATACGTGTTGTCCACCGTTACCCGGCATAGAGGAATGGTGTCACGAGCGTATACGTGTTGTCCACGTGTGTATACGTGTTGTCCACCGTTACCCGGCATAGAGGAATGGTGTCACGTGCGTATACGTATTGTGCACCATGACCCAGCATAGAGGAATGGTGTTATGTGCTTATGCGTGTTGTCACCGTTACCCGGCATAGATGAATGGTGTCACGTGCGTATACGTGTTGTCCACCATGACCCAGCATAGAGGAATGGTGTTATGTGCGTATGCGTGTTGTCACCGTTACCCGGCATAGATGAATGGTGTCACGTGCGTATACGTGTTGTCCACCATGACCCAGCATAGAGGAATGGTGTTATGTGCGTATGCGTGTTGTCACCGTTACCCGGCATAGATGAATGGTGTCACGTGCGTATACGTGTTGTCCACCGTTACCCAGTATATAGTAATGGTGCCACGTGCGTATGAGTGTTGTCACCGTTAACCGACATAGAGGAATGGTTTCACGTGCGTATACGTGCGCATACGTGTTGTCCACTGTTACCCAGCATAGATGAATGGTGTCACGTGCGTATACGTGTTGTCCACCGTTACCCAGCATTGCGGAATGGTGTCACGTGCGTATGCATGTTGTCCATCGTTATCCAGCATAGAGGAATTGTGTCACGTGCGTATGCGTGTTGTCCACCGTTACCCGGCACAGAGGAACGGTGCCACGTGCGTATACTTGTTGTCCACTGTTACCCAGCATAGAGGAATAAGTTGACAGCGGGAGGTGTACCGACCAGCGTAGATCCTGTCTAAACTAGACATTGATTCTAGATCATGTGCACTTGCATGAGCCACAAAATAGGTTGTTTTGCATGTTATTATCTCTCACAAAAAGTTCACTGCGAATTTTGTATTTCTCTACTGCATGGGAACTTAGCAGGAGAACAAAAAGGAACGGCAGAGCCACAGGTAAGACATCAAAAGGTCAATTTTGAAAATCGGTCTACTAATTCCTAAATAAGAAAAGCAATGCCATAGTATACATATAGTTGGTCCACAGGCAATTGTACCGAGCCCCGCAGAGGGACGTAGAATTCTTTTTTTTATTAATTCGTTACCACGAAATGACAATTTGTTCCCACGAAATAACAATTTGTTCCCTCAATTTAACGATTCGTGCCCATGAATTAACAATTCGTTGCAACGAATTTACAATTCATTCCCTCAATACGTTCCCACGAAATAACAATTCGTTTACACGGGAATTAACAATTCTTTCCGTTAATTTAACAATTCGTTCCCACGAAATAACAATTCGTTCCCACGGGAACGAATTGTTAATTCGTGGGAAAGAATTGTTAATTCGAGGGAAAGAATTGTTAAATTGAGGGAACGAATTGTTAATTCGTGGGAACGAATTGTTAATTCGAGGTAAAGAATTGTTAAATTGAGGGAACGAATTGTTATTTCGTGGGAACGAATTAATAAAAAACATCCATGTCACCTGCAATTTAACAATTTAACTCCCTACCCACACACACCCATTAGATTAATCCATTAATCCATATGCTATGATCTAATATATCTATACATGTACCACGTATGTTACATTGAGAATAGATACTATTATATTGGGGGTGGGGTGGAGACGGGGGAGAGTTCCATTGCCTGTGCTGGGTCATACCTATTGCATACCTGGTGCATTCATTTGTTTTTATAATGTTCGTACAGTCTTCTTGTAAATGTTGATAATTTTTATAAACTACCGAAATTAACACGGACAATAAGTATGGTGCTCACAGGGAAGTGAAAATCGAACGGTTGGCTCCGACCAGCGACTATTATGACTCGTCCCAAACGTCGTGACATCACTTTTGGAAACAAAACATGAAAACCGTTGAGGACTATTTCACGAGGAGGAAATAGGGAGATATAGGACACCTGTGGTGCGGTTCAATGAGCATAGGTGCAAGTCACCGGTGCGTGCTGAATGGTACACTATACGTTTGTGATATTATCGTTACCGAAATCAAATTCGTTTGCAGCGAGAGGTGAGGGATCAGCCACGAACTGCTATTTATGTAGATTAAGGTGCGTCAACAAATCGCCTCATCGAGCATAGAGAATGGGTCCAGCAACATGGGGAGAGGCACATACACATTATGGTTCCTGTTACACACCGCCGTCTCTTGTTACTATGGTAACCAACTGAGACTTATCAGCAGGCAATGATAGGAAACGTGTAGGAATTCTAGATCTGCTTATAATGTAATCCAGCTCCAGATAAGGAAATAGTAATTGATTATTGTTACTCAATCATTTCTGAAGCAATTGGGTATTTCAAAATTTTAATTGGGTAAAATTAAATCACACTACTGTTTACGCATCAACAGACAGCAATTATTGAATAGATTGTTTCGAAATGAAAACATATCTTGGCATTTCATTAGAATTGTCTCCTTGGAGACAATTCTAATGAAATACCAAGATGTGTTTTCATGGAAATATAAGAAAAATATGCTATATTGTGGTTTTCTGCAGCATGACAAAGGTACCACAATTGTGCTCATTGCCTTTTGATGCTCACTACTTCTGATTTCAATTGTTTTGTTTTTTTTGGCAGTTTTAGTTGGGTATTTACGCACATACGCAGCTTATCTGGAGCGCTGGTACTCAATACAGGATACGACTTTTCTATAAGTTAACGCATGTTCAGTCTGGACTACCGTACCATCGCTCTAACCGACTGAGCTAACCGGGCACGAATACACACTTCCTCCCCACAGTGAGTTACGTACCGTGACATACAGATATTCAGTCACGGACAATCTTATGGCATCATAATTCCAGCACAAAAATATTTACACAATTCCCTAACATTTGATTGGTCCGTAGCAAGTCTCTGTCCAAAATGTATATCCCAGTAAACTCCCACGCCGAACTACTTTCCGTAACCGTGAGACGCAGTTAAAATAATTCTTAAGAAAACGGAAAATAAACACATTTTCTTGATGAATTTATTTAAAATGCTGGAATTATAAGGAATGAATGGCCTTTTTGTGGAATTTATCGGGGATATAAACTTGGGAAAAGTCGCGGGAATACTGGACGAGGCCTTCCGGCCTTCGTCCAGTATTCCCGCGACTTTTCCAAGTTTATACCCCGATAAATTCCACAAAAAGGCCATTCATTCCTATAATAAAGATCCGGTCTAATTGTATCTCCCCAGGTGTCCTGTTTACAGAGATTGCACTGTAATGTATAATATTATGTTTATGAAATGTACATATTTTATGCTTCACTATAATCATTTTATCACACATATTAATCATACCAAAGTATCATTCGTATAGTAAAAGTCACGTCAGAACAACTGTTGCCTGTTAACTGTTTTTCCAGTATGGATTTGGAGATGGTTGAACTCGGTACTGTACTATGCCAACTGACGCGAAATGCCTCCACTCCACCCTAGAAACAGTGTCTGTCTGTTTCACGAAACATGCCCAAATCTTTCAGCTATATAAACAATGCAAAAAGAATATTTTTTTCGATAATTTTAATTTTTTTCAAAATTTAAGAATGAACCTTCTTTTTATTTTGTGAAATTTGTCCAATATTGATTTTATTACGAAAAAACAATTGGATTTTTTTTTCTAATTTCAGAAATAGTGAACCGATTTTCAAAATTTAACTTTTACTTCGATTAATGTGGTTAAATCATTTCCAAACTTTCTAGCCAGATTTCTGAGTCAATTTCCCAAAAAAATCGTTTTTTACTCCTCTCACAGCTCCGCCACCTCTTTTTTCCACATGTTAAATTCATATAGATAAATCAATTGTTCGTAATGAAATCAATAGTTGACCAAATTCCACGAAATAAAAAGAAGGCTCATTCTTAAATGTTTTCTGTTTATATGGCCGTAAAATGTGGGCAGGTTTCGTGAAATAGACAGTAATGGAAGATAATCGTGATTTCCTAAGTCCGGTAACCTATATATATCACTGGTTTATGCTCCTACTATTCTCGCCGATCCTGCAAGGTCCCATTCCATCGCGTGTGTCCCACTTATCAGAACAGAACAGAACAGAACAGAACACAAACTTTATTAGGTTTGAGGCGGCTTTCGCTGCGCCGAAAACCTATTGTATTCGTTGGTTTTTTTTTGGTTTTTTTTTTTATTCAGCCGTTCAGTCTACAGCCCAAACCGCTGGTCGGATCGACTTCAAATTTTGTATACCGATTCGCATCAACAGTGAGACGAGAATAACGCAATTTTCAGAATTCTCATGACGTCACTTTCTACGAAACCGGAAGTGACGTCATATATCATATAATTCCCTATAACTTCCTTATTTTCCAACCGATTTCAAAAATTCTTTTTGAATTGTAAAGCTGCGAGAATTCTCTATCTTCACTTCGCTGACAATGTTTGGCTATCTGCTCAAATGAGAGAGCTATAGACATGTGAAATTGAGAAAAATGAAAAAAATCAACAATTTCAGATTTTTTTATTTTTATTTTATTTTAACGGGTGGTCTTTGAAAACAGTTTCCAATTTGTACAGTAATCTCAGCAACATAATTTTTTGACAGCGTCACGCGGGACATTCATCCGCACAGAAGATGATATTTTTCAGAGCAATGGCTTGAATAGTTCTGATTCTATTGTCTTTCAAACTTGGGACGTTTTTTTTTCAATTTTTCAAATTTGAAATGGTCATAACTTTTTTATTATCTAACCGATTTCAAATATTTTTTTTGCATTAAAAAGCCAACAAAATTCTCTATCTCCGTTTCGCTGGTAGTTTTTGGCTATCTGCCCAAATGAGAGAGTTGTAGGCATTTGAAGTTTTTAAAAAACATTGAAATGGTCATAACTTCCTTATTATTCAACCGATTTCAAATATTTTTTTTGCATTAAAAAGCCAATAAAATTCTCTATCTCCGATTCGCTGGTAGTCTTTAGCTATCTGCTCAAATGCGCGAGCTACATGCATTTGAAGTTTGAGAACGAGCATATAAACTTAGCCGCCTAGAACAGTGTGTTCAGCTGACAAACTTCGAGGTGGGCTGTATCAGACACTGGTTTTATATACGAACTGACACTGTTATACGGGGGAACTGACATGCGTGAGTGCTTTAGAATCGTCTTAACTTCAATGTCAGACTAGGGGGTTAACGGTACACATTTCGTAGAACGTTATATAATGAAAAATGCTTAGAATAGTCAAGCGATTCTGAAAATACAAAACTTTTTTTTTCAATTTCATTGGAATTAAGCATCAAATTAGGTTTGAGAGTTTTTAGCTATCTGCTCAAATGCGCGAGCTACATGCATTTGAAGTTTGAGAACGAGCATATAAACTTAGCCGCCTAGAACATGTGTACAGCTGACAAACTTCGAGGTGGAGGCCAGACAGGTATGGTGGGCTGTATCAGACACTGGTTTTATATACGAACTGACATGCTGTGAGTGCTTTAGAATCGTCTTAACTTCAATGTCAGACTAGGGGGTTAACGGTACACATTTCGTAGAACGTTATATAATGAAAAATGCTTAGAATAGTCAAGCGATTTCTGAAAATACAAAACTTTTTTTTTCAATTTCATTGGAATTGCATCAAATTAGGTTTGAGAGTTTTTAGCTATCTCCAAATGCGCGAGCTACATGCATTTGAAGTTTGAGAACGAGCATATAAACTTAGCCGCCTAGAACAGTGTGTACAGCTGACAAAGCTTCGAGGTGGAGGCCAGACAGGTATGGTGGGCTGTATCAGACACTGGTTTTATATACGAACTGACATGCGTGTTGAGTGCTTTAGAATCGTCTTAACATTCAATGTCAGACTAGGGGGTTAACGGTACACATATTTCGTAGAACGTTATATAATGAAAAATGCTTAGAATAGTCAAGCGATTCTGAAAATACAAAACTTTTTTTTTCAATTTCATTGGAATAAACATCAAATTAGGTTTGAGAGTTTTTAGCTATCTGCTCAAATGCGCGAGCTACATGCATTTGAAGTTTGAGAACGAGCATATAAACTTAGCCGCCTAGAACATGTGTACAGCTGACAAACTTCGAGGTGGAGGCCAGACAGGTATGGTGGGCTGTATCAGACACTGGTTTTATATACGAACTGACATGCTGTGAGTGCTTTAGAATCGTCTTAACTTCAATGTCAGACCAGGGGGTTAACGGTACACATTTCGTAGAACGTTATATAATGAAAAATGCTTAGAATAGTCAAGCGATTCTGAAAATACAAAACTTTTTTTTTCAATTTCATTGGAATTGAATCAAATTAGGTTTGAGAGTTTTTAGCTATCTGCTCAAATGCGCGAGCTACATGCATTTGAAGTTTGAGAACGAGCATATAAACTTAGCCGCCTAGAACAGTGTGTACAGCTGACAAACTTCGAGGTGGAGGCCAGACAGGTATGGTGGGCTGTATCAGACACTGGTTTTATATACGAACTGACATGCTGTGAGTGCTTTAGAATCGTCTTAACTTCAATGTCAGACTTGGGGGTTAACGGTACACATTTCGTAGAACGTTATATAATGAAAAATGCTTAGAATAGTCAAGCGATTCTGAAAATACAAAACTTTTTTTTTCAATTTCATTGGAATTGCATCAAATTAGGTTTGAGAGTTTTTAGCTATCTGCTCAAATGCGCGAGCTACATGCATTTGAAGTTTGAGAACGAGCATATAAACTTAGCCGCCTAGAACAGTGTGTACAGCTGACAAACTTCGAGGTGGAGGCCAGACAGGTATGGTGGGCTGTATCAGACACTGGTTTTATATACGAACTGACATGCTGTGAGTGCTTTAGAATCGTCTTAACTTCAATGTCAGACTAGGGGGTTAACGGTACACATTTCGTAGAACGTTATATAATGAAAAATGCTTAGAATAGTCAAGCGATTCTGAAAATACAAACTTTTTTTTGGCTATCTGCACAAATGAGAGAGTTGTAGGCATTTGAAGTTTGGTTCTTTCATTTTTTTAAATTTGAAATGGTCATAACTTTTTTATTATTCAACCGATTTCAAATATTTTTTTTCCATTAAAAAGGCAATAAAATTCTCTATCTCCGTATCGCTGGTAGTTTTAGCTATCTGCTCAAATGAGAGAGCTACATGCATTTGAAGTTTGACAGCGTCACGTTAAATCACACAGTAACAATATAAACAATTTTCATTTTATATACGAACTGACATGCTGTGAGTGCTTTAGAATCGTCTCAACTTCAATGTCAGACTAGGGGGTTAACGGTACACATTTCGTAGAACGTTATATAATGAAAAATGCTTAGAATAGTCAAGCGATTCTGAAAATACAAAACTTTATTTTTTCAATTTCATTGGAATTGCATCAATTTTTTTTGAGTTTCATATGTTTTCGTCATTGGCAATGTCTTCTAATCACTTTGCCAGTGTACGTTTGTCAGTACATCAAGCCTCAAACCGTTGATGCAGCTTCAGCTGCTCTAGTTTATGATCAGTCTCAGACCACACAGTGGTATATGAGCGAGTACGATACAAAGCATATCTGAGTGGGGGTAACACGACGGACGTGACTTACATGTAGGTACGATACAAAGCATATCTGAGTGGGGGTAACACGACGGACGTGACTTACATGTAGGTACGATACAAAGCATATCTGAGTGGGGGTAACATGACGGACGTGACTTACATGTAGGTACGATACAAAGCATATCTGAGTGGGGGTAACACACACGGACGTGACTTACATGTAGGTACGATACAAAGCATATCTGAGTGGGGGTAACATGACGGACGTGACTTACATGTAGGTACGATACAAAGCATATCTGAGTGGGGGTAACATGACGGACGTGACTTACATGTAGGTACGATACAAAGCATATCTGAGTGGGGGTAACACGACGGACGTGACTTACATGTAGGTACGATACAAAGCATATCTGAGTGGGGGTAACATGACGGACGTGACTTACATGTAGGTACGATACAAAGCATATCTGAGTGGGGGTAACACGACGGACGTGACTTACATGTATGTACGATATGGGCATAAGGCTGAGGAAAGGGACCCTAAGACACTGTCAACAAACCAATCCCCAAATCAGCCTGCGCTTCCATGCAGTTCGATCAGGGAATACGCTGTGTGTCATGCAGTCACTAAAGTAAACAAGTTGAACGGTTCTAGTATATGCATACTCTGCGAGTGCACGAGTAACTTGTAACTGAAATAAGAGTTTTGCAAATACAATAAGGCTCGTTTCCTCAGCCGACATCCCGGATAATAGAATGTGATCGTGATACATGGTGAATGACTTTAACAACCGGACAGTATTACTGTACTTATTTTACCTGGTCATTGTGAAATATAAATATAAATTCGATTGCCAGCTATTTACTTCAATATATATGCCTGCAGCTACTCACACTATTGAACATCATCAATTCAGGATGATGGATTCTCAGGGAGAAATGTGTTATTATGTTATAGTTTATAAGCAAGTGGGAATATATTAATACATAGATTAGAAATAATTACGGCTGCATTCCAATTTCATATATATTGAACAGAAAAAGAAAAAAAAAGAGAGAGAAACATGCTAGAGTTTGCATAGAGTTCTGACTTCTTCCACTCATATTAAAATAATATATTTACTGTGGTGAGACATGGTGCACATATATACAGATGTAAACATAGCCGTGCAGTAATGTATACTATATAGCTGTCAATTGACTATGGCACAGCCCATATTTACTCGATCTCCAAATACATGTATACGGAGACCGAAACTAGGACTTGCTAGACTGTAAGATTTTGTGACGTTCTGTCTGACACCCTCACATTGATAAGTGAAATTCGAAAGCATGCGAGGGTGTACTTAGTCACTAAATATGTCAATAGTTTTGGATTATAGAATATTTATATTTATACATAGTTATAATTCCAGCACAAAAATATTTACACAATTCCCTAACATTTGATTGGTCCGTAGCAAGTCTCTGTCCAAAGTTTACATCCCAGTAAACTCCATTGCCGAACTACTTTCCGTAACCGTGAGGCGCAGTTAAAATAATTCTTAAGAAAACGGAAAATAAACACATTTTCTTGATGAATTTATTTCAAATGCTGGAATTTTTAGGAATGAATGGCTTTTTGTTGAAGAATATCGGGGATATAAACTTGGAAAAGTCGCGGGAATACTGGACGAGGCCTTCCGGCCTTCGTCCAGTATTCCCGCGACTTTTCCAAGTTTATACCCCGATAAATTCCACAAAAGGCCATTCATTCCTATTATGGTTTATGAATTATTTTGGCGAAATTCGGCAATATTGCCTGTTTGTTACCTTAGTGCACAGTGTAGTATTGTCTACAACGTACTGCATGATACATACATGTAGACGACGAACTGTGCAGATACTGGCTAACCTTAATGTGCGTTTAATCCCGCATGTATATATGCACAGTGTAGTTCCTGGCGAATGTACAGTGTAGATCCTGGCGAAAAGCCTGAGATTCGTTTACATGCATATACTATGTCAATTAAGACGTCGCTTTTATATTATTATGTCATCAAATACCTCTCTTGTGTCCACCAGCGGAGCCCTATGTTGAGGCCACGTGGTACTGGTGGGTGGTGGGCGTTTGCGCGGTGGTACTGGTGGCGCTGCTGCTGCTGATGGTGGTGGTGCCGTACCTGATGTGGCGCCACCGAGTCATCATCGTCATGAAGGTCGTTCATTTCTTCCAAGGGTACGAGGACGACGGTAGGTTTGATTGGTTTATTACTGTGTCACGTGTTAATTTGAGACATGCCACGTGATTCTGTAGCTGAAGTGCAACCACTCTAAACCGGACACAAAGAAACGTTGGTTGTGCTTAATTTTGATAATGTACATTGCCAATTACAATTACTGTTTATGATCACAAAGCAGACACGCGTGTATTGAAGTAGTCGTCTTCCTGTTTTACAGTGGAATATCTCTAAACCGGACACCCTGGGGAGCCCCCAGGGTGTCCGATTTAGAGAGGTTCCACTGTACATGTAAAAAGATGGACACTTTTTCATATTTTCCTTTTGTATGATACAGTGATATGTACATCACATGTTGAAGTAACGGACCCAGGTATACAAATACATTAAATATGCCTAAAAGCATCAATAAATGAAGAAAAAAATAAGCTAAACATTTGTTTTTACTCCCTCCATATACATGTACTCCATATTACAAGGTTGTGAAGTTTTTAATAGGCCGAACCCGGACGGCCTCGAGACAACGGACTCTCAGGAAACGTCAACCGAGTTATATCATTGTCGCCTATTGCAGAAGTTAGGACAATGTTAGTATTTCGCAACGTTATATTCCCCGATGCGCTATGTCAACGCGTTTTCGAGATATCGATTGTTTTGTTTAAACAAATTATCATCATTGCTAGGTCGGGAAAGAACGGACACATTTCCGAGGCCGATACTGCTATATAAAGGAGTAAACATCGGGTTCAAAATACACGTTTACGTCGTCCCGGCCCGTAAAGAAACATTTTGCATAGAGACAACATTGTTTCCAATCGAACATTTGATCAAACCTACATTTATACCCGTCCTGTCCGTCACGACAGACAATTTAATTGCACAGGCATTTCTATCATTTCTCGGGAAGCCATGTTTTCCCATCTATGTTCATCCGGAATTCCGTGTGATGTCATCTCATTGTAATGATATTTTTGGTTGGTTTTCTTATCTTGTTTCCGGTATATGCGCGCTGGCGACTTGCCTTCCGCGGTTATCGGCCAATCATATGTAGTATAACAACGACTGTACGTTTAGCGATGACGTCATCGGGGAAGCCCACGGTGATTGGAAAACATGGCTTCCCGAGAAGGGCGACTTAGATTTTTTTTAATTCGTTCCCACGAAATAACAATTCGTTAATTCGGGGGAACGAATTGTTACTTCGTGGGAACGAATTGTTAATTCGTGGGAACGAATTGTTAAATTGAGGGAACGAATTGTTATTTCGTGGGAACGAATTAATAAAAAAAATCCATGTCCCGTACTTACCTGCGTTACAGACTGAACATTCGTTTTATATCCCCGCCATTCTTCATGTTTATTTCCATTTACAGACGAGCGGGAATGGGACGTGTTTGTATCGTACAAGTCGTGTCAGCGGGACGAGAAGTTCGTGGTGCACACCCTGATGCCGCGACTAGAGTGCCAGCTTGGTTTCAAACTGAATGTCCACTTCCGGGACTTCATCCCCGGCGCAAGTACGTGATCTATCACGTCTGCCAAACACTCCCATGGTTCTGTCTGCAGACTGCAGACAGAACCGTGGGAGTGTTTGGTAGCCGTGACTATCTTGTCTCAAAAGTACTAGTCGTCGAAAGCACGTGCACTGTCATGTCTGGAGCCGAGTTCTTCAAAATCGTTCAGTGCATTTATCTACTGTCTGTTTCACGAAAGCTGCCCAAATTTTACGGCCATATGAACAATGCAAAAACAATATTTGTTTCGATAATATTAATTTAAAGGAAAATTTAAGAATGAGCCTTCTTTTCATTTCGTGAAATTCGGTCAAATATTGATTTTTTTGGAAATTGACTCCGAAACCTGACTAGATAGCTTGGATATGATCTAACTAAGAAAACAAAAGTTAAATGTTAAAAATCGGTCCAGTATTTCTAAAATTCAAAAAAATTTCCCCATGTTAAATCCCCATAGACATCTTCACTCCGTAAAGATGTCTATGGGGATTTAAATGGGGAAATTGTTTTTTCGCAATAAAATCAATATTTGACCAAATTTCACGAAATAAAAAGAAGGCTCATTCTTAATTTTTCCTTTAATTTAATATTATCAAAAGAAATCTTGTTTTTGAATTGTTTATATAGCCGTAAAATTTGGGCAGCTTTCGTGAAACAGACCGTAGGTAGATAGATAGGTAGTTTATTTACATCTCCTCAACTGTACAACATAACATATATATACAATAATAAAATGCAGGCACATGTACAATTGCCATTCAATAAGATTTACAAGAGACGAATAGAATAATCACGAATACCAATACTCAGTAAATGACTCTAGCCATATTCATTAAACACTAAGACAATGAGCTCACCGTGCTACAAGTTTTGTCACACAGCACATAACTGCATGGCTAAGTGCACTTTGAGGAAGTAATGTTCCATGTACATGTATTTTCACATCAATTAACATAATTATTGAATATCATAAACCATTTAATAAACAAAATAATGGCTGGCGACAATTTGATAAATGCCATATATGAATATTGCATAATTTTAATTCTATTATATAAATAAGCGTTTGTTTTATATGGAAGTACACTGTTTATTCAGTACTTATACTACTTTATTCCGCAAAGTGAAGAAATCTGCTACTGACAATAATTCGTCCGCAAAAGTGGGTACATTTACTCCTCTAAGAAAGTAGTCGGCTATATTTGCATGTCCAACTGTATAAGTACCCGAGCTCCAGATAAGCTGCGTATTTGCTTAAATACCCAATTAA